>CM039726.1:16778288-17290510 GCA_022539455.1 Dendrobium nobile | reverse complement strand
TCAACTCCCGCCCCTCCATACCACATCCTAACCTTCACCAACCCCTAAACCACCTTCCCACCTCTCTGCCACACTCTAAAAAACTCTTGGTGGAGCCTTCTCTACCACCCCAAGACCACAAATAATTCACCCAAATGCCCATTCTTGGCCAACCCTTTATTGCCCTCCACAACTCAACCTGTCCAAAATCAACCCCCTCTAATTATTCTCCACATTCACGCCACTCCATATGGATCAAGCCTGCACCATCCTAGTCCAGTTTTACCCACCATCAAGGGTTCTGTCAACCTCCCTTGCTGTATCTGTTCTAATAAGCTTCCGGAAAGTGAGGCCAACAAAACCCAATTGATGCATTCAAGGGTTTTCTATTTTGCAAACCAAGTTTTAACGTGCTAATGGTATGCTTGGTTCCCATTTTGTCTCATTTGTGACAATTTATTTGATTGCTTGAGCACTACCCCAAAAGAAGGTTTTGATCCATTATTTATGCTCAGGTTTCCTGGTCCTTCAACTCTTATTACTTTTTAGAGAATTCAAGGCTGGTTTAATGGTTTATTTTTTGTTCCAAAAGAAAGTCCTTCGCAGAACCAATGGTGATAAACTTTAGGATAGAAATCTATCACAGGTATTTTTATTTGTGGTATAATACAGACTTGTATGAACTCCACATAAGGAGCTAGAGAATATACCGTACATGTAGCTAAAGCAGGTACAAGTTCATATCTAAACTTGAGACCTCTACTCTGGGAACCAACGAGCATACTCCCTAAACTATAGCTCGCTGGTCCCCTGGATTTTAGGCGAAAGTAGAAACAAAATAGAAGAAAACCAAATAAACTAAAACCAATAATTGGAAGCATTATAAACCTCACCCTCCCAAATTCTGTAGCTAAGAATGTGTGAACTCTGTATTGAAGCAATTTTGTTGGTAAACATTCTCATTCCTGATATAATTTGCCATATTTTCTCACAGCACAATTATTTGCTCAACTTTCTTGTTAGTAATGCATTTTATTTTACAGATCCACAATAAACTTGTCTCTAAACTAAGCTACGCACTGCAATTCTGACAAAAATGGCTAAAAGCTTAGTAGCTGATTGGTGTAACTTTTTTCTTGTATTGTATTGAGAAATATAGTTTTTTGTCTCTAATATAATTGGGATCAACAAACTTTTCAGTAATTGTCAAATCATCAAGCATGTTTTACCTGTGGAAGTGATTGAAATATATCGTGCATCATGTTGTTCTAATGTACTATATTTGGGTTGACTTGGTATTTAATTTGGCATTGTTGGTCTTGGTGTTATTGCTGTATTATGTGATGTGTTTGGTATTCATTGATATACGAGGTAAATCCTTGCGCTCTCATAGCGGATGGACAAAATGCTTTGCAAGTTCCCATGGTCTTTGAAGCGCCTATGGCTCGCGCTGGCGTTGTGCATAAAACTCTTTCTTTTCATGTTTTATGAGAAAACCAATTGAGAAGCATCCTGAATGGAAGATTTATTTATTATAAAAGTTGTTTTCTTTTTGTTCCTGACAATGAGCCCTTCAGATTTAGAGGTTTCTACTTGTGGCTTGCAGTTTTATTGTTTTTTTCTTTGATTCTTGCATTATGGATGCCGTTTTGTAATAGATCGGTTATCTCTTTACTCAAAATATCTGGCCTTCAGGAGATGCTTGCCAACTTTGTGAGTTTCTATTTTATTTGTTGCCAACCTTGTGAGTTTTATTAGTATCCAAGTGTTTATTTGAATGTTACTATATTTCTTTTACAAATTTTATAATTTACATCTCCCTGCAAGTTCCTCAACAGCAATCGCTTGCAACATCAGTTAGTAATATAATACTTTGATGTAGGAATTGAATATTGGTGGTGGTTTGATTATTTTGCATTGGAAGAAGCTGTGGGAACCAGCAATTCTAGAATTAAAGAAATGTACAACGTATTTTCTGGTGTCTTGGTAATTTGTTGTCTTCCATTACCTCTATGGGTTAATCATTATCATCTTCTATGTCAATTAGATGATTTTGCACTCCTTGAAGGTTGATGTTCCCAAGAATGCCGACAAACCCAAAAAGTTACTTGCTCAGCCTCGTCCTATTTCAATAGTAACATATTTTTAATGCTTAGAAGGATAAGGTACTGGAAGCCTGACAAAACACACTCTTGCCATTAAGTGCCATTGAGGCTTATCAATATGATTGATGAATTTGATGTTATTTGATGTTATGCATAATTAGTGTTCCTTAGGAAGTTTATTGCATTTCTTTCATTTTTAACTCATCGTGATGGGCTCCTACCAAAATGTATATATATATATATTATATATATATAATATATATATATATATATATATGTGGATTGATTTCTTGTTATTTGATATCTTTGTCTGATTTATGTTTACCTGCAAGTTTGTGAACCATGCCATTTTACTTTCTTTGATTTATATGTTGAGTTTGACTGTTAGTTTATTTTACTTCCCTCATTTTATGTGTAGATTGGACAAAAAGTCATGCCTCCCCTGTCTCCTCCTTTCCACCCCTCGGTCTCCCCCGCCCCTGCTCCCCGAGACTGTGCATTTCTTGACATATTAATGATACATGCTTGGCCTCTCTCCTTCTGTTTCTTAATTTATTTTTGTCAGTTATTAGTATGCTTGTATAAGATGGTCTGCTCTTTTGAGGGGCCATTGTTTAGATGTTCTGGTGGTAGCTACAAATTAATGGTCTCATGCCTGTTGATTGTAGTTGTTTTACTGTTAACTATTAATGTGAGTTATGTTGTACTCTAGGGCGTATTTTTTTTCCTTGTGTATCCTTGTGTTAATATGATAATGCAATTCTTTGTTTCTTTTATTTTTCAGGTCTGTTCACCTTCTAATTTTCTAGTGAAGTACTTGTACTTCACGTGCTTAGACATATTTCTTTTGCATTAGCTGTGGCAACAGGTAGTGGCGGCTGCTAGAATGGAAAACAGATTGTTGTGAAACTGATGCGCCTTTTGTAGAGAAATGGAAGATGAAAGTTTCTTGTCAGAAACGCTGTAAGACGGTGCTTCCTTTTTTGTTCCCCTTTTTACACGTTAATTTTTTCCTTAGGCCTTTGTGTTCAGTTTGTGATAACGTGCATGTTTGATAAGATGGGTACATATTTAATTTTGAATGGATAAGGCTTTTTTGGAGTCGTGACATTGCATAGCATCTGATATTTGGCTTTTGGATTGAGGCAAAGAATATAAGGATTATGGCCACATTTCGATAATCTTCCAGCTTTTGTGGGGAAAAATTTCGTGTCTGTATTTGCCTATGGAATATTAAAATTAGATGTTTTTAAAATCATAAACAGATCATCAAAGTGTGTTAATTGTAAACTAGTAGTTGTTAATGCTATGAATGCTTGAAAAGGGGTTGAGACGCCAATGCCTAGCTTGGAGGCATTAGTTTTTGTGAATTGTACTTTGTTTGAGATGAAGTAGACGTGATTCACCAATTTGGTTGACCTTGAAGTGGATTAGAACTTCAAAGGGAGGCGACTTGAATTCTTGGTTTTGAACAGTCACAGAATTTGGAATCGAGCACATTGTGGAAAGTTCCTACAAACTGTGCCACAAATGTTGCCAAACTGTTATATAATCAGAATACAATCGAAAGCCATTGAGTGGGATTTTGTAGAGGGTATGTTTTATTCATAGAAATTGATCTTTATTACCACCACGCACAGCCTAGGAAATATCGTGAGCATGCCTGAAAGAATCTTTTGTGGATAGCACTGATGCTTAAAGCATGAGATATTTCAAGGATTTAGAAAAGGAGTAGAGAAATGCCTTATTTGAGCATTCTTCAAAGCGTTCTCATAAAAAATATTGAGGGGAACAATCTTAGAAAGCGTTGTTCATTACTCAGACCGATAGGGTTTACTCCTTGTTTGAGGGAAGGACGCTCTATCATCAATGGATAGGCATCAATGAAGGTGGTGTCTAGCAAAGCCAACAACCTAGCACACTATTGTTGCTCCAGTAGGGAGTCTCCCTATTCGATGGTCAAAAAAAAAAAAACATGACAATAATACTCCTTCCGAAGCATGTGCTATGAAAATGTACAAGGCTTGACATGAACCTGGAGTCTTGGACTACTCACAGTATCTCCTGTTGATGACAAACGGAACACACTACTAAATCTTACATCATATTGTTCCACGAAATACAAGAAAACACTTCCTAGAGATGTTTTAGTTATGTGGTTTTGAATACGGAGGGCTGGATCAGGCAATGTTAACGGGAGGCTTATGGGGGAGGGTGCCAGCGAGAATTAATACATTATAATTTGAGGAAGGAATTCAATTAGGAACCTTTCTAATATGAATTATTTTCAAATTAAAAAGGGAGATCTATTAGGAAGGGTGGCTGAATTAGGAAATCCTTCTACGTATCTTTCCTACTTGAAATATTTTCAAATTAATCGAGGGAGATATATAGGAGGGGATTTAGGAGGGAGAGAGGAGGAAACCTATTAAGATTCCATGGTGTGTTCCCCCCCCCCCCCCCCCCCCCCCCCCCCCCCCCCCCCCACCCCGTAGGTTATTTTATTCTTATGCAGAATTTTATCTTGAGTGATCAGTTTTCTTTTGTGAGGATCCTAGAAAAAGCTGGCATCTAGGGCTTGGGAGAGAATATCTTTCTCTCAAAAGAGGTTCAATTGTATCTTACTTCTTTTTTATTTGGTTTCCTTGCAATAAAATTCTATTATTTTGCTGAAATTTACTATGGTCCGCTGGATTTCTGTGGTTCATACGTATCTGGTATTCCTTAAGCACTTAAGGTTCTAGGAATACCAAAACAATGACGAAGATTCACCCGCATGTGATATATATGAAACTTATTTGGAAGTGATACCGTGATTCCAAGAGGTAGCTAGAGCATATAGTGGTCACTAAGAAAATAGCGGAAGGCTAGCAAATGATGTTTTGAAGAAACAATTGAGGCAATCCCGATCAAATCCCCAGAGTGAAGATTCTCTGAAAGTCTAGGAGAAATGGAAGTTAAAGCATGTTCAACTCCAAAATATGATTGGGGCTAGTAGTATTAAATTTTTTTTTTTTTCTCTAGTACTTCAACTCCCGAATACTTAATTATTTTCTTAGCGTTGGCGAGATATTAATGCTGGGCCATCTTTCATGGCAGGGGGTAATGGTCGATGTTCAATGTGGTTCCATTGTATATCTCAGCTGGATCCTCGAGTTCAGGTTTGCATAGTTTGGCCTTTGCAATGGTCAACTTGACTTTGAAATCATTATTTCTCCACTCGACTGTGATTTTGATCATCATCATCAGCATTCCCAATTTTTTCAGAGCCAGTTAGGATTTTTTCCTGGATTTGTGCAAATTGTCTGGGCCAAGGAAGCAAAATCAACATGATAACTTAGCTTGTGATGTGTTAATTAATTTGTTTAATATTTTTTTCATGCTCTACTGTTTTCTTTGGGTTGGTACTTTGAATAAGTGATGGTTTACTGATTATAAAGAACAAATTTTCTTCCATCAAAGGTATGATAAGAGCTTGAAATTATTTTGTATCTTTCTTCATTGTCTCTTGCTGTAGGAGTCTCAAAGTTGTATACTATGGACATACTGTTGAGCTTTATTCTGTAAACATTTCTCCATGTCTAAGCATAACTTTGTCTGTTTTATTATAAGGTTCGTATTTGCGCTCAGGAGCCTTGATGAAAACCATCTTACCAGCATTAGCTCAGGCTGTGGTTTTGAAGCCACTCACCCTAGCAACATATGGATCTTGTGAAAGCATAAGCCACAACTTCAAGTACAAGATCCTTCAGTTTTATTGATATTTGATTGAACTTTTTGTTATTTTGTGGTATCTTCATGTTATTCATTATCCTTTGAAGTTTATTTATTGCTTTAAGCCATTTGAAAATTTCTTTGATCTTTTTGTGCCAGTAAACTTTCATTTACGTTTTGTGGGAGTGATATCTATGGGCTAAGGCATCCGTTCTGCCGCTTGGATATATTTTCTTACAAATTTATTTAATCTCCAATTATGTTGTCGCCTTTTACATTATCTGATTCTGCATCTATTTAGTACTCACAAGTCCAATCCATTGGCCCTTTATGCCAAAAACCTTGGAAACCAGTATATCTTTGCTGACAAGTTACGTGAATCGTAACATGTGGGCAATGAATACTGCGTGACTGACTGGCTTGAAGGTTGATGTATATAGTAACTGGTTGATTTACCATGATAACAGATATCCCAAAATTTGGGCCGGAAAAGCCTATCCTGAATATTTGCCATGCCAGACTCGGAAGGGTTACAGGTCAGCTAAACATGGCTTAACAGTGCTGGTCTGGTCCGTATTAAGGAGGCCTATTTCCTTTTTTGTTGAAGCAACCTTCGATGCATCTAATATTGTATCTTGTTTCTTTTCATGAAAGTGGTTTTTTAAAGAACCATTAAAATTTTGTTATAATGGTCAGGCTTAGCATCCTAGGGGTGTTCCTATGTCGAGAGAGAGAGGGCGCTCATCAATAAGATGTGTGTGTCAATCGCGACAGGGCTTTTGAGAGCATCATCGCGCGCACACTGTTAGAGACTGAGATTGACTGGGTTTATTATATTCATTTGTCGTGTTGTTGTGGTCGCGTTTGTAATGTGTGTTCCCGGGTGGCGGGAGAGTTTGTGCAGCAGGTTACTTGAAGCCTATATATATCTCCAAATCTGGTTTGTATTTTTTTGTCTTACCAGATAGTTGCTCTACTGTGTTAGATTTCTCGCTGGTGTTTTGAGCTCTCACTTTTGTTTTAAATTTTGCTCTGTTGACAAATGTTGAACGTAGTTGCGTGTGTGTTTTTTAAACTGAGTTGCCCCCTTAATTCCCCCCCCCTGTTCCTTGAGACCTTCGGAATGTTAGTTGTTCTTTCTCTTTGGTTATCTTCAGCATGATGATATCGAGCAAGATGAAAACCCAACAGAATGTTTCATTAAATATAAGACTACGTGAAGAACTCAGACGGAAAATAAATTTGAGCAGAACCACAGGAGTTATCTATCGTTTCTGAAGCATGCAACTAAGCATGGATCCAAAATTGAAAGAAGAAATCCAAGTCCGCCCTAAAATCAGATTGCCAAGGCAATAGAAATTCATAATGTACGAATGAGATCAACAGACCGGAGGAGTGGATGAAAGTAGAGATAAAAAGCCGGACCCATCCATAGCAACTGACTGTGCAAGAACCTTCTAGCCATGGGATCACCAAATATCGGGCAATTGAAGAGGAAGAAGGCTGAACATGATTATGCCTAACACCAAAAATTAACTATATTTCTTAATGGGAATATTAGCATCAATAATATCCTCTTAATCTTCTGTTATCTTATCATCTAAAGACCATGATTCATCTAAATCAAATGAGATTTCTATTAGATTATCTCCCCAAAGACTAGTGATCAGTTTCCTCCGGTTGTTCAGTATAAGTACAAACTTGTATTACACTGTCTTACTCGGTCCTTATGGTTTTATACAAACGATTTCTGTTTGTATTCATTTGTTATTCAGCATTTGGCATCCATGCAGCATTTGTTGTGTTATTATGGTTTCATCACATTTTTCTTGAGCTTTAGCCTTCTTGGTATTATTGTAATTTCATTATGTTTCAATAAATATGTTCCGATTTCAAAAGTTCTTTGAAGTCAATGAAAATATTACACAGGCACACATGCATATAAGCATTACTTTATGCTGTTTCAACTCCTTTTCTGCATTTCATTTGTGAGGTTATGATACTTTTTTGCGTCATTGTGGTAAATATTATTAAATTTGCTATTTAATTAATTCAATTTTTTTTTATTTATGAATGGCCATGCGGTGAAGTTGAACAAGGACTTACTTACTACAGCATGCTTTCATTATATTTGTGTATTCATGCTTTCTCAAGGCACTTTTTGTGTCAAATAGGATGGAAGAATGGGCAGGCTGAATACTGCATAGGATTTGCTCAAAATCTTTTTCGAAGAATAGGTTCTAGTAATTCAAAACAGAGCTTAGTAGGAAACGAAGAAAAAAAAATATGAATTCATATAAACAACACAAATGTGTTGCTTCTTTGTTGATATTATTGCTTTCTGATATTAGTTTGCTGCTTGCAGAAGCACTATTATTTATGAGATTAATTGAGTGCATAATGACATGAGTTATGATTTTGAAATATCCATCATAGAAAAGAAAGGACACTGAAGATGAGAAGGCCAAGACGATTGGAATAGGGACACAGCATAGGCCTAGGGATTGATAGTATATCTGTTTATATTTTAAAATACGTTATATTTCTACTACTGTATCATAGTCTTAAAGATAAATTAGAGAAATGAATAAAAATTATAATCACCATCCTGTGCAAAATGAATACAATAATCAGAATGGTAATGAATCTGTTAAGGATGATAAAAATGTGATAAGATGGTAATGAGAGTTGCAGAAGACAAAAATTAGATGGGATCTAACCGGGTTACGAGCATTGTATTATTCAGTATGTTTGGTGGGGGCCCCCCAAAAAAATAATTCTTGGTTGTTGTCCGTTCGTGTCCTAAGCTTTTGGAGATGGCGTTTAAAATACATATTCAGAAATGTTAATGCTTTATATTTCACATTGCCTCATTGTGTCCCGTGTCCTTTTTGGTATGCTTCGTCCTTTGGTTTGTCTATGACTGTATTTTTGGGTTTGGGTGATTTGTTTGATGTTTTAGATTTCATTTTTTTTCTTGTTACTTGACAAAATTTTATACATTTTAACTCTTGAGAAGAGTGTCTTTTTTTCCGGTTGCATGGGACAAGAGAAAAAAACTTGTTACGAATAGAATTTTTAGAGTGAGCTCGCAGATGTATATGATCCGCAAATCTATGATAAGCGTAGAAGTGTCATCTTGGAATGTTTCTGTATTACATTTGAAAATGCTTGAACTCTATTTGACATCTAATACTTGTAGTTTTTGTTTCTTAAAGGATTAATATTGTGAGTTGTTATTCAATAGGATGGCTTGTTCCTTCTCTTCTTGAAGAGGAGGGAAGTGAGTTTTTTGCTTTGCTTGACATGGAACAGGCACACCTATTCACCTATGCTTGCTAGGTATTTATTTGTTCATTTGCCAGCTATTTTTCTCTGAATTTTCTTTGAGTTGACACTTCTGTTATATGTCTTGTCACAGAATCCACCAATGGTATTAGCCAAGTACTGATGGTTGTTTCCAGAATAGAGCTTATTTTACATGTGAATTCAGTAAATTTTATTTTGTTAGAAATGGTGTTCCTTTTGCAACACACTGTAATTTATTTCTATAATTCTATTCAAGCTACTCACTTCTTGCTATTTAATTAGTTATTTAGGTACTTTTTATAATTTGAAGTTATATTTTGTTGTTGTATAGGACATTCTGCTTATGTAATCAGGTGGCCACCGCATTTGATTAACATACTATATCATTTAAGATCTTCAGTAAAAGTATTTGAAGGATACTATGTTTAACAGAAGAATTCTCAACAATATGAATTTATATGATATCTTCATTTATTTGAAAGAATGATATGTTTGATTTCAAAAGGCCCTTAGGAAAAAAAATTGCTGGTTTAACTTTGAAAGGGTTAATTTGTAAATAAAAATATGGGAGGTTAAATTTCAAAAATGTGATTCCAGAATTGTGAGTGGGCAACTAAATTAGGATAGGGAGACGAGGTCTATATGGAGAAAATTAAGGCTATCCCCAATATTCTTTCCAAAATTTTCAAACCTATTTCTAAGTGGATGTCCACTCTCTAAGAGTATCAAAGGGGAAAAAAAAAAAATAGACCAAGGGAATATGTCACGCCCCGGCTCGGTGCTCGATTTAACGAGGCGAGGAACTAAAAATCGGGACCCGGTCTTAGGATCTTATCATTACAGTTCATAAACAAAAGACAATATTAAAACTTGAATTTCTCTTAGCTTTTCATCAGAAGAGCCACTAAGAAAATTCCTCTAAATACTTAACATTTGTCTCAAATCATTTAAATTACCTGTTATTGTTGTATGCCATCTCTATAGAGGAGCTCTTCTCTTTCTGTCATTTCTTATCTTGAAATATTTTCCCGAAAACAATTAATTAGTAGAATGAGTCTTATACAAGTAACTCAGTAGGTAACTGTAAAACGATCAACATTAATATTCTTTATTTACAATACACTAATAATCTTTTAATATGCATTCTTATCCTTTCGTAACTGTTATTTCATTCATTTTAGTATTTATAATATCGGTCGTATTCTTAAAACATTTAAAATTTAATATTTATTCATTTTCTCATTTAGTTCGTTTGAGAGCACCTGTTAAATGTACCCAAAGGTACAACCATTTTTCATTTTCTCATTTCTTTTTCAATAACATTTTCCTTTTTCGTGCACGGTAGTTGCTTTCCGAACCAGTTCTATACGGGAGTAAACTCCTGTATGTTGCATGCTATCATTTTCCTTTCTTTTACATTTATTTTGAACTTATCGATTCATTTTCTTATGTCCTACTTCGTTTGCCCTACTTTCTTAATACATCAATACCTCGAGATGTATTCATATAATATCATTTTTTACCACACATATACACAATTTCATTCATGCCATTTCATTCCTTCATTTTTGTTTTAATAATATTTACATTATTTATGCATTTGAACTTTTAACATTTCACCAATGTAGTTCTAAAAAGTAAAACTTTTAAGCAATACTATGATATAAAATACTATATCATATTCGAAAAAATAATACCAAAATATGGATTTCATATTACACTTATCACTTTGATTCTCCTCCCAATATTTGTCTTGTATTGAAATCCTTTTAAATGTTCACACAAATATCATATTTTAATTAATATTAAATCTATTTTGAATGAAAAACTCAAAAACATTGGATTTCTTCCAACATGAAATTACTTACAAAATTTTCACTTCTCTCGTTGTTGGTCTTTGTTGAAAACAAACTCTTCAACTTGGTTCTCCTTTAAACCCTACTATAAACAATAAAATTTTCATAAAAACAAATATGCTATCTAACAAAATTCATTTGAAAGTTATTTACAATGAGGGGATTTTTTTCTAAATCTTAAAGCTTCATCTTTGACTACCGCACAAATCTCTCTCTCCTCGCCTACCAAATGTCTTCTTACTGTCAAATTAAAATTTTCCACTAATTAGAGTAATGATTAGGACATTATAAACATTTGAAGAAAACAAACATTTTTTCCTATTTCCTTTCAAATTGTCTGCTCTTTTTTACCGTAGTTTTTTCCCAAATCCCCACTTGTTATAATAATAGGCATGAAAAAGAGTTGTTTAATCTTACATCAACGCGGCATCATTTGCTAAAAAAATGGCGAAACAAAAATTCCCAAGCTTTTTCACGAGTTCGGCCGTCCGCACCCACCCTTGCACTGTTCGCGAAACGTTCTCCCCCCTCGCTATTCGTTCGACTTTTAAAACCAATATTCTTAGGTCGCCGTTAATAATCGGTTGGTTGGCTTGTTCGGGTTGACAAGCACCAACCGTTTATTACAATCTCCCCTACTTATAAAAACTTTGTCATCAAAATTAATACTTCTCAGACGAATATAGGAAAACATACCTTAGTTAAATAGAGAGAGGTGATATTGACTATTTCATTTTCAGCTCATTCGCCCAAGTGGCATTCTTTTCCAGCCATGCTCCATAAAATCTCACAAAAGGTATTGCTCTATGCCCTACACATATTCACAGTCCTCTAACATCGGAACCCCCTCCGTATTCTTTCGGTTCCCTTAACATATTTTAAATAGGCTGCAGTCAATAAATTTGGAGCTAATTCTCTTTGACTCATCTGATACTTATTTTCGAAGCACTGATATAGAAACCACTTTGAATTCCTTGCATATGCACTAACACTATACATTCTGTAAGCATGTACTTTTAAAATCCTCTATGACTTCAAAGGACTTAATGAATCTTGGACTCAATTTTCCTGTCTTTCCAAAACCTTTATATACCTTTCATTAGGTGACTTTTAAGATAACAAATGTCTCCTTCTTTCAAACTCAACTGATTAGTGTTTTGCATCATAATATTTCGTTGCCTGTCTTGTACTGCCTTTAGTCTGTATCTGTCAATCTGATTTTACTAAGTAGCCTTCATCTACCCTGTTCTGTTCTAATGATTTTTTCTTTCACCTGGTGTTCTACCAAACACAAAAGTGTTCTGCACCTTTCTCCCATAAGAGCCTCGTATATGGGTCATTCCAATACTAAAATTTGAAAATATTCTTATATGCAAAATCAATCAATGGTGTATGAGCCTCCCATTTCCTCCAAATCTAATAACATAATCTCAAGAAATCCTCTAATAGTCCGAATTATCATTTATGATTGTCCATCTATCTGAGGATGAAAATGTTGTACTGAAAGTTCAATAATGGTGTGCAAGCTTTCCTGAATTTATTTTCACAATTTAGAAGTGAAATCGGGGCATCTCTATCAGAAATAATTTGTTGATTTTGGATTTCCATATAACGTTCACAATTTCTATTCACATATATTATTGCCAACTCGCTCCACTGAATATGTCTGCTTGATTGGTAAGAAATGAGCTGACTGAGTTAATTGTCAATAACAATCCATATTGATCTCGTCTCTTGCCTTGACCTGGGTTGATCAATTACAAAATCCATTGCATTGTCTTCCCATTTTCATCTGGGTATAGGTAAAGGTTTCGTAGTTAACCACTGGCTTTTGTGTTCTGCTTAACATCTGTATCATCTGAAATGGTATATTTTGCTACAAATTTTTGCAGCATTACTTTTTTAATCATGGCACAAAAACAACCCTACTCAGTTCTTGATACATCTTTATATTGTCTGGGTGAATTTCATAAGTTGAAAATGAGCTTTTTTACAATATCTTTTCTCTTAAGTTTTTAATATTTGGAATACAGTTCATGCCTTTTACTTTAGTAGTCCTTCCCCATCGATAACCAAGTTCTTAATTGTCGTTTTCACATTCCTTATGATAATTTTGAAAATTTTCATCTTGAGAACAATGAATTGAGCACTCTATCCTTAAAAGTAGATTGAATCACCCGTTGATTTAATATCATTATTTCATTTTTCTCTGATTGACATCGACAACTCTAGTCATTTTCATCTTTGATTGTCTGTTTCTGCTGGGTGATTAACCAATTTACAATTTCAAGAGCTTTTTCTGCCTATGTTATTGCAATTTCATTTGTTTTTTTTCAGGATGATACTGTATGTCCAAATGTCATAATCTGTAATGAGCTTTAACCATCTTTTCTGTCTCAAATTAAGTTCTTTTTTATTGAAAATATATTTAAGACTCTTAGGATCTGTAAATTTCACATCTGACCTCATATTAGAATGTCTTCATATTTTGAGTGCAAAAAAAAATACAAGCTGTCAATTCTAAGTCATTGGTGGGGTAGTTTCTTTAATTAATAAGATAAAATTCAGCCATTGCGGAATGGCCAAGGCCAATAATAGTTTTAAGATGAGATGTTTTATGGGTCTTGCAGTTATTACAGGAGGTTTGTAGAAGGTTCTCGCAGATTGCAATGCCGTTATCCAGATTACTCAGAAAGCCGTGAAAAAGTGAAATTTGAATGGAAGTGATCCGTGTGAAAAGAAGCTTTCCAGAAGTTAAAGAATTGTCTATGACATCTTAATTTTGACAATTCCATCAGGTTCAAAAGGATTTCAATTTTGTGTGATGCTTCCTTAAGGGACTTGGATGTGTATTGATGCGCATGGTAGATTAGTGGCCTATGCTTCAGGCAATTTGCCACATAATTCTTTCACCACTAATACATGCAAGAAATTTACACTGTTCAACCAAAATTTCATATTTTGAAGATTTAGTATATAAACTTATTCTCCTTAAGTGTTTGCAACCACTGTTGCAAAATGACTGGAATGCTCTCTTCATCTTTTGAGTAAATTCAATATATCATCAATTAAAAAATTACAAATATGTCCAAGAATGGCTTAGAAATTTTATTAATCAAATATATAAATCAGTGATGCCTTTGTCTCTTTAAAAGGCATTACCATAAACTCATAGTGATCATACTGGTTCTAAAAGCTGTATTTTCTATATCTTCCTCCTTTAATACGCAACTGATTGGTATTCAGATACTCAAATCAATTTTAGAAAAAATTATTGTCCTTCAGTTGATCGGAAATGATCACATTTCTGGATAAATGATATTTGTTCTTAAAGTAAGATTATTCATTCTTGTAATCTAATGCACATCTGAAAACTTACTTCTTTGTCTTTACAAAATAGTATAGAGCTCCCCAAGGTAAGAAACTTGGCCTGATAAATCTTTTATCTAGCAATTCCTTTAATTTCTGTTAACTGACATTCTGTTAGGTGCCCTTGACCTGGTTCTTAACCTGTATCAATTAAAGAATGAAATCTATTTTTCTTTTCTGGTTGTAATCCTGACAAATCATCTAAAAATACATCTGGATACTCATTTGATTATTAGGTATATCTTTCAACTCTTGTAACTTATTATTTGTATATTTACTTGAGCAAGAAAATACTGACATCCTTGGATACAAATGTACATGCTTCATATAACTGATTATCATTTGAGAATTTCTTCCATAAAATTTCAATTCTTTTTTTCTGGGAAAATTAAATTTACAATTTTTCTGTATACACTCAATAATCACAGAGCCTGTGATTTAACCAATCCATTCCTAAAAATTTATGTCAAATTCTTGTAATGGTTTAAATAACATTATTATTGCTTCAAAACTCTCTTTTTTCTTTTATTTTGAAATCACTGAATACATTTTTAATTCACAACAGGCCTATTTGGATCAAAAACTTCCAAAATTTCGTTTATTCCATAAACATTTAATCTCATAGATTTAAAATGCTTTTGTGGGCTCCGAAAATTCGGCTCGGCCCTCCTCGCCGCGCGATTTCTTTTGTTATGTTCATTCGGCGAGGGGAAGTTAGTTATTAACTGAATAAGTTCCGAGGTAAATTTTAAGGCAGCTGGATTTGTGATAAGACACTACCCAGAGGATTCGCCCTCATTTTGCGAGGACTTTATGATCTGGTTCTGGTTTTCCCCCCCCATTTTTTTTTTTTTTTTGTTTTCCTTCCTTTTTTCCCCTTTTTTTTTTCCCCCCTTTTCCCATATATGCGCAAGCCCTATAGTTTAATTACCCCTCCCGATCACGAGAGAGAAACTTTCGATTAAGGCTAGATCATTCATCAGATACGTATAGGAATAGTGTTATTGGCATATAGTATAGCAGGCATGGGTTTGGGTATTTGAAATGTCTGAAGAAGTTTGAAAATTTGGAGAGTTTGATATTTAAAATATGAGATTTCTCCGTCTTGCACTTAAAGCGGGATGGTGGGGGATATGGATGATGACCCGATCAAGATCCCATGGTTCCGTCGTTCCGGGCATTGTTGGTCCTGGTCTTCTTAGTCAGAGGAGGTAGTCGACCCACCTGACAGAAGGATCCTTGTCTGCAGCCATGGGTTGCTTCGTCCACGGGTACCTGTAGACCTGGGGGCCGGTGCGAGTTATTTGTCTAAGAGATACAATTTGAAATCCACCCTTAGCTAACAGAGGGCTATGTGCCTATCGATCATATCCTATTGATTCATATCTCAAGGATTATTTAACACCATTATAGGAGCGTATTGCGCTGGCCATCACCGCTATCTGTGGTGCCATGTGGCGTGCAAACTATACTCGGTTCAGAGGGCCCGGGTCATAACCGTTTACCTTCAGTGCCATTGGCGGACGAAATGCGGTATAGGGGATACGTATGACCACACCCTTTACTGGCAAGAGAATGTTTTAGAATGGATCCTAGTGATATTTTGATAGGACATTTCGCTCTTTGGTGAGCTGAAGTAACTTACTTTGTCCGGCCCGTCAAATAGTTGCGGAGGGTGGATGGATTTTGCTCTTTAAGTGATTGATAGTTAGATTTCGAATTTAAATATCTGGATTTAGGATTTGTGGAATTTTGGATTTTTGGGTGGACTTGGAGGACATTTAATATATTTATGAACCCCTCGGTTGGATTCGCGTTCAACAAAGCCATCATCGGGTAGGTATATGGGGGTCATTTTCTCTTTTATTTTCGGTTGGCCACTGTTATCACGACCAAGCTATAATCGAGGATCGGGTTTTGCAGGCTTTATGCCTTTGTTTAGTGACTTCGTTTGGCTTATAGGCCTTGAAGGCCTAATATGAATGTATTAAAATAAAATAAATTGGTCGTCACGACCACATATTTGTTTATTGATTCGAACCTTGTCGATCCTGTTGATATGTATACGAGATCGGGGTTCGAAGTTGAATTAAGTTGGTCAACCGCGCAGCATCCCTAGAGTCACGTGTGTACGAATTACACGCTCGTTGGGGGCCCATGCGGGTGTGGGTGGCATTTATAATTAAACCTTGGTCGGACTCCTTTTTACCTGCCTAAGGAGGATCGGGTTTTTAAAATTTGATAAAACCCGCGCAGATCCTTGCGTCACGTGTGTACCAATACCACGCTCGTCGGGGCCCATGCGGGTCAGGATTGTATTACCCCTTGTGTACATAGGTGTATACAATTTATGAATGCACGTGCAGGGCGTACTTGAAACAGTTTGTAAACGCCTCTGCCCTCTTGCTTGGATATTGCGGGTCCGGTGGGCGTTGGCGTTGTGGATTGTAGACGCCTTCTGTCTTGGCTTGATATCAGTGTTGCAGATCTGGTGGCGTGCCTCTTGATATGACTCCCCCTTTTCTCATTCACCAGGGAGTTATTTTCTAGTCTTCTGGAGTCAATGAGTGCTGATTTTGGGGAGGAACTCCTTTTGGATCTTCAGCGCGCTAGTAGATTGTTATTTCCATTAGTATTTGTGGGTGCAGGAGCTGTTTTTCTTCTTAATTATAGAACCAAAAAAGAGACTTTGGGAACACCAGGAAAGTTTGGTTCTAATTTGATAAACTTCCTTTCTGCTCTCGCGCGCGCCCAGGAGTACTTTTTCGTACACCGGGTTGTTTGAACCCGACGTGCTTTGTAGATCTTGATCACCACTGTCGTAGGTGATATTCCAATTTGGTGTGCCACAGTGGTTGTTGTTCTTTCAATGCACTGTGTTTTTCACGAGTTTTTATTGCAGAGGGGGACCGTTGTATCCACTACGACCTCCTGAAAATGTATGTAGAAGACATTGCTTCTGATCATATCCACCCTTTCACCAATCACGGGGGTGGTGATGATTTCATTTGTAGCAGGGACCGGACTCTGTGTATTCGTAATTGTTTGCAACTATCTGTTGTTGCTTTCGAGCCTTGTACATTGACCTAATAGGGGATTGTTGTCCATCTAACACCTTAGGAATTCGTTGCTTCAAGAGCTTGCCCCCCCCCCCACACCACCCCCCTTCTGTTTGAGTTTCCGTGTGTGATCCAAATTTTAGATCTTTGCATGGTGTTTGGATCCAAATTTCAGTTAAATTAGACTTGAATTCATCAAGTTTATAAGTCACACCTCAACGTTGTATAGTTCGAGTTTCAATGCGATTCAGGTCTCTTGCGGAGTTCGAGCTCCACTTGGCCAATTTGTTTGGTTCGATTTGCAAGGCCTTGCAAGTTCAATGTCATTTGTTCAAATTTGATTTGGAGTTCAATTCCAATTTTGATTTGATTTTATTTGTATTTGAAACTTTTGAATCAATTTAAATTTGTTCAGGTCCTCTGCTTTTGCTTCATTCAAGTTCAATAGTCATGCTTTTCTCATTTGGTCAAATCTTTTGTTCTTTTGAGTTTCAAAACAGGTCCAGTGCAGTACTATTTCACCCGAAAATTTCGGCAGCCTCCGCAGTCTCCCCGTTTAGGGGAACAAGACAACCACTCTCACTCACACACCAATCTGAGAAATTTTCTACCTCTCCACCTTTATACATTCTTATAACCACCTCTTTTCCCCTTTCTATACAAAAACCCCCCCCCCCCTATCCCACCCTTCCCATACATTTTCCAACTTACATAACACCTTCCCCTCTCCTAATCAAACCCCTCTTTTTACCACACCCCACCAATTCCTCTCCTCCCCTTTAACCCCCCTTCATCCATTCATCTATTATCCCCTAACTACAATTAACCACCACCTTCCAACTTCTAATCCAAATTATTAAATCTTTAACTACACTCAACACACTCTATACATTCTCTTCTCTTATACCCTCCACACCAAACACAATCCTCATTATATCTCCCTAATCCCCCCACCCCACACCCCGCCAAATCAATACTTACAAGTATTTCCCAATCCACTCCATCCCATGATAGATTTAACGCATCCCTATAATTCGCACCTTCTACTTATCCCACCTACTACTGGACCCCCGCCCTCCCGCCGCACCCCCGTTTTCCACTCCCCACCCCAACGCGAATCAAATGTATTATATTCTTTAAACCGCGCCTTTTAACACGACTCGTACGTAAAGCCCTGCGATCTCCAGGGTGTTCTCATCGAAGTGCCACATGTCCGACTGGACCGTGGCCCGGTCGTCGATGAAGGCTGGGTGAAAGAACCGAGGCGGGGAAGGCAAAGCCAAGCACTTTTAGAGCATTCATATAATAAACAATAAAAAATTCTAATTAATTAAAGCACAACCATTTAAATTCACATAAACTTAGACCTTTACCATTATACTAACCATTAAACAACTTCATTAAACGTATATTCTACAATAATTAAAATCACAAGTTATAAATAATATAACTAAATGATTTTAAAATCATTCTAATAAATTCTATTAAATGATAGTTAATTAATAATATTAAAATTATAATTAATTAATTAAACATAATAATAATCTAAATAGAATTAAATTGAAATAATTATAAATAAATAAATAATATATATATATATATTATATATATGTATCCTCCTCCACCCCCCTCATACCTACCCCCAGCTTGCCAGATTTCATACCTCCTGGGTGTTATATATATATATTTGTTTTTTGATTTCTGCTCGGCGCGTCCCTCTCGGTGGAGGGAGAGATTACGGGATTATGAGTGTGTGTACAGCGGCACACGCTCTCGCGCGCTCATGAAAGTAGAGATCCTTCACTAGCGGCGAGCTCCGTTCTGCCTCCGATCAAATGTCGACTCCGAGCCGACGGACAAGGGGAATGTCGTTGAAGGAGCAAAGTCGGGCGCCGCGCCAACGCAGCTCTCGCCGAGAGAGTAGACAAGAAGTGCGAGGAAGAGAGGAAAGTTACCCTCACAGAAGAGCGAGTCCCTCGGCGGTTACGATCAAAATTGTCCAACTCCGATCCGACTGGAAAGAGACAGTCGTCAGCGAGCGTGGACGAGCGGGCACGCGCGGCAGAGGTAGAAGGAAAGTTAGCTTTCACTGCCAAGCGGGTCCTTCGTTGCTTTGGATAAAATGTCGGACTTCTGAGCCGATCGGAAGGGAAAGTCGGGAGAAGGTGGACATCGACGGACACCAGAGGAGTCGGAGTAACACACGAAAGGTAGAAAGTTATCTTTACCGACGGCGAAGGCATCCCCCCCGTTAGTTGCTTCCGATCAACTGTTGTAACTTCCGATCCGGTGGGAGGAGAAAGAGGACTGGACGCGCGCCATCGGGGAGGAGAGCTCGGGAGGAGAGTCGACGCACGAGGAGTGACGAGAGACCAGCGGCGAAAGCCTTGTCCATGTGTTCTTTTAACGACGGAAGGTGTCCTGGCCAGCGATGTGAGAGGAGGTCGGTGCGCGTGCGAGTCGTGCCGACGATCGATGAGTTCGGCAGAGAGTATCAGAGAGTAGTGAGATTATGATTTTTTTTGATTTTTTTTTCACGGGAAGAGGGTCAACACCCTTTTGAAATGAAGGAGTGTGAAGCTTGTATCAAAACGGATCTGAAAACATGCTTTCCTTGAACGCTACTTCACCTAATAAAATTACATAAAAAATAACATAAACATTCATAATACAAAATGTGTGTTTGCCATTTCTCATTTTTTTCTCACCTTATAATTACTTCTATGTGAATACTTAAGAATCCTTCTGAGGTCATGTGCATTTTTATATTCTAGGCTGTGAGTATTTCTGTCGGCTTTGACTTGGTCTTGGGGAGTGAAGCAGCTGGCATTCTCTTGTTCTTGGTCTTCCAATATTCTTCTGAGATCCATTATTTACTCTGACTCTCCTTTGGTCGCTTGTCCCAAAAGTAGGATAGTTCTGACATATGACTTGGTTTATGGCACTAGAAATAAGTATTGGTACCAGAATAAATATTCTCTTTATGTTATCTTCCACATTTGCTGGAACTGTTCATACATGAACTGTCTCGGCTACTGGACTTAGTCTTCTACTCATTAAATTCTAAGCTTATGAAAAGAGGTTTACTATGCGAATCCTGTGAAGTCTCTTATCTCACACTTTTTCTCTTTTGAAAATCACGTCTACCTTTGAGTATCTTTTTGTAAGTCCATTTCTCTCTCCTAGCACCCACCGCCTTCACCCCTCCAAATACTAAATACATCTTCAATTCAAATGAACAATAGGCCTATTAATCCTCGATCTATCTCACACCCTCCCCACCCCATCCGCCTTCCATGCCTATCGATGGATATTGTTCTCAACAGTATGTATTAATGGAGAAGCATATCTGGATATATTGAATTGAGCTTCATATTACATAAACTGATCTATCTCCCTGCACGGTCTCGTAAATTTTAGCCTGCATCTACCTCTTGCAGGAGGCACGAACCATTTCTGACAGTTTTGTAAAAATCTCAACTTAAATTGCATGTCTTGAATCCCTCCTGTTTTTGTTTTTAGGTTTGGCCTCTCCACCACTTTCTGCCTTCTTCATCAAGAAGAAAGACTGTCAGGGAAAACCCTTTTCTCCTCTGAGGACAGGAACATTCCTTCTAATATTTTTTCAATCATTAATAACCAATTTTCAGCTTCAATTGTCCTTCTACTCCTTTAATAATAGTGGTCACATGAGTTTTAAAACAGCTTTGAGATATTATCAATAGGCATTCCCATGCCACTGCTATTTCTTGATGGTTGATTCTTTGAGTCTGATACTGAGTCCTAGCTGTCATCATTTTGTGTTATAATAGCATCAGGTTTAAAATTAACATTATGGCAATGGTCTTTTCAACTTCCTTACTTTATCCTCATTTCCAAGCTCATTTCTGTTCATGTTTTCAAGAAGAAATTCATTTTACATTAAATTTTTAAATCATTAATATAGTAATCCATTCCTAATGGGTCTCTCCATATGATTCATATCTAATTGGGTCTTTGATATTATTTTTATCACGACCGCGCCTGGAGATGATCAATTAACGAGGCGAGAAATAAAAGGTTCAGCAGACTGTAGATCATTTCAGTATATACAAAATAATATTTTAAAACATCAAATTCCCTTCTTAGCTTTCATCTGAAAAGCCACTATCAATATTCTGCAAATACTTAACTTTTACCTCAAATCATATATTAACCTGTTATCAGTTGCACGCCATTTGATAGACGATAGTGCTATCTTTCTTTCTGTCATTTATAAATCTTTGGAGATTTACCTGAAACAGTTTAATTAGTAGAATTGAGTTTATAAAGGTAACTTAGTGGGGTAATTGTGTAAAGACACATCTATATAAATATTCTCTACTTACAATACATTATAATCTTTATTATGCCTCTGTTCTTTCTGAATGTTATTTCTTCTTCTTCAGTAATTTATATGTATCCGATCGTATGCCTTTTAATACATATATTCTTTTTTGGATATTTTTTTTTCATTTTCCCATTTTAATACGCCCCCGCTCACCTCTCGCAGGCACATCGTAAATGTACCCAAAGGTAAAACTCATTTTCCTTGCACGCGCCTTCATTTTTTTTCCATAACCTTTTTTCGCTGCACGGATAGTTGCTTCCCAGTCAGTATCATTATGGTGGTTGAACTCATTGTAAGTTGTATTAGATCTTATCCTATCCTTTCTATTTATATTATGAACTTATTGATTCATTTTCTATATGCATTTATTCGTTTGCATTACTTTCTTAATGCTTACGTGTATCAATATAACATCCTTTTTTACACATATACACAATTTCAGGTCATGTCATTTATTCCTTCATTTTTTGTTGTAATATATTTACAGTCATTTATGCATTTAAACTTTCAATATTTCACACATAATAGCCCTCATAAGCCGACGCCACTACAACAGCTACAGTTGAACTCCATAGCCAAAGACCTCACTACTGTGATGATAAAGCCCATTCGAACACCGTGCTCAATCTTCCCCTACACCCATTCTCACAACCCGCTCGATCCACTGACCTAGCCGAACCCAACGCCTCCAAGACCGGCCCAATCTTTAAGAAGCAGTAAGAAAGCCGTCCCAAATGAAGCCTGAATCTGGGCGTGACATCTGATACAACTTCTCGGAGATCTGCCTTCACCAGCAAGCAACGTTAGAAGTGGGTCCCAAAGAAGACTCATGATGATGCCCAGCCTGACGGTCGACACCCTAGAAAATCCTCCAGGGGATCCCGTCGCTCGCCGACCCCACTCAAAGAGGACGTCAACTTCGATCGCAGCACGTGGGTCGAAGAAATCTTCGTTCCAAATAATGAACCAAAAATCCAATGGCATCACCGCTCTGAGATCCGTATTCAAGAGGAGGAAGAAGAAGACGAACCATTGACATCGTCGCTCAGAGATCGGTATTCAAGAGGAGGAAGAAGAAGACGATCCATTGACATCGAGGTAGTCTACACGGTGAGACGTGTCGATGTCGATTATGATGATGATGAAGATGACAGTGATTGGTAGACACTGCCTAGGCAAGTACATCGACGCCACCCACCATGAGACTGGATCCGTCGTTGGCAGAGGTGGCCACTCTTCAGAAGAGGGAGAAGAAGAGGCCTAGGTGAATCCCTTCAATGTCAAAAATATTATGCTTGCCAATATGCGACGACAATGAGGCGGCAAATAAGGGCCAAAGGCAGATAAATCTCTCAGTTAAATGAGAAAATGGCTGAGATGATGCACAAACTAATGAAAATGATGCAGATGATGCAGAGAATTACTATCACGTGCCTTGTACCCACTCCTCTTAATGATTCTCCAAATCTCCAAGTGCCTCAAGTTTCAGGAGTGTGAGGCACCCCTGAAGTTGGCAATGGGGTTAATGACATCACCCGCCAGCCTATTATGCATAATATTGCAAGTATATCCGAGCCTGTGATGACTGCACAACTGGAGGGAATAATTATTGAGAAGATCAAGCTATTATAGCCACTGATCAAGCAGAGAAGTTAATAGGTAAATGCCGCTCGTATCCAGCAGAATACGACTAGGTGTTGTATCCTAAGGGGTATTTCGTCCCAAAATTCAATAATTTTAATGGCAATAATAACCTAGGAAACACTTGGCACAGTTTAAAGTCACTTGTGACCATACGGGATGCAATGACGCATTACTCTTCCGGCAATTCGTCAACAATTTAACAGCGGCTGCGTTCGAATAATATGCTGAATTCTTAAACGATTCTATGAAGGCCTTCACATAATTAGAAGTCATGTTCGTGAAGAGGTTTGCCAGCACAAATGAGAAGATGACAATTGCTGACCTCGCCTTAGACAAGTGGAAGAGGGATGAGTCGGTGACCAAATATATAACCCCCTGACTTAATTTAAACGTGAAATATGAGCGGCAATTAGAAGAGGAGCATGATGTTCAACTGTTAATGAGGAATATCGATGATAAGATGCAACCATTCATGTGCATGACAACCATCACCACATTTTAGGATCTACTAGACAGAGTGGTGAAATTCAAAAAGTTGAACTTATCAAGATAAAAAAGTCACTCTGATAAGTCTAAGAAAGTTAAAGCCTCCAGTGCCATAAGAGGTGAAGCTGACTCCACATTTCTCTCCAAAGCTGATAGTGGAAAGCAGATTGTATATAATGTTGATAAAGGAAAGCATCTTGTATATAAAGAAGATAAAGGAAAACAATTGGCATACAACCCTAATCCTTAACCAAAACTAATACTTGGGGGAAACGATAAGCCGTGAACTTTTCAGGGTGAAGGAGAACGCCCAATGCAAATAGTGAGAATTGGTGATCAAACATTCCCGTCCCTCAAGGAGGAAATGGATAGAAAATATTCATTTAAGAGAGAGAGTGTTGCCAAGTTATTCCGACACGCTCTCAAATTGGGCCTAGAATTGCCAAAATGCAAGAGGCCTGAAGAGTCCAATCGTACTATTGACCCAAATTATTGTCCACACCATCGGGTGATTAGCCATCCTATTGAAGATTGCTACGTCTTCAAGAATTGGCTAGAAAGGAAATATAAGAAGGGAGAACTCACATTATTGGATAATGTACTTGCTCATCCTAGAAGAGAATTAAGTCGGGTGGTTACATTCTCTTTCGTGCCCCCGACCAGAAGAAGAAAATAAAAAGAACCAGCTCAGGATATGTAATGGGAGACTGCGGTCTCCAAGAAGAAAGTAAAGATGTTGAAGTAGCTTGAAGGAGTTCCGGGTGTGAAATGGAAATCTCCTACCGAGCCGATACTAGATCTGAAGGGATTACCTAAGGTACATGCATCTACTTCAAAGCAACACCTTGGCCAAGCTAGCTACTTAAGATCTGGCAAGGCAAAATCCTCTAGGAAGAAAACTAAACTAAATAAGTCTAAATAAACAAAGATAGCAACTCAAAAGACTATCAATAGTTTGGATGATTACTACTAGATTGTGAGGCGACTCATTAAGCTTGCTAACTTAATGTCATAGCTTAAAATTTACAAAGCAAAAGAAGATGATGAAGATTCGCTTCCTGTAGAGACATGTTGAGTCATCTCGATGACATCAGATACACCGACAAAGAAGAATATGCTGAGGAGGCAGCTTCTAAATCCTGTCTAGTGGTGTCACCAATGGACTATAGTTCAGAGGATGATCTGTATTTTTCAAATGAAGGTGAATCAGATTTTGACATAGCATCGCAAATGGAGCACGTAAATCTGGGTGGTGATTTTAAATCAACAGATGAATCTCCTGTAGCAACAATAGTTGACTCTAAAGAAAATTATTTACTAAATGAGTTTGAGTCGAATGAAGTGGTCTAGGTGCAGTTGAGAAGTGGCAAGGTGCTACTACCTTTGCTGAAGAAGGGGGTCCCCAATAAAGATAAAAGGAAGGAGATAATTGTCAATAACGACATTCCCCAGGGACATTTCAACTAAAGGGATAGACTATAACATCTTATCCAATCTGAGAAAAATTCTAGTGCAACTCAGCATATATGACGCCCTTATAATTCTGAAGACCTTCAGGAGACTTTGATTCAGGTTTTCAAAGATCCCGAAAGATATGAAGCATACTTTGTTGAGCTTCGCATGATTGATGTTCTATAGGCTCGAAATGAGCCAATCATTACCTTCTCTGAAGATGATATTATTCTTGAAAAGGCATATCATAGCCACCCTCTGTACATCACTACAGAGAGTGACAGTATTATAATTATCCAGATCCTGATTGATCACAGATCTTCCATATATCTCATAAGCTTGAAAGCATTGAGATCACTGTGCCTCAATATGCAGCACCTCGGGCACGACAAGATGATGGTGCATGGATTTAATGAGAAAGGACAAAAGACTTTATGGTCATTTTCCATTAACACATTATGCTTGTTGCGATGTTATCAATGTCAATGGTTCTATGAAAGCATCCATTATTTCCCGTGTGCCATCATTGCTATTAAAAGTGTGCTTAAAAACATGCTTTATGAGTGAAGCAAAGCATTACATTGGTTTTGCACTTTGCGTAAGCTCAAAACCAAGCACATGTATCGCACCACTTCCTTGTGTTGCATTATAGTGCGGTGCATTCAGTTCCAGATCATAATGGAATCTTGGTTATATTTTCAAGATTTGATTTAGGCCTCGTTTGAGTCGGCTTAATTTCGCCTTTTCAGTTTCGAAACGGCAGAATTTTTTTTTTAGCTGTTGTTTGTATGTACCACTTTTGCAGAAATGCTTTTTAGAGAACTGTATTTTTGTACTGTTTTCCAAAGCTTTATGATATTAACTTCTCTGTTAGAAAATTTCATTCTCTCAAATAATAGTTTTAAAACTACCTTTTAGAAAAGGTACAGAATAACCAAATGAAGCCTTAGTATTTGTCCCAATAACCAAGCATGAACCTTTGTTTCTCGTAGTCAATTACTCATTGATCATTGTTTCTCCATTTTCTCCAACTGCAGCTACTCACTTCTTCATGGTTCTTGACGCACTCTCGCCAACAAGTTTTTTTTATATGCTTCTTATTAGTTCTTATTTCTTGGGTTAGCGACTTTCTCAAATATTTCCTCTCAATAATTCTTCGTGATACCTCATATTCACACCTTCATTTAACATTATTCATACCTCATGACCTCTTTGGTTGGTCGTTTAGTGTTATGCATATTCTTATTTTTTTATGACTTGGATCATTTTTATTTTGAATAATTGAACATTATTGTTATATAATGTATCATTAAATTTCTGAAAATGATTACTTGATATTGTTTAATTTTGATTAATTATATGACTATTATATATATATATATATATATATATATATATATATATATATATATATATATAATATATATATATATATATACATATCAAACAAATCATACATGCTCTAGTTTAAAAGTGTCACTTAACTCTATATTTTGCACATTGAAGCAAAAAAGGAATCCTCGCGCAGCACATTAAGATTAACATTTTGAAAATAGTGGTGTCCATATCCATATATGCATAATGGCCACAAGAAGAATATGTGCCTTCTCCATATGGAGGGATTGCCACCTAACTGCAACAACTCTATTGATGTTTTGCACGCTAATGAGGATGTGACAAATGGTTTTATTACAATTTTAGTTGATGTGACCTCAAGTTTTCTTTGGTCACAAGCACTTATGATTAATTTTCCTTCCACTAACATGAGAGAACTTTAAATTAAGGCTAGTTGATAGGTGCTAACTGTTTAACTTATAATATCAACAATTGATTAAATTTATAATTGAGGCAAATGCACTATCTTTGTCTTAAAGAAGATCATGGGTAAATGATGGAAATGATGGCAAAGCCCATCAAGCCCCCATGTTGCTATCATCCCAAGTTGTTGTGGTCTTTGATCTATATAATCAATAGAGGTAGTCAACCCAACATGATCAAAGGATTCTTGTTATCAGTCATAGGTTGTCTCATTTAAGTGGGCCTTAAAGAGCTGAGATAGATGTTTTTCTAGGGGGACAATTCTAGGTCGATTTTAACTAATATATAATTTTGTATCTTATTAAGTGCACTCTATGATTCACAACTGAATGAGACTAAGCTATTGGGTAACATTTGGGATTTGGCCCTGATTATAAATTAATGTTGTCATTTTGTGGTGAATAGCCCATTTAGTGGACCTCAATTGTGATTGTACCTTTGTGGTGTCATTTTATGGTGAAACTATCCAATTAAAGGATCTGTTCCACATCTTGCTAGTGTGAGATATTTTCAAAGTATTATAGTGATATACTTGATATGATATTAACTTTTTGTAAGATCATACAGCGTAGGTCAGGTCCGGGTCCGGTCTCGCTTCGCGCCTCGCTTTTCGGTGCTCCTTCTCCACTGCAAATATCGTAAGTTGTTCACGTTCACGAATAGGATTCATGTCGAACGAAGGGCTTGGCTGACACGAGACCGGAGCCCTGGTACGAAAGAAAGTGGAGCAGAAACTCGTCCCACGTACGGTTCGGAGGCCGAGCCTCACCCCAGCAATAATGGTGCGGCTTAGGTCAACTAATACAAATAAGATACAGTATCCCGATCACTGGATTTTCACTGAATTACTGAAACAATGCCTACTCAGACCCTACCTGGTCTATTTTCTTAAATTTGTCACCCTCAACAAATTACTATGGAGGATGGATGGGTTACTTCAAAATTTGGGCAATAAGTTTTGCTTGAAATTTTTTTAATTTTATTATTTTTTAAATATTTTCAAATTTTTATCTAGATATAAGCCTGGAATAACCTTCTTTGAGATTTGGGGAAAATTTTAAAATAAAGTCCCCCCAATTGAGTTCACCATCAATAGACTATCACCGTTGTAGGCAACTTGAAGCATTTGTATTTGAAATTGAGAGCTTGATTTTGAAAATGGCCCCCTTCCAATTATGTGTGTGATGATACCCATCTCAAGGGTATTTGTATGGTTATTTTTATTGATTTGAACCTTTTCAACTCTACTCGCTTGCTTGTAGAGGTTTATTTGGACATTTATTGCATTTCAAGCCTTGTTGGATCTATACCTCCATACGTAGAAGATTGAGCTGGTGAATTTTACCATGTGATTATTCTTTGTATATTTGTCACGGAGAGTTAGTATTTTAATAATGAATTTTCTGTATCAAAGGATTTAAAGGCCTTATACAACGAAAGATAATTTTTTTGGTGGCTTTTATAGTTGAGTATTTAATTGCAAACTGGCTTGATTGGAGAAATTAAAATTTTAAAACTTTTTTGCTTTTTTTTTGTTTTTTTTTTCTTGTCTTTTTCTTTTCCCCCTTTTATTTTCTTTTTCTTTTTCTTTTCCTCTTTTTTTGTTTGCCCTAGTTTTAGAGATTGAGAATGTGGGAGGAGATTACAAAGAATGAGGGTTGAAGAGAGGGATCAATAAAGAAATAAAGAGGGAGAAGAGTAAGAGTGAGGGAGAGAGTGGGTTGGGTGGATAAAGAGATGGGTTAGAAGAGGATTGTTGGTTGGCAGGAGTCGAGTAGTATTTAATTCAAATTATGCCTAAAAACAAAAGTAAGTTCAAATCTCTACAGAATCTTAAATCTCTTTACTCCCTTGTTTTACCTTGATTAGATTATGGCAATGGGCAAATTTAACTTAAATACTCTCAAGTTTCACAAACTCCTCTCCTCTATTCATAGCTAGTCCCATCAAGTCTCCTTGTGCAAGCATGCATCATGGTTTTGATGTGAAACAGTGATGGCGAACAAGAATTGCGTTAAGGAATTTAATTAAAAGTATAAACTTTACTTTGCCAAATATAAGCTAATGATTCTTCAAGTTAGATTTTAGAATGCTCCATTAGAGAATTAAGTAATAGCAATTAATTACAATGGGGATTAACAAGATACTTGAAAAACAACAACAACATAAATGAATATGCTAATGGCGAAGTTAACATGAATCCACAATTTAATAAGTAGATCATTCACCTTGGGGAATCCCTCACTCACACTCATGATTGGAGTTCTTTTAGCGGAAGAAGCTTGCAAGCAAACTTAGAGACACCACTAGAAGACATGGGATACCAAGGGTGCTAGTTGCCGGAGAAGGAGTTGGAGTTGGAGAAATGGGTGGTTGTCCGGTGAGAATCCATGGTACTCTAGGTTGTTGAAGTTCGATAGTCTCGGCGAGGCAATAGATGATTCGATTGACGTAACTTTCCACCGAATCGTCGTACTCCCAATCCGGTTCGTAGAAAGGTGATCGGAAGATATCTATCTCTCTTTGGGATCGGCCATACACCACTGACGGGAAGGGTGGAAAATCTTCTATGCTTCTCTTGGCTTTTATCGACACGAGTTATAATGCTCCAAGAGAGGGAGTAGGTGAGGGTGGCGGCTCAAAGAGAGAGAGGAGAGGCTTGGGTTAGGTTTAAAGAGGTGTTGGAAGGATTTTAGTAAATCTGAATTTTGAATTTAGATTTTTCCAAGGGAGGGAGGAGAGTAAATTTGAATTTCAAAATTTATTCCAAGAGGTAATAGGGGCCGGCGGTTTGGGGAGGTATTAATGGGGTATTAATGATGATTGGCATTTGATTTGGAGAGGGATTAGGCTAAGAAGAGGGGCCGGCCATATGGGTAAGGATGAGTGGGATTTTGTTTAAGCAAGTGGGCCCCAAAGAAATAAATAGGTTATTTAGCTGATTTTATTCTCAGATTTAATTAATTTGGAAGATTTCCTTTCTTAGGTTTAGGCAATAGGCAAGTATTTGAAAATCCAATTAATTAATTTAATCCTCATTATGAAGCTTTACTAAATACCAAATCTTATTTTAGGAAAGGGAATAATGGACTTTGAAATTTGAATTTCAAATTTAGGGATTAAGGAAAGAGGTTGGCGGCTAGGCTTGTGGAAGGGATGGGGGAGGCCGGCGGGTGGGATTGTGGCCGGCGGCTTGGGTGGCTATTGGAGGCCGGTGGAAGGGGGGGTGGGGGGGGGGTTCGGTTTTGGGAGGAGGGGAAGGGGATGGGGGTTTGGGAGGTTGGCGGGTAGGTGGCAAGGAGAGGAGGTGGGAGTAGAGGGAAAAGAAGAAAAAGATCGGTCCGTGAACCTTGGAATCCTCTGAAGGTTGACGGGTATTGCTCTCACCTCCCAAGGGTCTCTCCTCTCAAGAACTCACTCAGAGATCAAGCAAAGAAAACTAAAATTTCATTCATCAAAATCATCATCTATTACAATGCAAGAGGCCTCTTATAAATAGGGCAAATGAAAGAAAACCAAAAAGACTAAAGTGCCCTCAGGCTACAACATAGACTCAATTCCCCATAGGGGTAAAATGGGAAAGCTCAAATGCAACATAAAACATAAAATAGAAAGTCCATCAAAAATACAGACTCTGAATCGCAGTCGTCAATCCACGACTACGTCGACGATACACATGTCGAAATCTCTTATTGATGCCCTCATCTGGTTTACTCGCAACTTTGTTGTCGAGGGTTTTAGGAAGATGGGTAAGAGTAGAAAGGTGAGAGTTGATGGCGAGCTCCCCTCATGACTTCCTACTTCTCTAGGGTCGAAGGCTTCTAATTCATCGATCCTTATCTAGCCTTCTCAATCAAGTGTGCATTGTGACTCCACGCTTATTGTCGTCAAGGGTTTTGGGAGCTGGATAGGAGCAAAGAGGAAGAAGGGGTATCAAGTGGACCAGGTGACAGATTTCAACTAATCAAGTGTGAGTGAGGGAGAGAAGATATGGGTAAAGAACAAGCGATTGGTTCTATTCTTAGGAAAGGGACAGAGAGGGTTTGGACGAAAGGGCTGAGGTGATGTCAAGGAGGGCTGGATTTGTGAGAGAAGATTGAATAGAGCTGTGTGTATGAGTTTTTGCAGAGATGGAATGAGAAACCTTAGGTAATATTAGATTGTTATTTTTTCTTAAAATGCTAGATGGGACTTCATGCCAGAGGGCTATGATGCAACTTATGGGATTTGACGGATGATAGAGATACGAGGGTATGGGATTTGATTTGATCTTCTTATTTTTCAAGAGAAATAAAAACAAAATTAATATGCATATTCATTCTTTATTACAAAATTTCTCCAGTCACGTACTTTAAATTCCTTTCATCATCTTGCATGTTGGTAAATGTGGGAAGGTTTCATGGCGTTCTAAAGGTGCCAAGAGTTGAATATCTGGATTGAGGGATAGTCAATAATAGAAATCAATTGGCTTCCCAGGAAGACATCTATACCAACTCAGTCCAAGATCTACTTTATCAAGAACTTGATCGATTGAGATTATTCATATTTGGTAGGAATGAAATAGGTATGCCTATTGGTTGGCAGAATTGTAATGGGGTCTTACGTATTTGATCCCAGTCTTTGGGTGGCCTGGAAGTTGAGATTTAGAATTTCCCCATCCAATTGGTGAAGCTGATAATCTCACATACTTTACTTTTTTTAAAAGGAAGAATTTAACTGACCTAACACTTTCAAATGTATCAATATTATATAATGTACAATAGTACAAGGGTGATCCTTGATGTTCTTATTAAATATGCCTGTTTTTAGTAAGTATGACCTTTTAGGACAACGGATGACTTCGTATTTGATGCAACGCTGGTACATCTGGAAACTTTAATGGCTAGTTTAAAGTAGCTCTACAATTGCATTGAAGTTATTAATACTGCTGGGGAGGGTTCGATACTTGGCAGCGAATATTTGATTCTTTTCTTTAACTTTTGGCATGCCACTAGTATAACACACTAAGTTACCGGAGACTCTTATCTTCTTTTTTTTTATCTTGCTTCCAAGATATCTGCATCAAATAGCTTCAAATATTTTTTTTCTGCTGCAATATGAATCTTAGGACTATTTTGCCATAATACTTTTTAATATATCTGTTGATTTTCAAAAGATCTGTTGATTATTACATCTACCTTAACAGGAAACTCAGCAGTTCAAGCTATCTCATTGCTTCTGGAGAAGGGTGTAGATGAGGCAAACATTATATTCTTGAATCTAATTTCCGTAAGTTGACGGGACATATGATGAAAACAATTTTTTGTTTTTCCTTGCTTTTTTCAATTAATTTGGATGATTAATTCAGCTCTGTCCATTGTTATACATTATCAATAACAAGTACAAATTAACTTCTTAAATAGAACTGATGGAAAATATGAATTTACTATCATTTCATTTGATATTTTGACTGCTATGGATCTTTCAATACCACATGGTAGAGTTGAGGGTAATTTTCATAATATTCTAGGCTAATGAGAATAATTGATGTCTAGTTACTCTTTAATGTATTTACACTCTTTACAAATTGGGTCACTATTCGGGTCTTTTCATAGTTTTGTTTATTTATTTATTTTCATTAGTATAACTTACCTATTTTGTTTCCTTCCCTTGAAAAGATCATCAATATCATATTGCTTTTCTCAATTCTGTTGCATTTGTTTCTTTTCACATTAATATGATCTATGGCCCCATTATGATAGGTTTTTTGACAATCTGCCTTATTGTAATTCTTTTTGTTTGGATTTTAATGCTAAGCGTAAGTTATTACAAATGTGAAACTAAATATTGTTTCACAAATGTAGAAAATGTTTCATAAGATCTGGATGGTAGGTTGCATGCTTGTGATTGATAGAATACAGCTAGTAAAAAGGTACTCCGTACATATTTGAGAGAAATGATTAAAAACAAAGTGCCGCCGATCACTTGAGAAACCTTGCTTTGTATAATGTTTAGGTTGCTAATGTAAGGTCACGTTTAGTACTTTTCATAAGAATAAAAAGCAATGCTGTGATAGCAAATTGCATCTATTTTAGACGAACAAGGTCTAAACTTGACCTTGCATAGAAGATTATGTGGCTGACAACTCGGATATAATAAAGAGATATAACTTCATCACACACAACATAACCCACTAAAGTATTGAATTTTTAATGGAAGAAAAATGATAATAGATTTAATCAAAGAAGTTGAAGTCGGTCCCTAACACAAATATTTTGAATTACAAAAACAAACTACTTGGAAAGGCATATTGAATAACTGTACCAAAACAAAATCTTCTGCTTTCTACTACCATGTGTTGAGGAGTACCCAAAAAAAGGAAGATATGCTAGCTGCTAAAAAGAGCAGGTGACAACAAGCATTTTTGGATATTAGCGAGCAATTACGGCAGCAATAAAGAGTCCACTAGCTGGTGGTATAAGCATATGGAAAGTGGGAATTATTGCTCACGGGATCTAGTAAAGAAAGGATCCAAAGCAGGGAAAATAAGGAAACACTCATCCCACATGTTCAATACCCTAGAAGTTTTTCTTACATTTGAAGTTTCATCAATTTCTCTGCAGAAAGAGAAGCTCCCAATCTAGTTTTACTTGACAAATATTAACTGAACAATTTTCCTTATTTTAATTTATTTTTGATCTTGCTAGAGTAATGTGGAGCTCCCTAATATATTCTGTGACCTTTTATTTGTTTGACAATAACACAATGTGGAACTTCCCTAGCTTGACTTGTGCGGCTCTTGTGTTATTCATTGTTGCAATTTTGTTCATTTATGTGCATTTTGTTGTTGTTTCTTACTGCTAGTACGCATGACCTTTTTTTTTAGCTGGATTTTGATATGGTAGTTGGCTGTTGTGACCTGTGGGATTTCTTGCTGTTCTTAGCTGGCTACTGTGATAATTTTCCTCCAATTTTTAACTACTTATATCCTTTCAAGATGAGCTTGTTGACCCAATCTTATTATCATAAAATTAAGGGACTTGTTAGTTGTTATTGAGGCATGATAAAAGACAACTCTATTTATATTCTACTTTGATTATGTAGTATTTTTGTTTTTGCTTTAGTGTTGATTGGATGTGATTCTTTTTAGCATTGTGCAATTAATGATATTCTAAATTTTTTAAATGAAGTTTTCGTCTTATACTAGTGTGAGGTCTAAACTATTGTTTAATGATTTCTTTGCTTCACTCTATTTTGATTCTCTAATTTTAATTAATGCTTTGCTTAGTTGATCGAATATTATTAAATAAGGTGCACTCTGGTTTTTATTTTATAGTGGTATGAGTTTTCAGGTGAATTTATTGTTCTCTTATGTTCTTAAATTTCTTTTTGATCTAAACAGTTGAAAAACTAGTACTTCATAGATTTTGCATAGTTATGATTTTCATCTTAAATAATGATTATTTGTTTAATTAGAAGTTTGTGACGATGAATTTGTTCTTTTTCTAGTGATTTGTGCTTCTCATCCTATATTTGCATTAGGAAGCCATACAATACCAAGACATCATGCATCAAGTTTGATATAGAAATTGTCACGACTCAATCCAGAGGCTCGAATTATGAGGCGGGAACAAATGGTTAGACGGTTGATTTAAATCTTCAATTAATTTAAAATTATTACAAATAAATTGAAAAAGTCACTAAAACCTTAACATTTTGAAACAAAGTTAAATATTATAAATACTTTTCTTCTTGTGTGTCGTGCCTACGATATACATTATTTTCTCTTCCACTCATTTTAAACTTCAAAATAATACCTATCAATTATAATTTTTAGAATGAGCTATAAAAGAGCTCGTGAGTAAATCATGCTTCTATATTGCAGTAACCTTACGCATTAGGATCAACATGCATGATCATTTAGAAACATAATTGTAAAACCTGAAAACGACGATCGTAGGTCCGCATGCATTTTGATGCGTCGCGACGAAACTTAAGTGAAAATTTAAAGTTAATGAAATTTGACGAAAATAATTTTATAAAATTCTACGTAAAATTCTGATCAATTTGGTATATGGAACTTGTATCCAATTTCACTTAAATTAAGAGATAAAAACTATGGATGCTTCTAAATACCAAAACTACCCCTAATATGTAATAATGCCGAAATAGAATAAGTGACGACAAATAGGCCTTTTGGATTTTCGTATCTTCTTATATTAGTAAAACCGAACCCTTCCCTCATCTCTCATTTCATGCGATCGGCCAAACTGAAAGTAAGGAGCAAACGGGCAGGCGACGTACAAGGCTCTGGCGGCGATTTTCCAGCGAGGAAATTAGTAGAGATCGAAGAGGACGACGAGGGGAGTCTTAAACTATGATTTATTCGAAGCGAATCCCTCTCAATCTCAAGTTTTTTAGACAATTTTTAGGGTTTTACAAAAATTTTATTTTCTTTCAAAACTTCTTTACCAAAATTTTAAGGAAGGATTAGGGAAGTATTTTAAGGTTAAAAATGAAGTTTTTTTGGAGAAATTTTGAAAATCAAAATTTAGGGCTTTAACCTAAAAATCGAATTTCTTTAAAAGGCTTTTACAAAAATGATTCATATGGATCCTAGGAATGTTTCTAAAGAAAAATTTTAAGTTTTTATAAGAAATTTTATTTTTCCTAATTTCTTAAATAATTAAGGTAATTATGAAAATATGTTAAGGGATGTTTTCGGCATATTAATCTGATGAAATTGATTATTTAGGATTTTCCAAAAATTATGGATTTTAATAAATCCGAAAATTAAGATTAAATTGTTTTAATTTTATTAAATGTCGTAGGGAACGGTTAAGGAGAAACGAAAAATTTAGACATTTAGGAAGTAAATTAAACTTTAAGGAAGATTGATTTGTGACACGTCTTTTTATGTGATTATTTAGGTTGTGATCTTTAAGGTGAACGAGATGTGTCAAAGCGACACTTTGAGAAAATATTGTGCTTGAGTGAAGGTAGGTAATCAAATTATTTGTAAAAATTTCATATTTATGCTTTATTTTTTTATTTCAATATAAATCTTTAAAATTTTCAAGTTATATGGTTTCAAAATTTTTATTTTGGCAAATAACATGTTTAAGTTTTTTATTTCATAATGTTAGTGAGCTTTCATACTATGTTTAGATTCAAGATTTTCATGTTTTAAACGAATAATTTTTTATTCACAATTACTCTCATTACACATATGATTGACTTAACATAATTTATAAATTATAATATGAGAATGTGCATGATGATGCGAAGTGCCCAAATGGTGAAGGGGCTCGAAAGAGCTAAATGGTAAAAGAGGCTCGTTAGAGCTGATGGTAAAGGAATGGTTAAATGATATGAAAATGTGTATCTGATCAGTACAGAATTTATGGACACCTCTGAAACGGGTGATATAATTGACATTATGCATAATATGGTTTATATATATTTTCTACGAAATATGAAAGTTGATGTTTGAGGAAAAATATTAAATGAAAGGTTTATGATTGAGGAAAATTTATGAAAACGTTTCTTATAAGTAATGTTATGAACTTATGCAAGTTTGATCGTCATTTAATGTTTTATTATGAAAAGATGCTTTATTTTGATTTTATGCAAATTTTTATGAAAAATATGAATTACTAGTTGAGCGAGTAAGCTCACCCCTGCTTGTGAGAATCTTTTTCAGGAGAACCATCTGGAAAGTAATGGCAATGAGACGACAGTACATTTACCTTTGTAGAGGACCTCAAGAAGAAAGGTTTTATGTTTTCTGTTTTGTGGTTTGGAGTTTGTGGTTGTTAATGTTTATGTTTTTAGTTATTGTGATTTAGAAGAAACAAATTGAATAACTTTCAGTTGATATTTTTAGTGACTCTTTCTTATTATGTGGATGATGTTCATGTTCTGTTATAAAAGTTAAATAAAATTATTATGTTTTATGTTATGGTATTTTTTTGTACGACTGTTTGCTCCCGCCCCGTTAATTCGGGCTAGCCGAGTCGGGTCGTGACAAGAGTAGTATAAAAGCAAAGGTTTAATACTGATCAATAAAGTGCTTATAGGAGAATTGTATGAGTCTTATAATATTTAAGAAGTATGAAATTTATGAATTATTCGCCTTTTGATTGTTGTATTTTATCTCTGTTTTATGGATCCTGAGCAGAATGCCACAGATGACATTGATGATGAGGAAGGGAGGGAGCTACCAGAAGTAGAAGAACCTCAGAGAAATAATGATAGCAATATTATGGAGTCGTTCGCTTAGATGATGGAAGCAATGACTCGGATGATAAAGACCTCCCAAACTCAGACTAGTGACAGTGGGAGTCGTTCTATGGACAAGAACTTGAAGCTATTTCAAGATATGAAGCCTCTGTTATTTTCAAGTGGTGGACCTATAGAGGCTGAAGATTGACTGATGTGGATAGAGAAGATCTTGGAGGGCATGTCTTGCCCAGAAGATAGGAGAGTGACACTTGCTGTTTATGCCTTTGATGGTGAGGCAGAAAGGTGGTGGAGTCGGTTGCAAGAAACTTTTGGAGGGCGGCCCAGCAATCAAGTCTCCTGGGAGGAGTTCGTGAAAGTATTCAAAGGTTGTTATGTGTTTATGTTAGCCAGGAGACATCTGCAGGATAAGTTCAACAAATTGGTTCATGGAGATCGATATGTTTCTCAGTATGAGGCAGAGTTCACAATATTGTCCAGGTATGCCCAACACCTGGTACCCAATGCTGAAGTGAAGTACCACCGCTTCTTGACTGGACTAAAGGACATAATAAGATAGCCTCTCATTCCTTTTGATATTGAAGATTATTCCACTTTGGTGGAAAGAGCTAGATGGATTGAGATAGACATGCAGGCAATTTAGAAGAAAAGAGATTTTCAGAAAAGGAAGATAGAGGGCAGGTCAAAAAGCCCTCTCAGTTTGCTCAATCTTCTCAGTCTGGGGTGTATACTTCGAAGTAGACTAGATCCAGTAACTTTGACAGTAGTGCTTCAACTGCTACTTTATGCAACAAGTGTGGAGGAATGCATAAGAGAGAGTGCATCTCTGGCACTAATACTTATTTTTGGTACCATCAGCCTGAACATATAGTGAAGTCTTGTCCTCTTTTGGGACAAATATCTGCTACAGAGGTCAGGTTAGACAATAATATTCAAAGGACAGCTGGTAGACTAAGAGTCGTGGAGTCTACAGCTTTTGTTCCTTCTCAAGGTTAGACTCGTCAGAATGTTCAGCCTTGAGTCTATGGATTTTCCCAATAAGAAATTAAGGGGTCTCTTGACGTTGTTACAGATATGTAATTTAATTAAATGTCAATGAAAGATTTTATATGAAATTAACGAACAATGAATGTCATGTTTTATAATTGAATATTATAACCTTTTTATGATTAGGAACAATCCTTATATATGATAGACCTATTAGAGTATTATTTGATATTAGAGCTTCACACTCCTTTTATTTCAGAAGAGTTTGTTAGATCTATAAATTTGCTTCCTACATTTATGTTGAAATCACTATCAGTTTTAATGCCTAATGGAAATTATATGGAAGCTAAGCAGAGATGTCATGTGAATTTGAGGATTTATGATAAGAATTTAGAGGTGGATCTTATTGTATGATCTTTGTATGAGTTTGATACAATCTTAGGCATAGATTGATTTTCTTTTCATTTCGTGACTATAGATTGTAACAAAAAGAATGTTAAGTTTTGTAGGACAGGGAGAGGAAATTCAAATTTCAAGGGGATAAATGAGTAACAGCCGTGATTGTGTCATCTCTGAAGGCTTTTCAAATATTAAAAAAGGGTATGAAGGCTTTTTGGCTTATGTTAAAGAGGAAAATAAAGACGAGATAGAGTTAAAAGACATTCCAATTATTCAAGAATTTCTAGAAGTATTTTTAGATGATTTACTTAGCTTATCTCCAAGTAGAGAAATAAATTTCTCTATTGAATTGGTGGCAGGAGTTGGAACCTGTTGCTAAGGCTCCTTAAAAAATGGCAATAAAAGAACATAAGGAGTTGAAGGAACAACTGCAAGAGTTGCTTGAGAAGGGATTCATTAGGCTTAGTACCCCCTTGGGGTACTCCTGTTCTTTTTGTGAAAAAGAAGAATGGAAGCTTAAGGCTGTGTATAGATTACAGAGAGTTGAACAAGTTGATAGTGAAGAATAAGTATTCTCTCCCAAGAATAGATGATTTGTTTGATCAGTTGGAAGGTGCTTAAGTTTTTCAAAGATATATTTGAGGTCAAGATATCATCAGCTCAAGATTAGAGAGGAAGACATTGCAAAGACGGCCTTCAGTATCAGATATGTGCATTTTGAGTTTACAGTGATGCCTTTTGATTTGACAAATGCCCTTGCAGTGTTTATGAATCTCATGAATAGAATCTGTAAGCCATCTTTAGATTTATTCGTGATAGTATTCATAGATGACATACTTGTTTACTCCCCAGATGAACAGATGCATGCAAATCATTTAAGGGCAGTATTGCATACCTTAAAAAGAAATGAATTGTATGCTAGGTTCTCCAAGTACGAATTTTTGTTGAAGAGTGTAAAATTTTTGGGACATGTGATCACTGATGACATGATATTTATGGATCATCATAAGGTGCAAGTAATAGCAGATTGGTCAAGACCAGCTACAGTAACTGAGGTTAGGAGCTTTTTGGTATTGGCAGGCTACTACAGAAAGTTTGTTGCGGGATTTTCACATATAGTTATGTGACTATCCAGATTGACTCAGAAAACAATGAAATTTGAATGGACAGCTCATCAGAGATTAAAATAGTGTTTGATAACTACTCTAGTGCTGACTATTCCCTCAGGATCAGATGGATTTCAGCTCTATAGTGATGCTTCGCATAAAGGGTTGGGTTGGGTTGTGTACTGATGCAGAATAGAATAGTCATTGTCTATGTTTCTAAGCAATTGAAGAATCCTAAAAGAAATTATCCAACCCACGATCTGGAGTTAGCTGCAGTAATTTTTGCCTTAAAGATATGGATGCATTACTTGTATCGAGTACGGTGCGAAGTTTTTACTAACCACCAGAGTTTGAAGTATATCTTCACCCAGAAGGAACTGATTTTAAGGCAAAGGAGTAGTTAGAACTCATAATCCTTAATGCTATGAATTTTGTGGTTGGTTTACCCAGATCCAGAAGAGGATGTGATGCTTTATGGGTGATAATTGATAGGTTGACTAAGTCTGCACATTTTTTACCTATCAAATAATTTGATCCAGTTGAGAAATTGACAAGCCTGTATATTGGTGAGATTGTTAGATTACATGAGATACCACAGACTATAGTGTCAGATCGGGATGGAAGATTCACTTCTAGATTGTGGAAGAAAGTTCATGAAGCTATGGGTACCAGGCTCACTTTTAGTACAACTTTCCACTCTCAAACAGATGGGTAGTCAGAAAGAACCATCCAGACCTTAGAAGATTTGCTCAGGTTATGTATTTTGGATTTTGGTGGTAAGTGGGACACATGTACCATTAATTGAGTTTGCCTATAATAACAGTGTTCAAGCAAGTATTGGTATGGCTCCTTATGAGACTTTGTATGGGAGAAGGTGTATAACACCCTTAAGTTGGGCTGAAATAGGAGAAAAGAAGATTATTGGTGCAGATCTGATTGATGATGCTACAAAAAATATCAGATTGATCCGTGATAGATTGAGGGCAGTACAAGATAGATAGAAGAAATATTATGATGCTAAACACCGACCAGTTGAATTTGAGGTGTGAGAGTTTCTTTTTCTTTAGGTTAGTCCGATGAAAGGAGTGAAGAGGTTTGGCAAAGCAAAAAAGTTAAGCCCAAGATTTGTAGGTCCATTTGAGATTTCAAAAAAAATTAAAAAGTAGCCTATATGTTGATTTCATCAGCACACATGAGTGGAGTGCATAATGTGTTTCATATTTCCCTTTAGGGAAATATATTTCAGATGAAGCTTAAAATATTAGTACTGAAGTGGTAGATATTCAACCGGATTTGACCTTTGTGGAAGAACCAGAGAGAATCATTGATTATGATGTTAAGCAATTGAGAAATGAAGCAATCCCTTATGTTAAGGTGTTATGGAAGCACAATTCAGAAAAGGATGCCATTTAGGAGTCAGAAATGAGGGAGAATCACCCTCATTTATTTGGGTAAGGTATGACTTTACTTTTTAGAATTGCTTTAAATTTCGATGACGAAATTTTTATTAAGATAGGAGAATTATAAAACCTGAAAACGACGATCGTATGTCGTCACACGCATTTCAATGCTTTGCGACGAAAAACTTAAGTGAAAATTTAAAGTTAACGAAATTTGATGGAAATAATTTTATAAAATTCTACGCAAAATTCTGATCTATTTGGTATATGGAACTTGTATACAATTTTGCTTAAATTAAGAGATAAAAATTATGGAAGCTTCTAAATACCAAAACTACCCCTAATATGTAATAATGTCAAATTGATCAGAATTTTGCGTAGAATTTTATGAAATTATTTTTGTCGAAATTCGTTAATCTTGAATTTTTCACTTAAGTTTCGTCCCAATGCATTGAAATGCGTGCAATGACTTACGATCGTCATTTTTAGGTTTTACAATTCTCTCCTCCTAATAAAAATTTAGTTCTCGAAATTTAAAAGCAATTCTAAAAAGTAAAGTCATACCTTAGCCAAATAAATGAGAGTGGTTCTCCCTCATTTCTGACTCGTTCTCCCATGTGGCATCCTTTTCTGAACTGTGCTTCTATAACACCTTAACATAAAGGGTTGCTCTGCTTCTCAACGGCGTAACATCATAATCAATGATTCTCTTTGGTTCTTCTACAAAGGTCAAATCCGGTTGAATATCTACCACTTCAGTACTAATATTCTAAGCTTCATCTGAAATATATTTCCTTAAAGAGGAAATATGAAACACATTATGCACTATACTCATGTGTGCTGGTGGAATCAACATATAGGCCACTTTTCTAATTCTTTCTAAAATCTCAAATAGATCTATAAATCTTGAGCTTAACTTTTCTTCTTTGTCAAACCTCTTCACTTCTTTCATCGGACTGACTTTATGAAAAACAAACTCTCGCATCTCAAATTCAACTGGTCGGTGTTTAGCATCATAATATTTCTTCTGTCTATCATGTACTGCCCTCTATATGTCACAGATCAATCTGATATTTTTTGTAGCATCATCAACCAGATCTGCACCAATAATCTTCTTTTCTCCTATTTCAGCCCAACTTAAGGGTGTCCTACAGTTTCTCCCATGCAAAGCCTCATAAGGAGCCATATCAATACTTATTTGAAAATTATTGTTGTAGGCAAACTCAATCAGTGGTACATATCTCTTTCACTTACTACAAAAATCCAAAATACATAATCTGAACAAACCTTCTAAAGTCTGGATAGTTCTTTCTAACTACCCATCTGTTTGAGGGTGGAAAGTTGTAATAAAAGTAAGCCTGGTACTCATAGCTTCCTGAACCTTCTTCCACAATTTGGAAGTGAATCTTCCATCTTGATCTGACATTATAGTATTTGGTGCCCCATGTAATCTGACAATCTCACCAACATACAGGCTTGTTAATTTCTCAACTGGATCAGACTCTTTGATAGGTAAAACGTGTGCAGACTTAATTAACCTATCAATTATCACCCATAAAACATCACATCCTCTTCTGGATCTGAGTAAACCAACCACAAAATCCATAGCAATATCTTCCCATTTTCACTCAGGTATAGGTAAGGGCTGTAAAAATCCTCCTAGTTTCTGATATTCCACTTTCACCATCTGACAGGAAGTACACTTTGATACAGTATCTGCCACACTTTTCTTCATTTCTGGCCACCAAAACACCTCCTTCAAGTCCTGATACATTTTATTACTGCCTGGATGAATTGTATAACTGGAATAATGAGCTTCCGGAAGGATTTCTTTTCTTAAATCACCAATATTTGGTATGCATAATTTGCCTTAATAACGAAGTAATCCTTCTCCAACAACACAATTTCTGAAATTTCTAACAACAACACAATTTCTGCATCATTGGGCTGAACCACTGAAATTTCTAACTTCTCAAGTTCCCTTATCAATTCTTACTGCTGTGTGATCATCTAGTTTGCACTATCAAAATTCTTCCTGCTCAAAGTATTTGTAACCACATTTGCTTTACCCGAATGATACTGAATGTCCAACTCATAATCTTTAATGAGTTCTAGCCATCTCCTTTGCCTTAAATTCAGTTCCTTCTGGGTGAAGATATACTTCAAACTCTGGTGGTCAGTAAAAACTTCGTACTGTACTCCATATAAGTAATGCCTCCAAATTTTTAAGGCAAAAACTAATGCAGCTAACTTCAAATTGTGAGTTGGATAATTCCTTTTATGATTCTTTAATTACTTAGAAGCATAGGCAATGACTCTTCCATTCAGCATCAGTACACAACCCAACCCTTTATGCGAAGCATCACTGTAGAGCTGAAATCCATCTGACCTTGAGGGAATAATCAACACTAGAGTAGTTATCAAACACTGCTTTAATATCTGAAAAACTTCTTCACACTGAGTTGTCCATTCAAACTTTATCATTTTTTGAGTCAATCTGGATAGTGGCATAGTTATCTGTGAAAACCCCTCAACAACCCTTCTGTAGTAGTCTGCCAATCCCAAAAAGCTCCTAACCTCAGTCACTGTAGCTGGTCTTGGCCAATCTATTTTTTGCTTGCACCTTATGCTGATCCACAAATATCTTCCCATAAGTGATCACATGTCCCAAAAATTTTACTCTTCAGCCAAAATTCGCACTTGGAGAACTTAGCATACAATTCATTTCGTCTCAAGGTATGAAATACTGTCCTTAAATGATTTGCATGCAGTTTTTTATCTGGGGAGTAAACAAGTATGTCATTTATGAATACTATCACGAATAAATTTAAAGATGGCTTAAAGATTCTATTCATGAGATCCATAAACACTGCAGGGGCATTTGTCAAATCAAAAGGCATCACTATAAACTCAAAATGCCCGTATCTGATACTGAAAGTTGTCTTTGCAATGTCTTTTTCTCTAATCTTGAGCTGATGATATCCTGACCTCAAATCAATCTTTGAAAACACTGAAGCACCTTCTAACTGATCAAGCAAATCATCTATTCTTGGGAGAGGATACTTATTCTTCACTATGAACTTGTTCAACTCTCTGTAATCTATACAGAGTTTTAGGCTTCAATCCTTATTTTCACCAAAAAAAGGAGCACCCAAGGGGAGATATCTCATTACATAAGAAAGGGCATTTATATATAGGCCTAAGAAACTAAAACAAGACACATATGCCCCTAAGGCTTACATAAGACGACCCTCTTAAGTGAGGGTAAAAACGGAAAATTCATAATAAAAATTTAAAAATTACAAATAAAATATAAGATAACGTGGGACGATGACAGTCGTTGATCTTCAGCTCCTCGGATAGCCATGGACGGTTGGATGTCCGCATCATCTCCCTAAATCCCTCCCTCTCTCTCTCTCTCTATGGCCGCTCATTAATCCTCCCCTTAATTAGGAGCTTAACTCATGGCTCCAAACAAGGGTCCATTAATTCCCACTTTAATTTGAATTCAAAATTCAAATTAAATCCCGCCAAATCCACTTAAAATCAGAAATTAATTTCAGATTTTTTTTATTAATTTTCCTCTCTCCCCGCTTTCACTTAATGCTCCCAATTAATGACAATTCAAATTCAAAATTTGAATTTGAATTAGCATTAATTACTCCATAATTTCCTCGCCCCATCTCTCTCCTTTTTTTAATTGCCACTCTAATGGTAATTAACTCTCCCTCCCTCACTTCCGCATGCTGTCCCTTCCTTTTCCAGCAACTTTCCTCGCTGTCCTGCCTCCCGGAAAGCCACAAGTTGCTGCCCAAAGTGTCCAACAGCACCACGAGCAAGCCAAATCGTTGCTGACCCTGATTGGGTGCTGTCCAGGGTCTGTCCAAGACCAAAAACTGCTGTTGTCCAGGAATTTGAAGATAGGAATTTGTTGTCCAGACAATTCCGGTTGCTGTCCAGAATTCTGGGAAGGCAAAACTGATGTCAAATCCCTCATAGTGGCTATCCAGTCACCCCCAGTGCTGTCCAGCAAGCCCAGCAGTTCCTGCTGTTATCTCGACGTCCAGAAGACCTCCAATTGCCAACCAGAAGGTTCCCAAGCCTTGAAAGTTGCTGCCCACTCTCTCAAGCACCTAAACGATCACCTCGGGGCCTCGAATCTACTTCCTTTGGGTAAACTCTTCCCCCGGATCTTTTATCTTCATAGTGACTCTCAATTGTGGTCTAGTAAATTCATGACGATCATGTTAATGCTTCTCCGCTAAAATCTAGTAATTAGAAGAGTTGTGTGAGGGATCTTTCATAGACTAATCTTATTGTTAGTATTGGAATTTACTGTTGGAACAATCCATGTATGCAAAGTAAGATTTATTTGACTATTTAATGATCTCAACCTCTATGCATGTGAGATAAAAACCTAAGCTAGGTACCACTTTAATATTTATTTTATTGTTCAATTCCGCATAAGATCTTGCTTATTATTGCCTCTAAATCTAAACGTGCAAACTTCATTAAGCAAATCATTTTCGCATGGGATCGTTTTACATCACTAGACCTAATGAATCCCTTCTCAAGCAACGCTTGTAATTGTTTTCTTCAACTTCTTAAGTTATTTTATTGTCATTCTGTTAGGAGCCTTAGCAATAGGTTCAGCTCCTTCCACCAATTTAATAGAAAAAGCTATTTCTCTACTTAGAGGTAAGCCAGGTAAATCATCTGAAAGTACTTTTGGAAATTTCTAAACAATTGGGATGTCTTTCAGCTCTCTTTCTGCCTTCTTCTTCTCCTTAACATAGGCCAAGAAGCCTTCATACCCTTTCTTTAATATTTGAAAAGCCTTCAAATATGACATAATCACAGCTGTTACCCTTTTTTCCCCTTGAAATTTGAATTTTCTCTCCCCTGGCATACAAATTTAACCTTTTTTTTGTTACAATCTATAGTCACGAAATGGCAAGATAACCAATTCATGCATAAGATTACATCAAAACTAATAGTGATTTCAACATAAATGCAGGAAGAAAATTTGCAGATCTAACAAACTCTTCCGAAATAAAAGAGCGTGACGCTCCAGTATCAAATAATACTCTAACAGATTTATCACACATAAAGATTGTTCCTAATCATAAAAAGGTCACAATATTCAATTATAAGACATGTCATTCATTATTCGTTCATTTCATATAAATTCTTTCATTAATATTTAATTAAATTACATACCTGTAACAACATTAGGAGACCTCTTAGCTTCTTGTTGGGACAATCCATAGACTCGAGGCTGAACATTTTGATGAGTTGACCTTGACAAGGAACAAAAGCTGTAGATTTCATAGCTCTTGGTCTGCCAACTGTCCTCTGAGTATTGTTGCCTAATCTGACCTCTATAGCAGATCTCTGTCCCAAAAGAGGGCAAGACTTCGCCATATATCCAAGCTGATGGCACCAGAAATAAGTATTAGTGCCAGAGAGGCACTCTCCCTTATGCATTCTTCCACACTTACTGCATAAAGTAGCAGTTGAAGTATTGCTGTCAGAATTGTTGGATCTGGGCTTCTTCCAAGCAGACGCCCCAGACTGAGAAGACTAAGCAAACTGAGAGGGCTTTGACCTGCCATTCATCTTCCTTTTTTGAAAATCCCTCTTATGAGTTGCCTGCATGTCCATCTCAATCCTTCTGTCTCTTTCCGCCAAAATAGAATAATCTTCAATTCCAAAAGAAATGAGAGGCTGCCTTATTATGTTATTTAGTCCAGTCAAGAAGCGGTGGCACTTCTCTTCAACATTAGGTATCAAGTGAGAGGCATACCTGGACAACATTGTAAACTCTGCCTCATACTGAGAAACAGATCGATCTCCCTGAACTAATCTGTTGAACTTATCCTGCATTTGTCTCCTGGCTGACATAGGCACATATCAGCCTCTGAATACTTTCACGAACTCCTCCCAGGAGACTTGATTGCTCGGTCGTCCTCCAAAAGTTTCTTGCAATTGATTGCGCCACCACCTTTCTGCCTTATCCATAGAACGACTCCCACTGTCACTGATCTGAGTTTGGGAGGTCTTTATCATCTGAGTCATTGCTTCTATCATCTGAGCGAATGACTCCATAGTGTTGCTATCATTATTCTTCTGAGGTTATGCTACTTCTGGTAGCTCCCTCCCTTTCTCACCATCAATGCCATCAGTGGCATGTTGCTTATGATCCATATTCCTGAGATAAAATACAATAATCATAAGACGAATAATTCATAAATTTTATGCTTCTTACACATTCTAAGACATTCAATTATCCTATAGGCTCTTTCATTGATTAGTATTAAATCTTTTGCTTTGATACCACTCTTGTCACGACCCGACACGATTAGCTCAAATTAACCGGGTGAGAGCAGACAGTCATACGGAAAACACCATAACATAAAACATAATAATTTCATTTAACTTTTATAACATAACATGAACATCATCCACATAATAAGAAAGAGTCACTAAAGACATCAACTGAAAGTTATCCAATTTGTTTCTTCTAAACCACAATAACTAAATACATAAACATCAATATCAATATAAACTCCAATATACCTCTCAGATACAAACCACTAACTCAACCACAAAATAGAAAACATAAAACATTTCTTCTTGAGGTTCTCTATGATGGTAGGTGTACTGTCGTCTCGTTGTCATTACTTTCCAGATGATTCTCCTGAAAAAGATTCCCACAAGCAGAGTTGAGCTTACTCGCTCAGCATGTAATTCATATTTTTTATAAAAATTTGCATAAAACCAAAATAAAGCATAATTTCATAATAAAACTTTAAACGACGGTCAAACATTCATAAGTTCATAATATTACTTATAAGAAATATTTTCATAAACTTTCCTTAATTATAAACCTTTCATTTAATATTTTTCCTCAAACATCAACCTTCATAACACGTAGAAAACATATATAAACTATATTATGCATAATGTCTATTATATCACTCGTCTCGGGGGTATCCATAAATTATGTACTGATCAGGTACATATTTTCATATCATTTAGTCATTCCTTTACCATTGGCTCTAACGAGCATCCTTTACCATTTAGCTCTTTCGAGCCCCTTTATCATTTAGCTTTTTCAAGCCCTTTACCATTTGGGCACTCCATATCATCATACGCATTCTCATATTATAATTTATATTTTATGTTCAGTCAATCATATGTGTAAGGAGAATAATTGTTAATCAAAAATCATTCGTTTAAAACATGAAAATCTTGAATCTAAATTTAATATGAAAGCTCACTAACATTATGAAATAAAAGACTTGAATATGTTATTTTCCAAAATAAAAATTTTGAAACCATATAATTTGAAAATTTTAAAGATTTGTATTGAAATAAAAAAAACAAAGCATAAATATGAAATTTTTACAAATAATATGAATACCTACATTTATCCAAGCACAGTATTTCCTCAAAGTGTCGCTTTGACACACCTCGTTCACCTTAAAGATCACAAACTAAATAATCACATAAAAAGACGTGTCACAAATTAATTTTCCTTAAGGTTTAATCTAATTCCTAATGGTCTAAATTCTTTGTTTCTGCTTAACTATTCCCTACGACATTTAATAAAATTTATATTATTTAACCTTAATTTTCGGATTTATTAAAATCCTAAATTTTCGGAAAATCCTAAATCTTTAATTTCATCAAATTAATATGCCGAAAATATCCCTAAACATATTTTAATAATTACCTAAATTATTTTCGGATTAAATTAATTAGAAAATTAGGAAAAATAAAATTTTCTTATAAAAACTTAAAATTTTTTCTTTAGAAACATTCCTAAGATCCATATGAATCACTTTTGTAAAAGCCTCTTAAGGAAATTCGTTTTTTAGGTAAAAACCCTAAATTTTGATTTCCAAAATTTCTCCAAAAAGACTTTATTTCTATCGTTAAAATACTTCCTTAATCCTTCCTTAAAGATTTCATAAATAAGTTTTGAAAGAAAATGAAATTTTTGTAAAACTCTAAAAATTTAGTCTAAAAAAATTTTGAGATTGAGAAGAGGAATCAAGTTTCTAAGACATATATTCTTCTTCCCTTGACTTTCTCTTCGATTTACACAAGTTTCTTTGCCAGAAAATTATCTCTGGAATCGCCCGTCGCCCCTACCATCCGCTTCTTATGTTTTTCGGCCGAAACCTGCGAAATGAGGGGGAAGGGGTTTCGGTTTGCTCATAATAGGGAGATGGGTTCGCCAAAAAGACCTATTTTCCCTCACTTAAATAATTTCAGCTTAAGAAATAAGTAAGGGTATAATTGGTATTTCTAAGCTTCTAAATTTTATAATTCCTAAAATACATAAAATTAATTATAGGTTATATATATCAAATTGATCAGAATTTTGGGTAGAATTTTATAAAATTATTTTCGTCAAAATCTGTTAACCTTGAATTTTTCACTTAAGTTTCGTCGCAACGCATCGAAATGCGTGCGACGACGAATGATCGTTGTTTTCGGGTTTTACACTAATATTATATTTTTAAATATTTAAATTTATTAGTAATTCTAATAAAAATAAAATCTTACCTTCTCCCAGTCGTTCAAGCACGCTCATCGTTCGCTCGATATTTCTCGCTTTCTTTCTTTCCCTCCCTCTCCTAATTTATAGGAAGGCGGAATTCCTTCGATTGAATCAATTTGTTTGTTTTGAAATCCTTCTTCATCTTTTGTATCTCAAGCGACATATGTGTCGCAGTCTATTCAAACTTTTAGCACAACCTCATGTGACGTCGTTTGAGCTTCGTATGGTTTATGCAACACCAAAGGACGTCTCCTTTGGCCTCCTCTTCGACTTTCGTCCTAGCTGAGTAAAAAATGTCAACGTGATATATTAATTGGGGATAAGTTTCTAAAATAAATTAGTGAGATATGCTTAATTATTTTGGTGAAGTTTTGCAAGTGAAACAAAATTTACATAGTTATAAATATGGCATAAATTTAAAGGATAATATTTACCATTCAATGAATATATGATTAATTTAAGAATTAAACAATTGACTATAGCATGTTTGAATATTATGCAATATTTAAATATCTTATAGTTAAATATTATTTTCCTTTATATTAATGTCTCATTATCTATTTAATCAAAGATCATATGAAAGAATTTATGGATGAATTAAGCTATAATTCATCAAAAATATTACATGAAGCTTTATACATAATATTAGTTATTGAAAAATATTACAAGTATTCTCTCATCAGGACTGCATTATTTATTTTTAATGTTTTGGAAGAAAAAATCATTATCATTTTCTCTAAAGTTTTTCAAATTCACACAGTAACACATGGGTCATGCATAGTCAAATATTATATTATTGAAAAGATTATAATTATGAATATCCTATTAATGGTACATTAGATGCAAAAGAAGATTTTTATTTACGCCTGTTGACTTTGAATCTTCATCTTTTATTATGCCAAACACATGACTTGAACCTATACTTGAATATGAATTAGAATTTGATTATCATATTGAAAATGAGCTTGAGATCATATCCAAACCCAAACTTCTATTTGAAACTAAATCTATTCTTGACTGGAAAATTGAACAAACCATGCTTACTATATTTGAAGAAACATTTAAGAAACATAATAATGCATCCTTTGATGAATTATCTATAAAAATTATCCATATGGTCAATAATTGTGTTGAAAATGGCCATTGGCTTGAGTTTCAAAAAAGCTCTGATGTTTGAAGAATCCTAGAGCTTCACCCGAGCACCACCACTAGCAAACCCTCACCATCTAACTATCATCGCCGGATCTCCACCTGGCTGCCGCATTCATTTGACTTTTGTTGGCTAACTACCACCAGCAAACCCTCGTAGGCCAACCATCGCTAGGCTTTCACCTCCTGGCCACTATTGTCAGACCTCCGTTAGGCTGCCGCTGACAAACATCCACTGGCTGACACTTTTAGACTTTTTTGGCCGACCACTGTCGTTGAGCTTTCACCTCCCGACAGTGACCATCAAACCTTTATCCCCGGTCGTTGTTGTCAGTCCTTTTGTCGGCCAACTGCCACCATCAGACAATCGTCGTCTAACTATGGTCCTTTGGATCTTAGTAGCCCGTTAACTATAGTCTTCATACCAACGTCGATGAACTATGATCTCTCGGACACCATCTTCGGACAGCAATCCTTCCAAGCTTCGTGGCTTGCCGACTACGATCCTCGAATCTTCGTTGCCTAATTACGGTCCTTCGATCATAGTCGCCTGACCACTATCCTTTGACCTTCATCACCCGACTGTTCTTCTAACTTGGTTGCCCGCCAATGTCCTCTAACCTTTGTCACTATTGAATACTATCCTCCAACTAGAACCCACCCAACTACAATTCGTCTGAACTCTTTCATTCACTGACTACGATTTTCCAACCACGTTGTTTGATCTTTCAGCCTATGTCGTCTTCTTACTATGATCTTCCAACCACAGTCCCCCGATTATGACTCTCCTACCATCGTTATCCAGCTATGGCCCTTCAGACCTCTGTCACTCTGACTACAGTCCTTTGACCATCGTCACCCGACTACGATCGTTTCGACCTCCATCGCCCGTTGATTACAATCCTGGGATCACTATTGCCCGACTACGATCCTCGGTATGATCACCAACTATGATCCTAGGACCTCTATCACCCAACTACGATCATTTAACCACTGTCTCCCAACTACGGTCCTCCTATTACTATCGTTTGACTACGATCATTTCGACCTCCTTCGCTCACCAACTACAGTCCTGCCAGTCTTCATCACCCACTGACTACAGTCCTTTTGTCCTCTATCGCCCGTCAATCACAGTCCCTCCAACCATCGTCACCCAAACTATAATCCTTGGACCACTATTGTCCGACTATGATCCTTTCAACCTCCGTCGCTTGTCAACTATAATTTTCAAACCATCATTGTCAACAACAGTCTTGCCAATCTTCATTGTCTGTCGATAACAGTTCTTTCGACCCCTTTTGCCTGCCAACTACGATGCTCTGATCACCGTCGTCTAATTATGATCCTCTAACCTCCTCCCACTGATTGTAGTCCTCCGACCACTGTAGCTCAACTATGATCCTTTTGACCTCCGTCGCATGTTGAATATAGGTCGCCAACCTACAACCTCTTGACCAATGTCGCTTGGCTACTTCAATGGCTATTGACTTCATTACCTACCATGGTCAATAATGCCAATGCACAACGACACTTATAAGATTGGTGCAAACCATTAATATCAACTATGATTTTGAACTTCAACAATAGGATTTATGTTTTTCAATTTCAATCAACTATTGTATTCTTTATAGTATTTCGATACCTTCCCCAAGGAAAGTTTTCACCTATAATCAAATATAAATTCTAGTGGATGTAGGAACCGGTTTGGCCAGTTCAAGTGAACTGTCCAGTTAATAAATCAAGCAGAGTCGGGCGAAACGAAGCAGTATGCAATCCAGCGAGCGAAGGACGAGGCGACCGCGAGCGTGGGGGCATCTGGCAGGGTCTAATCATGCCAGTGAGCGAAGAATCGCATGCGAGGGAGAAAAATAGCAACTCCTTGTGAAGAATAACTGCATTTCGCTCCCCCCTTTTGAACCGAAGAGGCTTTGAATGAGAGGAAGTGTTGCCAAAAGGAAGAAGAAGACACGTGCGTGCAGGCTAGGGCTTGAGTTTTATCAACATGCAAGGGTGGCAAACATGAGCGAGGGCTTCGTTAACTTGAAAAGGTAAGATTTTCATTCTTTTATTAATATTATTTTGATAAAAAATAATAATAATAATAATAATTAATATTAGAAACTAATAATTAAAATAAGATAAATTGGTATTTACATGAGAGATTATTGATTAAAATAAGATATGAATTTTAATTGAAAATATTAATTAGGATAATTAATTAGAAAGAGAATGAATATCTTATATTAAAATTCTAATTAGTGAATTAACTAAGTAATGAGAGAGAGAGAGAGAGCTTAAGAGATATTTCATCTAATTATTAATTTTTAAAAGAGAGTATTATTTAATTAAATTAAAATGAGATGTTATTAAATATTAAAATGTTATAAATTAATAAAAATTAAATCATAGTTCGTATATAAATGTTGAAATGATGATAACAAATTATCTTATTTAAAAGTATAAACTATTTAAGTATACTTAATAATTAATTAAAAAGAGATATGATTATATGTATATAAGTTAAAATAACCTAATGAAATCATTTATTATTATAGGTGTCATTTTATTGAAGTCAGAGCAAGGACAATAAGTGTAAGATATTTAATCTTAATGTGAGTATTCATGTCTTTTAATTATAGTAATGATTTTATTCTTTCTTAAATTAAATGCATTGAAAGACAGTGATATCGGCTTATTAAGTATTTTTTGCGAATTAGATTATGATTCGTCCTTCTCATACCTAATGATTGATCACGTTGAATTAAATGAAAATAAATGGCATGATTTATATTTTCATATAAAGTAAATGAATGATATGGCAATGATATGATTTATGTAGAATGCTTGCATGTGCATGTTGACTAATAGAGCACACTCCTTGATGGTACTGGTTGGGGACGCAATGTATCTGTGCCCGTTAATGGAAAAGGTTATGAAAAAGGAAAAGGAAATAAAAATAGCAAAGAAGTGCCTTCAATGGTACTAAATTAGATGATGGCACCTGTGACGGTTGTATTATTTATGATAAATAAGAAATGAGACAAATATGAATACAAATATGATACATATGACATATATGATTTATGCATAATATTGGAATTCTTGATGAAATGATATGATTAAATGTAATTATTTTATGATATGAAATGAAAAATGGATCATGCATATTGTTTCAAATTTCTTGAGTTACTGTAGTTTAAAAGCATGAATTACTTACTGAGTTCTTTATGACACTCTTCCTATTGAAAAATAATTACAGGTATAATTGAATATAATCAAAATGAGCATAAGAGGTAAAATTGTATACCGTAGGCATGGCACACCGGAAGAAAGGTATTAAATTCATTTTATTCAGTTTATATTTTTAAGTTTTAATGGCTCTTTCAATGTATTTGAGATAGATTTAGTAAAAGCAAATTTAATCTACCATCCGACTGTCTGTTCCCGCCTCGTTAATTCAAGCATCTGGTCCAGGTCGTGACAGTAGATGTATTTTTTGAGACTGGCATCGTGGTTTTTCCCTTTTAAGGTTTTTCTGCATAAAAATTCTAATATTTCTTACAATTCTTGCACCTCTCCTGTAGTATATGTGTGTGTCTTGGATCTTCGTATAACACTAGGACGTTAAACTCTCTACGTCTTTACCTCTGCAAATGTTCCAGCACATAACAACACTTGATATCCTTGAGCATGTTCTACCGCATAACATTAAAAAAAAATGTTGTTGTCCAACAAACTATCAATAATATATTTGTTCAACTTACGCAGCGGTCTATATGAGCTAAATAAACTTAACATGTAAGATCCGAATGATTTATTGCATGACAATTATGTTTCTTTACATGGATGCACTATATTCATGGGTAATAAATGGAGAACACAGCATTTTCATAATTCCTGTGGGGTCAATCTCAGTTATCCTGATCTAGATTTATGGAGTCAATTTGTTCGCTCTCTTTCATACGAGTTCGCTTTTTCTGGTTGCTTCATCTTGATTAGTCTCATCTATTTGATTACTGAAACTATTTTCTCTCTGCTCAAGTAGGCACCTCAAGGAGTTCACGTTGTGTGTAAAAGATTCCCAAGAATCAAGATTGTGACATCAGAAATAGAGCAAGGTTTGAATGAAGATTTTCGAGTTATTCCTGGCATGGGTGAGTTTGGAGATAGATATTTCGGAACCGACGAAAGTTACTTTGGAACAGAAGATGATTAGAACGTGCAGCCCATCCATTAAATTCAGCACATCTGGCAAACTCTTCGAGTAGGTTTCCTGTCTTAAAAAGCATCGTTATCAAATATGCATAATTAAGGTTGAAACTAAGGACAGTTCTGAATTTTCAGGAATTAATGTGTACATGCTGCATACGTGGTTGAGATCGAGGTAGGCACTTTACTGCTGTTTGGTTATTTAAACTTGACTCGGTCTCCATCTGTCCTTTAAGAAACATTCTTGAGCTAATAAAGATGCTTAAGATATCCAAAATTTATAATCAGCTTTTGTTTTAACAGGCTAAGCTGTATTGGCTGATCTTTGTTTTCTGCTGTAGCTATTTACATTAAAGTTTCGTTTGGGACGGCTTTTTTTTTGCTTCTTAAAGCAGTTTTTTTAATACAAAGTTAAAATTTTTTGTACTAAAATGTTGCTTTAAGAAGCAGAAAGAAAGCCGTCCCAAACAAAGCCTAAATTGTTTAATTTACATAACTGAAATTTTCTCAAAATAATCTGCTCTATAGCTTTATCATATCTATATTAAAATTTGATATTCATCTTTTAATTATACCATTTTGTTACAGTTCTTTAGTATCTCTAAAAGAACCTTTTGGTAGTCCTGGATATCTCAACTAGATTAGTGAAATTCCATCCGAACCAAGTAGGTCTGTTCAGAGCTCAACATGTTAGTTCATGGATTTCAATTGCTTTAGGCTTCATTTGGGACGACTTTCTTACTACTTAAAGCAGTTTTTCAGTACAAAAGTTTTAATTTTTTCACTAAAAAACTGCTGCAGGAAGCAGTGAGAAAGTTGTCCCAACCGAAGCCTTAATTTGCTTTTGGGATTGTTGTAGGTTTGGACTATAAGAGTAGCTATCAAACACCACATTCCGTATGCCTTTCCATTTCTTTTACTTTAATGGAACTAGTTTCAGTAGTGTACATTCATGTGATTTTTGTTTTCTTCGTTTGTGATACCTCCTTTATGCAATCACTACAAGGATATCTAATATTATTTTGATCTTCGTATTCTGCTGCAGATTTTTGCTAAGTTCAAATTTTGAAGTTATCATCATTAACCTTACGCCGTTTGTACCCTCATTTCTCTTCAATTTCGTCAAGTGCTGAATTTAAAAAAAATAATAATAATAAACTGCACTAATCAGTTCCTCCCTTACGGGTTGGCAAGCACAAGTTTTTTGGAGTCCTATTTTCTTGTTGAAAACGATTCAAGCCTCTGGACAATCCCACATTTGGACTTATATTATTCATTTGAGTGTATGCAGGTTATCCCTATGATAGGCTCTTTATTTTGTATGTTTAATCTATTTATTGTCACATACAGTTGTTTTGCGTTGTTTACTTTCTTTCAAGTTTTTTTTTTTTCTCAAAAATTGTAATTTGATCACATAATTATTCTTTCTTTTGTTTGATTATAACTGCAAGAGACTAATTATAGACGGATGTTCAACTATGATCAAAGCATATTGGAAGAATTGAAGTTTTTAATATTGGTTTTAAGCATGGATCAAGCCAATGTTTATGAATGATTCTCATACTTAATTATATTAAGGATGAAGGAACTGTTGACCAATAACCTTTTTTTTTTCTTGGGAAAAATATCTGAGTATAAAATTTTATGGAGGTGCTATACATCAAGAAAGTTTCCGTAAAAAATTTCATCCAATTTTTATAAAGGGCAATTTTTAAGACTAAGCATGATTAAAACCTTAATTAAGGGATTAAGCATTATTTTAAAAAAAATTTAAAACTAGGCATAATCGCCTATCTAACGGGCGACTTACATTTAAGGTAAGTCGCCCGTTAGACGGGCGACTTTGCCCTCTTTAAAAAGTTTGGCCGAAGCCCTTCTCCCCTTTCCCGATCTGCTTGCCCTCGCCGATAGCGTCGCCAGCTGCTGTGCACCGCCGGATTTCGTCATTTTAGGTATGTTTTAGTGTATTTTTTTGTGTAAATCTTATATATTTTTATTCCTTTCGGTAATAGAAGGTAAAATAAGGAAAAAAAATGAAAATGCACCGTGTAAAAGTGTAGAATGAGGTGATTTTAGGTGATGAGCTATTATTTTGAAATTTAGGGTTTAAGGAGTAATTTAGGAAGTAATAGATACATATACCTGTCGCTAATGCACTTAACATTTACCTGATTTGGCCAGATCTGTTGGTTACTCGTGCGTTTGTGATCTTGCTTGTAATTGTAGGATAATTAACAAAATTATACTTGTATTATACATACCTCTTAAAAGAAACTTTCAGGAATAATTAATAGTAATAAAATATAATGTCATAAATGACTATAGTAAATCATTTTCATAAATTCTCTATTTTTATTTTCATAAATGATTGAAATGTCACTTAAATCATTCATAACTATAGTAATTGTTAAAGGCATTATATAATATAATATTTTAATTAAAATATAATATTAATGACTATCACTCAGCATACATAAGATTTACTCACATATAACAAAGGTCAAAAACCTAACATGTGATTATAAGAGAAGTTAAGTGTAAATTGTTATTATAATTAGAGAAATGAGATTATTTGATAAATTTAAAATATTCTTCACATAAATTGGAGAAAATTTGACTCTAAAACAATGCATAATATGAAATTAAATAATTTAGGCATTTTAAACAATCAAATACTTTTTGCTCCTAAACGATTCTTGTTTTATAAGAGAATTTTGACTTTATACTTGTAATAGTACACATAATTGAAAAAATATATCTGCTTTTATTTTCTTGAAAAAATATATAAAAAAATGTATTTCTTTCTCCTCATACCTAGCTGGTCCAAAGCTTGCTTTCCTCATCTTGACGTTTATGATTTAAAATAAATATATTCTTTCAAATTTAAATATAGGTTTTTAAAATGAGTGCAAGACCACCATCCTTTATGTTGTTATATGATGGAGAGTTATCATTAGATGCAAATTTTTCGCCAACATATATTGGTGGTCAGTGTCGGCCCCTACAAGTTCCATTCAACTCAAATTTGGAGCAGTTGAAGAATCGAGTTCTCAGGGCCCTAAAGTTTGATCCCTCAAAGTTCACAGTGACCATTGTCGGTCGTTTTCCAGTGGCAATTCATGGCCTCGAAACTTGAGGATGATGAAGGTTGTGGATTTGCTTTATCCTTAGCTGCGTCTGAAGTTTTGATATTATATGTGGAGGTTGAGGAAATGCAGAATGATATTAATTTGGATGAAGACCTATCGAGTAAAATTCGTGATTTAGTCGTAGTAGATCATGTACATGAGATGCATGATGCTGCGGGGATGGCCTTGACAATCCCAGTTACATATGTCGGTTATGTTAATTTTAAAGGAGATTTTGGTTTTTTTAAAGTAAAATCCTATTCAATATTATCTAACATTATATAAGTATAAATACAGATCCACACAAACTCCATACCATCAGAATTTGGTCGGTCCTTCAACACAATCCCAGGGTACTTCTATTTTTGAAGTCAATGATATTGGATTGTCAGCTCCTATTATCAATGATGAAGGGTATGAGACAATGAGCAGTGATTCAAGTGATGATGAGGATGAAGAGTTTGATGATATCCTCCATGATTTTACTGCAACTAATGTAGGTGTTCAGCCAAATACGAATGAAATTATTCGTGATTACTGTACAAGGACTGCAAATACAGAAGAAGGCATGGAATGTAATAATGAATATGCTGAGATTCCTAAGACTACACGTCAATGGAATGCGGATGTTGGTAAGGATGGTAATAATGTTTTTAGCATCACAGATGATGAATTTATCATTCCGATTGAATTGGTAGAAAATATGTGTTTCCGGAGAAAACCAGAACTGCAATTCGCCTTGCACGGTTGGTCAATCATAAATAATGTTCAATTTGTCGTTGTGGCGTCGAACAAACAAAAATTTACAGTTGCTTGTGTACAACATGATACTTTGCCGATAAAGTGTCCTTGGTGTTTGCATGCCAGCTTAAGCAAGCGATTGGGTGGGGTATGGAAAATTGCTACCATAAAGGGTCCACATACCTGTACGAATCCTATTCTTCAAGCAGGTCACATGCAATGTAATTCACAGTTCATTAGCTTCTTTATAATTCCAACTATAAGAAAACAAATTGATATAAAACCTAGAGAAATAATTGGAAGAGTTGAGGCAAAGTTTAACATTAAAGTTTCATATATGAAAGCATGGGATGCACGTCGTAAGGATATTAAAGCAGTGTTTGGCAGTTGGGAAGAGTCCTACCGATCACTGAATTTGTTCATGGAAGGTATTGTTCAAGCTATGCCTGGAACTGTGTACAAAATCCAATCTTCAAGTTCATATAGATTTCAAAGGCTATTTTGGGCTTTCGGTCCATCTATTAGTGGTTGGAGGTTTTGCCGGCCTGTCCTTAGCATGGACGGAACTTTTCTTTTAGGTAAGTATAGGGGAACATACTCATTGCAGTTCGGCTTGATGCGAATAACGGGCTATTCCCATTAGCTTTTGGAATTGTGGAGTCAGAGAGTAACGAATCTTGGATCTGGTTTCTCACCATGTTACATGATTTACTCCCTGCTGTTGCAAGTAGAACTAATCTTTGCATCATATCTGATCGACATCCTGGGTTAGTGCGCGGATGTCGTGAAATCTTTCCTTATGCAGCACACCGTCACTGTCTTAGACACTTACGTGAAAACTTCAAGAAAGCTGTTCGCCAAATAGGAGTATCTGATGTGGAATTTTTATGCCAGAAAATGTACGCAGCTGGGAATACTGATGATGCAGAATTATTCAATCAGAGCATGTTAGATATAATAAGAATTAAGCCTGAACTGCATCAATGGTTAGTTGAAAGGGATGTTACGAAGTGGTCGTTGATATTTGACGGTGGATTCCGTTATGGAGTAATGACAACAAACGCCTCAGAAGCATTTAATGGAATTTTGAAAAGAGCTCGTGGGTTACCGGTGCAAGCACTTATTACTGCCATTTATTACAATATTGTTAGAATGTTTGTTCGTCGACTCGAGCTCATTCACACTGAAGAACAACAGAGTAATAATATTTTTTCCCCACGAGTTCAAGCTAAATTAAGAAAACATGAAAATGGCGCAAGAAGAATACCAGAGCCTACACGCATAAATATGCATGAGTTTCAAGTTTTTGATATGTCCTCAAGATCATACCGTGTGGACGTAACACCGGGTGGTAATAGTGTATGTAGTTGTGGGAAACCTATTATTTATCACTTGCCATGTGCTCATGTCATAAGTTCAATTGCATCAGTAAGGATAAGTCACCTGGAGTTTGTTTCTGAATATTACACAATGAAAAATTTAAAGATGACATACTTAGAAGAATTTCACACAATACCAGATAAGGAATACTGGCCAAATCATGATCCTGCTACTGGTTTGTTTCCCTTGAGCCCTCCAAACTTTAGAAGAAGGTCTGGCAGACCAAAGACTAATCGATACAGAAACACAATGGATGAACGAAGAACTCAAAGTACCAGATTGTGTAGTTACTGTCATATAGTTGGGCATAATAGAACAACCTGTCCATCCCGTCGTGCGAACCATGAGTGATATTGGTGTTCTGAACATTTGAGTTGTAGTTTGTTTATGTTTAAGAGTGACTTTGTATTTTGGTTTAAGAGTGACTTTGTAGTTTGTTTTTGTTTATGCCTATTTAATACTATTTAGCTATTTAATACTATTTAATTTAATGCTTTGTAGGACACTAACCACTTCTTATAAATTTTTCTTTGCTGAAAACAGGATGCCCTTTAGTCTTATTAACAAGTCTTAAACTCCATTTTAATATATATTATTGGCTAGCTGACTATTAAGCTTCATTGAATAAATAAGATGATAGCGACAACTGATTTACAATGTTGGAAATCTTATATGTATTTAATTCTTCTTCTCTTTGTTTCTAACTTTTAATAAAAAAATTATAAACCCTGAAATTATAAGTCTTTCAGTCCTCTCGCAATAGCAAATTAGCAATGTTATGAGTTTATTTTCTTTGATTTTCTTCATCTTTTAGGAGAATTTAGATGGTTAAAGGTTTATTTGAATTAATGCTTTCCAAAATAATTTTTAAGTTTATTCTTTATGCTTTCTTTGCCATTTATGTTGAATTATAGGTAATATGGCAGAAGCTCAACATGTACGTCGCAAACGTCAACCAAAAAAACCTATACCACAGGTTGATGAAGAACAGCAAAATATCACAATAGATATAAATCCCAGCATTGCCTCATTACGTGGGTCACATAGAGCAGCTCATCCGGATGAGGTATGATATAATTTAAAAATTTTTTATTTTCATTATTTCTATTTAAATGTACTAATTCCCTTATATCTTCTTGACATTTAGGGGACAGTTTTGGAAGCTGCTTCGCATCTGCTTATGGTTCATGAGTGGCCAATAAATTGTCCCAGATTTATGGAAGGCCTACGAGTCTTAGGACTGGACTGCGTTAGTCAGCTGCGATACATAAGGATGGATCACAATCTTCTCACAGCTTTGGTTGAGCGCTGGTCACCACAGACAAACTCATTTCACTTACCTGTAGGTGAGATGAGTATTACATTACAAGATGTTGCTCTGATATTGGGCCTTCAGATTGATGGGCCGGCATTGGTTGGGAACGCTGTTGTAGGGGCCGGTAGACGATGGGCTAGTTGGTCGGATTGCTGTGATGATCTATTAGGGCAGCATCCTGAGCGAGATGTTATTTATCAAGATCCATTCAACCCACGAGTATCATCGAAGTTCAGGATGGGACAGGCACAGGCTCAGACTTGCCTACCTTTGAGATGGTTACGTTGGACATTCTATAGAGATTCCTACTTAGAATTGAACGAGATAGATTTTTGGAGGCATGTTCGTGCGTGCATTCTCTTTCTGATGGGTACTTATCTAGTCCCGGACACCTCAGGTTGTGAGATTCATTTGAGGTTCTTACCTTTGTTGGAGGACTTGGGGTTGTTCAGCACATACTCTATATGGGGAGCAGTACTAGCTCACTTATACCGGGAACTTGCTGAGGCTACTAAGCCTAAGAGGGCCAATATTGCAGGCTGCATTCACTTGCTTCAGATTTGGTGTTGGGAGCGACTTCATGTTGGACGGCCTGCACTTCATGTCCCACATCATGTCAATTTGGATGGACTTTCTGTTGGCTATAGGTAACCAAAAACATAAATGACTAAAAATTATATATTTTCATTTCTAATTATAACAATATATAATTTTTTTGGGTTTTTTTTTGTAGGTGGAATCAAGAATTCATAAGGCAGCTCCCAACAGGTAGCCTCAGCAGCTACAGAGATGAGTTAGATGGACTTTTAGACAGCCAGGTTTGTATTCTTTTTATTAAAAAAAAAATTCCGTCTCAGTTCGCTGATATATAATTATTTGATTGGCTAGGTGATTTGGGAGCCGTACACCAGTGAAGTTCGCTCTCAGGTCGCTGATATATGCTTATCAGGAGAAACTATCTGGTTGGCTCGTGTGCCTCTGGTCTGTTGGACTCGGGTGGAGTGGCACCTCCCCGATAGAGTTGTTAGACAGTTTGGGCTTATTCCGACCACGGAGGTTCGTGGTAAAGCTGATACAGATTGGATGGTGTACCACCTTCCTTACATTGGATTGTGGGAGGATAGACGAGCATATATCATTGAAGGAATTATGATGGGACCTGATAGTGGACACTTCATTCACGAGTACTTACAGTGGTTCAGGTCCTGGGCGACATTATACATGTTGAAGCCACCAACAACACCACCGACTACATACTACCCCAGAGCACCTTCAGAGCGATATTTGGTACGTAATATCAATGTGTTATATACTTCATTTCTTAATAATTATAACATTATTGAAGTTTTATTTATTTTTCTTTCACTCAGCGTAATTTCTTCGTAGAGACAGAGAGGGCAGTGTTACCTTTGGTTGGTTCAAATGACTACAGCAATGCCGATAGTGTTATTAAGAGAATTGCTGAGATGGCAGTGGATTTGCGTAGAGAGGTTCATATCCCTGATTACCTATACTCTGAGCATGGATATACAGGGTCTCCATACGAGTCCTTCAGTCCAGTGATAGGTGAGCCTCAGTCTACTGATGCAGGACCATCATCGTATCAAGATTTGGGACCTTCTCAGCCTTTCTTCACTCAGCCGACTCAGCAGACTACACCAGGATGGTACCCACATGAGCATGTTCCAGACAGTACTCTAGCAGGCACAGTTGAGGCAGAGCAGGAGGGCATCTTTGGGGTTGAGCAACATGTGTTACGTGACAGGCCTGTACGTCGACCACAGCATTACACACCAGGCAGTGATGCTTTACCCCATAGAGGACGTAGGAGACGTTAGTTTATGATATGTTTTGATTATGTATTATGTAGACTTCTGCTGATACTGCATTTGGTGATTAATGACTATGATTTTGCTTATATTTCTTTCAGCTTTCATATTACACACTTCAATAATTCAATTAAATCAAATTACATTAATAGCTGCTTAATCAGATTAATAAATTCAACAATATACATTTTGGTGTAGAAAATTGATTGTTAATTATAAATTTAAAAGAAAATTTTATTAAAATTGATTGTTAAATTTAAAAGAAAATTTTAATTGTAGGAATATTTTTTATCTGTTATTAAATAAATGTGTTTTTTGAATTATTAAATATTAAAATGAATTATTAAAATTTTAATAGAAATGTTATAAGTAGACATTGGATTTATCTGTAAAAAAAATAATAGATGCACATGCTGCTTGAATTACTTAATGAGAACATTGGATTCCTCTGTTAGGAGATGTCATTCAAAGCATTGGATTCTTATGTCATCTAGTTGTACGTGATTGGACATATCATATAGCTGGCTATATCTAGTCCCATCTGATAGACTATAAAGTTCAAAGGTCCATTAATATGTTAATGTATATTTTGGCTGCACATGTTTACACTCTCCTATTTAAAGAGTAAGTACATAACATATGAAGCATTTTTGTTAAGTCACTCAAAATGAGTTGGACTTATATGGAGATGATGAAAGGAGTACCCAACAAAGAAAGATTTGATGAAGAAAGTCGTAGGATTCATGCTTCTATAGCACGAGCCGGTGATACTCCATTAGAGCGAAAGGCGAATGCAAATGAGATTTTTCGGTGTTGTCTCCACAAATGGTCAGAAGAAGAGGATGATAGGCTCTGGGCTATACATGCTGAGTTGATCGTGGTAAAACTTTTCAGGACACAAAATTTTTTAAATGCTGCAGGTTGGAAATCACTTGAAATTAGGTTCAGAGAGGTTAACAGTCATTTTGTTAGCCCTCACTTCTTACAGATGCGATACCACGAGCTGAAACGCCACCGAGACGAGGGTTATTCACCACCAGATATCGACTGTAATCACCTTGATCATGAGCATGTCATTTTTTATCGTAGTTGGTGTTCGAGATATGACAAATTTATTAAAAAATTTTATAAAGATCGGATGAAGGAGGTAAATCTTGATGGTCAGCTGAGAGAGTTCTTCAAACTTGAGGATTGGCAGGACCTACAGTATGAGTTTGAGTGCAAGATGAGGTGTTGTCCAACACAGTCACAGCTTCAATCACGTATGCATATGTTGCTTAGGAATTAGTACACCTGTAGCATCGCTTATTCGATGCCATCTTCTATATTTTCATGCCCGTTGTCCTTTTTATTTAGCAGCAAGAGTGTTTTTTATTTTAATATGTTATGTTATCCTGTTTATGTGGTTATCCCGTACTAAAATTTCACATTAATACAAAGAAATAGAATTCAACAAATATAAAAAACTAAAAAAATTTCAACAAGATACACATAATTGCTCGGATTTATATATTAAAAAAAAAATGGATACTTCAACATTAATTAAAACAACTAACCTTATTGCTTCAACGGTTGCCTCAACTTCATACAGCAAAGCCTTACATTCCTTCACCCCTTTGTCTGCATGCTTCACGGGAATCACAAGTATATCACGGGCATCCATGCCCGTGACTTCCTTCCTTTTTCATCAAATTCAATCGGGAATCCTGTTCACGCAGCTAATCCTTTTTAAATTATTTTTTTTTTGATCCATTTCCTAATATAATTTCAAAATCTGATCCTATCAAAAAATTTTCCTTAAATTTATTGGAAATTTGATGAGATTAACTAGTCAGCCAAAGTACTCTTTCAACATAATACTACAATTTGATTGAATTTAACAATACAATCACACATAAATAATTTCATAAGATTACATTTTTATTGAAAACAAAATACGAGACAAAATTTATACTTCAAATTATAGAATTCTTCATAAATAAAATCTTATATATAAATTAATGATATATATATACATATATTGTACATTCAATGCAACAATTATTATGCGATGACATAATTTATTTTAAAAAAAAAAAATTATATAAGTCGCCCGATCAACGGGCGACTTACAAGTCGTCTATACAATAGGCGACTTGTTTGTCAAGCGTAAATCGCCGAATGTAACGGCGATTATGCCTACTTTTAAATTTTTTTTAATTATGCTTATATTCTTAATTAACTTACTAATGATGCTTAGACTGAAAATTTGCCCTTTTATAAATGTATGAGATACAGAATTTTAAAGTGTGCAATAAACAAAAGAGCATATTTAAAAAAAAAAAAATTGATTCCTAATTGTCCACAGTTTTGTCTCATGCTATTGTGTGCTTCTTTTTTTTTTTAGAAAATTAGAGCTTGGGGAGAAAACTTTGTTCTATCCCAGGCGCCCTATGAGGATATTTGTAATTGAGGGAATATAATAGAGTTTTCTCTTATTTTCTTTTCTTTCTCATCATTTAAAAAAAATTGATTTTTTTTAATTGTCTTACTATTACTTTCAAGTAATTGCACTTGAAAGAAATTTTGAAATATATAGTAAAAACATTTTAATGTTTTATAAAAAGTGAAACAATGCAAAAGGTACAACCTTTGTGGGGACAATGTCCACTTGCACCTTGCTTGTGGGTAACCAAGCCCAATGGTGCGGCTGATTGGTAGCCTCATGCTTGTACATTTGGGTTCACATTGATGTTCAAGAGTGGTTTACATCGTTTTTTTATTTATTTATTATTATTTTACATGGTCATTACTTGGTCCCAAGTCTTGGATGAGAAAAGTGGAGGGTTATGTTAGGTAGTTGATAGTCAACGTAAAATTTGTCGAATAATCATGACATGAATCCTTTAATATATTGTGTTAATATTAGGGTGCTCCTTGGAAGCAATGTGTTGTATGGCCTGAATACAGCGACAAGTGAGTAAGAGCCGTTACACCGATGTCTGAGTGCAATGTTAAATAGGTACGGGTTTCAACATTATGGGTGGATGTGGGCAAAGAAATTTATCCATGAAATTAAAATTAGGATGAGAACTTGAAATATAGGTTCTCTTAAATGAAAATTAATAGATATTATGATCCATATGAAGATAAATATTATATGCATTCAGGAAACTAAATATGTTGGAGAGAAGGCTAAGTAGTTTGATAGTTTAGGATTTAAATTATGGTATTCTTGTAGGAGTCGTACTAGAAATTTTATAGGTGTGATTATAGATGAGAGTGAATGATAATATTATAAAAATTAATAGAATTAGAGATAAAATTATAACTTTAAAGATTATTGTTGATGCTAAGATTATTCATATTCTAAGCGCTTATGCTCCTCAAGTAGATTTGGATATGTGTTCAAAACTAAAAGTTTGAAATGATCTAGAAGAATTAATACAAAAGTATCTCTCGAAGAAAGAGTTTATTGGAGGAAATTTAAATGGGCATGTTGATAGAGAGGTTGATGATTTTAAAAGCATTCATGGTGGTTATGCCTTTGGACATACCATATTAAATTTTTCTTTAAGTTATGATTATGTTATTGATAATATTTTATTTAAGAAAAGAGATGAACGTTTCATCACTTATAAGAATGGATATAGTAAAACTCAAATTGATTATTTTCTTTTTAAAAAATAGATTGTTTAGATTGCAAAGACTGTAAAGTTATTCTAGAGATAGGAAATTGATGATATTATTCTTGTTGATAAGATTAGAGAGGGAGTTGAAAGTTAACTTGAATTATGGAGGTGAACCTCAGAGTTTAAATGCTTTATTTGATTAGATCTAAAACTGAATATATATAGTGTAATTTTAGTAATAATAGATCTAGTGGGGGATTGTGACTTTGGGCGATCAAGTCATTAATAAGAGTAAATATTTTAGATATCTTGGATATATTATTTAGATGGATGGTGAAATAGGTTTTGATATTATTAGTAGAACTCAAGTTGGATGGTTGAAGTGGAGGAATGCATCGGGCTTGTGTGATAGAAAAGTCCATCTCAAACTTAAGAGAAAATTCTATAAGATGGTAGTGAGATCTGCAATGCTTTATGGTGCAATATGTTGGTCATTAAACGAGAAGCATAATATTAAGTTAAGTGTTGCAGAGAAGAGGATGCTCAGGTGGATGAGTGGCTTACTCTTAGAGACAGGATACAAAATGAGCATATATGTGAAAAGGTTGGAGTAGCTTTAGTGGAAGATAAGATTAGAGAGAGTCGTCGTAGATGGTTTGGTCACATAAAATGGCAGCCTTCCGATGACCCGGTTAGAAATGTATATGCATTAGATTTGACTTATGTTAGTAAAGGTAGAGGTAGACCTAAAAAAACTTGGTTAAAAAATATTAGGAATAACCTTTATTTATTAGATTTAAACGAGAATTTGACTCTTAATATGACACAATGGAGAAAAAGGATTCATGTAGCCAACCCTACATGTTAGGATAAAGACTTGTTGTTGTTTTTGTTGTGATGACTTATAATATTCAACACCCAATTTATATTTAGACATACATAAGTTAATATCCTAAATAAAGAAGCAACACATATGTTATTAGAAATTCATCCAATCAAGCATGAACTTGGACATAAGAATATGATTTAAAATTTATAAAAGTCAACAATGTGACCATTCACATTGATTTTAGCAAACTTATAATCGAAATAAATATTTTGATGCGATGAACTATGTGACACCAAAATGCTTTGATCAGTGTGTAAATGTCCTAATCTACCCCTTTATATATATATATATATATATATATATATATATATATATATATATATATATACTTCATGACACTATTTGAAGGAATTAAATAAATTTTGAATCTTATGAGCTTAGAGTCAAAGCAAGGATCTTGTCAACATGAATTCAATCAACCAAAATCGCTAATTTTTTATGTTATAAATACACTTACCTAAAGAATCATGTATGATTAAGGAGATACTTATAACGCATCAAATGAAATGTTTGAGGATTTTTATTAAAATAATTTAAATATTACTCCAAATTTTATAAATATGTCATATTCTTCATCTGAGAGGAACATAAAGTGAGAGAAAGATAACATATTTTAGGAATTTAAGATCTTTTTCTCAATGATCATCGCTAGTGATCTCAATTAACCACAATCATCTGATTATCATATTCCAGTGGCCTTCAACATTAATGTTGACACATATCATTATCAATAAAGGTAATGCATGTTATTCACACTAATGTTGATGTGTACCATTACTAATAAGGCCAATGCACATTGTCAATACCAAAATCAATGCATATCATCACCAACAAAGCTTATGCAAGAAGTCAACACCAATATCAACGCCTATCATTACTGACTAAGCACCATCAATATTAATTTTGATGCACATTAATGCAAATAAGATTGATACATGCTGTTAACATCAACATCGACTCACACCATCGTTAATAAAGTCGTTGCATACCATCAATATTCAAGTTGAAATACACCATCGCTAACAAATGCATATCCATGTCATTAGCTCAAATGTTGACACATGCAATAACCAGCAAGATCTTACCATGCTTTTAACTCCAATGTTGACGCCCTCCATTGATAATAAAGTCAATGCATACATTTGATACCCGTTGAAGATTGTTATTATCAATGATATTGATGCACACCATCAACACTAATGTCATGTATGTTATTGTCAACAAGATTGATTAACGTCCACCATTGCCAATAATATTTAGGTCCATTATTTTTAACAAGTTTTATACATGTTATTGCCACCAATGTCAACCTACATTATTTCTAACAAAGTTGATGCCTATTAATATCAACCTCAATGCCAAGTCATCACTCACTTTTACCATCAATATTGATTTCTAGCAATATGTAACAACCTATCAATTATGAAGATAAATTTAAAATAAAAATATGAATTTCTGGTTGAACTGGAATGTTGCGACACTGTGCCTTAGAGTGTAGAGGCTCCAAAAATTATTGTCACGACGTTAATGGCTCTATTTTACAATAATTATGGATTCAGCTTGCAGCGTAATAGCATTGCATCATGGCGTCGTGGTGCTGAGCACTGAAATGAGTATATATATATATATATATATATTATATATATATATATATATATATATATATATATATATATATATATATATATATATATATATATATATATATATCTCTCTCTCTCTCCACTCAGCTCTTTCTTTCTCTCTCTTTTTTTTGCTTGCTGGGTAAGGAAGAAAAGAATAAGGAGAGTGAGAGGAGGACAGAGGAAAAAGTAAACTAAGTTTTTGGCTGATGGTTTGTTTTGTCCCTTTATAAAATTTCTTCAGATCATTATAGGTGACTTCTCTTCTATTTTTGTTTTTAATGATTTTGATTTTTACCATTTGGTTCCTCCCAAAATAATTTTAATTGCATTTTATCTACATTTAGTGAAGTTTTATCGCGTAACATTTTATATGTTTTAATACTAATTATTTTAGATATTTTGATTGGTTGAATTCATAATTTTACTAGGTAAAATGGTAATTATTGCATTTTGTATGATTTGTATATAATAGTATTTTGGAATTTTGATACAAGCATAATGTTATTATAAGCATAGTGAATGAATACTGGTATGTGATTGGGTGATAGCTGATCGCTATTACTTTAATAATATTGAATAATAATGTGTTTGAAAATAAGTAAAGGCCGGTTATTTATCGACATTGGCTGGAGACCGACTGACCAGCACAAGATGGTGGGCAACAGGCTTTCCTTATACCATGGTCTAGTTTTATCCTCTACTAATTTACGTGATTTACTTATTGAGAGTTATAAGGAGATTATTACTGTGCAAACTAGCAAATAGTGACGACTCTATTTACTGAGCCAACATTTACTAATTTACTTATTTATTGATTACTGGAAAAACATCACTTAAGTTAGAACTCCTTTTTTGTTTAGTGTGATTAGTGAGATGCATTAATTTATTATTATAGTGTTATTTTATTGTTATTGTTGCATATTTATCGATATCGATATTATTACTTATTCATTGTCATTTTATTTTTATTAATTCATCATTTAATAATTTATTGTTATTGAGCGCATGCTTTCTATTACTGAGCATATGATATAAGATACTGATTGGATACTAATATAGAATGATTGAACATCATGTGTATATTGATTTGATATTATTACATTATTATGAATTCCGACAGTCTTCATAGATGCTTCAGTTTTACCAATCTATATGATTTCCTTATTAAGTGAATAACACTACTAAGAAGTATGAATGACATATGTATTGGGTTTAATAGTTTACAAATTTCTTTGTTTATGTATTGTAATATTTTATTGGCATTTGTACTATATTATTTTACTATTTTATAGATTTTATTACTACTGCATATATTTTATTATTTTTTCACGGATTCATGATCATATTGATTGTTCTATTATAAATCAAATGATTACATACATATTATTTCTTTACCATGTTTTGAGTTCATTTATAGGATGATAGTGGCCTGTAGAGCATTTTAGTTCATTATATGTGTCTTAAATGATTTCAAGTCAGGGAAGAGGATCGAGAGTGTGAGACTTATCAGTTACAAGATTTCTCAGGTTTTATTATTGTGTAATTCTTTTGTCCTTTTGTTATTATATTGTATTTGGAAGTGAGAAGATGAATTATTGTATTTGTATGACTCGTGAGTATTGTATATGATTTATGGATAGTGATTATAGACATGGGCGGGGGGGGGGGGGTGGCACTTGCTCCCCCTAAAATAATTGAATTTTTTTTTAATCTCAAAACAAAATCAAGTTGGAAACTTCAAGAATTAAATCGGAGACCATATGAACTCCGATTTCAGTAAACTTATAGTCGAGCTGAACGTCTCGAAAACACGAACCCAACAACACAAAATTTAACTCAATCTGAACCCAAATGACTCCAAATCAAAGACCCGAAGCATATTTGGAAGGTTCAAACCATAATTTGTATTACCAAATGGTTTCCAAACATGACATTCTTATAGTCTAATCAAGCGGCTAGACAAGACGAATCCAACAATCCCAAGATCGCCAAATTCTGATATCACTAAGACATTTAAATGCCCAATAAATGGTCCACGATCAAGATTGATCATCCATTCAAATCACTCCTAATTTAATTTCCTATCTATTTACATTTTTTTCTTGATTGATATTATCTTAATCTTATATTGATTCGATCTTAAAAAGATTTTATGATTTTTGTTTGTGCAATGAGATTTTTAATATCACATATTTAGTTAATATATTAAATGTGTTCTAGTAAAAATCAAGTGATTTGATGATTGAAGTCATTTTGTGAAGGAAGAAAATAAACTAATTTACTACCAAAGTTTTATCATTTTTAATACTGATTATATTGGTCCTAAACCTGAATGTAAAAGGCTGAAGAAAAATTAAAAAAAAAAAATTTAGGCCCCCTAGATATATTTTCTGGCTCCGCCACTGATTATAGATGTATATTTATGTTTTGATCTATAGATTCATTTATGTTGCTATTTATATTGTTGAAAGAAGTTAGACAACTCTGATTGTTATATAATTAAAACGATAAAAGAACTACGTCCAACTTAGATTCTCATGCATTACATAATGACACCAACATTGATGTCCGACATCAAAACTAAGTTTTACTAAGTTTTATTCTTATCTTCTTAGTCTCTAATCTCTTCTCCTAGAAGAAAAAAATGATTGAGTGGACCATCAATATCTCTTGAAGAACACTTTAACGTCTCAAGCTTTTACAACTTCCACCATAAAAACATTCCTTCATAGTTCAGGTATATTAAAATATATTAATACATTCCTTAATTAAAGTGAAGGGCAATCATTTATAATCTACAATATATACTAGTGAAATCATTTCAATTAGTGAATTTTTCTCTTTTTGAATTTCCATGTAAAAAATCACTCTTATCATGAGTTTCTCTCAACTTATCTTAACGGTTATGTACACAAAATTTTCATATTATATTAAAACAATAAATTTTTCTTTTACTATTATGAATATTCTAACTTATAATATATATAAATTTATTTGACTAGTATAGCATTGTTCCTTGAGCTAAAATAACAGCACTATTCTATAAAAGTGTGCTATTTACAAGGTTATTAAAATCGGATCGAGCTGGCCGGGTCAACCGGTTCAATTGGGAACCGATTGGCTGGCCAGGTTTGATCAAAATGAAGAACCAGAATAGCATTGAATTGGCTTTGTATCGCTCGAATTGGCTGTCAAACCGTCGAATCGACATCGAATTTTCAAAACTACCTGGTTTGGTCATGTATTAATAGTAACCGTCAGATGATGATCGCATGGTCCATATCTATCTAAAAGAAAACCTAAATTCCCATAAGCAGACTAGCACCCCTCATTTCGTTCTTGGGAAGTTTGAATGCAGTCCTAACTCTACGCTACTCTGATTCCTTCTACGCTCGATATTGCGTTCGTGAGCAGGACGAGCATCTACGAGCCTCCGGTGAAGCTCCTCCCAGCACAGGTCCTTACTCCTCACTTCCTCTATGTCGTTCCTTCCTCTCCGCTCGGCACATAACTCTCATACTCATAACTCACGGTATGTCATAAACCTCATTTTGTTTTTTATTTTTTTTAACGATTCAGTAGAAGTAAACTATAAATTGTAAAGTGTAAACCATTACCTTTCTCTCCTTCTTTTTTTTTTTTTTGGAGTTCCTTAACTACCTCATGTCTATATAAGACCTGATAGTGAGCAAATTCATGAAGATTGCTTATAATTAAGGCTTCGTTTGGGACGGCTTTTTTACTACTTTCTAAAACGGAGTTTTAATAGAAATTTTTTTATTTTTTACTAAAACTTCGTTTTAGAAAGCAATAAAGAAGCCGTCCCAAACGAAGCCTAAGTCTTCATTTGCTGATTTGCCTTTCGTAAATTATACTATATGAAGCTTTTTTAACTTCTTTGCCTTTTGTAACAACAGAGCTCCATTTTAACATAGAGCTCCCTAAAAAAATTATGCATTTTTTACTAAAAAAAATAATAAAGAATAAAATCACTTCCACCCAATCAATTTAATATATAATTTATTTTATATACCATATAAACTTTTAATTATTACATCCTAATCATAATTACTATAAAATTTTTATTTGAAAAGAAATTATCTTATCAAATAATTCTAACAATTCTTTAAATATTTAAATGACAAAATATAATCTCCAACATTTTTTAAGACTAAACATACAACGAAAGCTCAAATTCAAAATCAGATTTCCTAAAATTTTTTCATTAATTTAATGTATTTAACATTACCTATGTAGTATTTTCTATATTTTGTTTATTTATTTTTTAACTATTTCACATGTTGCATAAAGAGAACTGAAGACAGTATGCACTCAATGCCCAACGCACAATATAGGCTCGACAATAGGTATGTATTCCTCCCCCAATGCAATGTTGTTTGGTCATCTTGTGCAGGAACTAGGAGCCATGGGATGGCTGGACCATGTCATGCGGGAACCTGGAGCCGCAAGGTGTGTCGTTTTGTGTTGTTGTTGTTGTTACAGTTATTCACTATTTATTAGATTAGTTATAAATCCAACTTAAGTAATTTGTGAAATATTTGTTTATATTTTATAGGCATAATTGATGCTCCATTTGTGTTATATGTTTTTATTTATGTTTTGTAGACTTAGTAGTTCCGTTATTAGTTTGTTTTGAGTTGTCAGGTATGCTTAATGAACGTCAAACAACCAAAATAGTGTCTGATACATACTCCAAAAATTATCTTGATCGGGCATGAATCTCGAGGCAAAAAGCTAGTTGGAAACTTCAAAAATTAATTTTGGGAGCACCCGAACTACGATTTCAGCAAGCTTACAGTCAAACTGAGCGTCTCGGAAATACGAACCCAACGACACCAAGATCAATCCAATCCGAGCCCAAATGAGTCCGAATCAAGGGCTCAAAGCGTTGTTGGAAGGTTCAAACCGCAATTTGAGTTATCAAACAGTCTCCGATTTTGATGAGCTTATACTCGAATCAAACGGCTCGACGAGACGAATCCAACGAGCCCGAGATCGTTGAATTCCAACATCATTAAGGCCTTCAAATTCCCAACGAACGGTGCATGATCAAAGGATTCGATATCGACCGTCCATTCAAAACACTCCCAATTCGCCCCTGATCTCAGGCCTATTTACGGGTTATGCCACTCCAGAAAAACTATAAATAGAGCCCTCATTCTACACTAAGGGGACTCAAGGGAAGAGAGAGAAGAAGAAGAGGAGAAAGGGGAAAAGGAGATTCCTCACCTCCTCGACCATCGTCGGAGCTCTTCCTGCCGCCTGAAGACGCCGGAACTCTGCCAGATTTTTGGGAAACGCCGAGAATTTGCATAACTTTGTAACTTTGTGAGAAGTTGATTGTAAATTGATCGTCTTGATTTGTAAGACGGATCAACTTTTGTACTTCAAACAAATACTAGTGGAACTTTGCAACTGGGCGAGGCCCCGTGGTTTTTTCCCTCTTTTGGGTTTTCCACGTAAAAACCTTGATGTTCATTTTCTCTTTTCTGTTTGTGTACGGAATACTCGTGCAACGCTAAGACGAATATTTCCTAACTCTACTGCTGCGTATATTCTAGCACGCAACAGTGTCTAAGAATCATATGTTGTTAAATGGCTACGGAGGTGAAGTTAATTTTATTAATTTTTAATAGTATTATTATGTATTACGTCATTTATTTCGACCCTGATTTGACCAGTCTGCAAACTTCTCCTTGCAGTTTGTTGTCTGATCCGATTTTCACAAACTTGATTATTTATACTTGAAATCTTTATTCATTAAGAAAATGAATTTATTTGGGGGGCGCAGAAGCAAACGTGTAACGAAATTTTTATTTTGTAGTGAGACATAATCAGACGGTCAGAAAATTCTGGCCTGTTTAACTCATCCAACGGTGCAGATCTTCCTTGAGGGTGCAGCGTAATTCACAAAAATGCCCATCCATATAAAGATCTCGGATCTAGCTGGTCCTCTTCGTTCGGCAGAGCCATTCAGTCGCTCCAGCCATCTCGAAGAAACCCTAAGTTTGCCGTCGCTACTCTAGCTGAAATGGTATAGCTCACAAATCTAATTCCATTGCTGCGTTGCTTGATTTATAGTTTGATCAGATTTTCTTCTATTTGGTTTTGAGATTCTTGTTGCTAATATTGCAGGCTCCAAAGAGAGGAGGTAAGGCGCCAGTCGCGGCGAAGAAGAAGACGGTATATTTCGTTTTTTTTTTTCGTCTTTTTATAGTGCTATTTTGGTAATGTTTGGCGTTTTTAATGTGTTATGGATTGCAGGAGAAGGTTGTGAATCCGCTGTTTGAGAAGAGACCGAAGCAGTTCGGCATCGGAGGGGCTCTGCCTCCGAAGAGGGATCTCCATCGCTTCGTCAAATGGCCTAAGGTTGTGAGAATTCAGAGGCAGAGGAGGATCCTTAAGCAGCGTTTGAAGGTCCCCCCGGCAGTTAACCAGTTCACCAGGACCTTGGACAAGAATCTTGGTAACAGTTTGTCCTGCTTTTTTTCATAAAATTGATGCTGGTATTGTTTTATCTGCTTCATGTTCGGGGCAGCTCGAGTGAAATAAATGCTTTGCTATGCTTTAATGTTGATTAAACTTTTATGGTATTATTATTCAGATTGTGCATTTAATGATGCAACTGATGTGCCATTGAATGCTATGAGTGAAGTGGGTGGTGTGTAAACCCCTGGATGAATTGTATTTGCCACCCAAGTTGGATTCATCTAGAATGGAATTGATTTACCCTAGCTCAATTGTGTGAAAGGAGTTTGCGACTGCTGAGGGATCCAAATGGAGGCACTTCAATTTAAATTGAATGAATGCGAAGGCTAATAACATTTATTTGAGATGGTTAAATGACTTGGATCTGCATAGGTTGATGGATTGAGCTCTACTATTTTGGATGAACTAGATTTGCATGTTTTGAGGAATTGTGATATGCAGTTGAGTATGTGCTTGGATTTGCATAGTCCCTAGACACGGTATCCTCTAAATGCATCATTTGTTGAACATTGTTATCATGGGTTACAACTTGGTCCACTGTCTTTTGTAAGGAACTAGCATCTTCACCATGACCACCAAAAATGGTTCAAATATCTCTTTGAATTTGATGATGTACTTCGATTGAAATATAATTAACAAATAATTTGTGAGATAAAAGCATAATACTTGGACATGAATAATGTGCAATATATCGCAACATAGATTTACTGGAGCCTTAGGGTTGATATGTGTTTGGACTTTAGAGTAAGATGGGTTTTAAGTAGATGCTACAAAGTTCTCTATCTATTCCACTTCATATACTATGATATTGCGGTGTGGTTGTCATCTATGTCCGTGGTGCACTCGACAACATATGTTGATGGATTGTTCCAATCTATATATATCTATAGTGGTACTCAAACTAGTGTCTGTTTTTTTTTTCTCTTCCATCAACACTTTTATACCGTTGCTCCATTGGTTTGATGCTAATCTATTTTACCTGGAAAAATTGTCTCCTCAGACAATTTAGTGGGTGTCATCTGACACATTTCCAACAAAACAATGAAATTTAACACTCCAAATATTGAGTTCAGACAAACATATGTGGGTTATACATAGTAGGTCATGTGAGTATGGTTGCCAATTTACCTATGAAGTATAATGAAATAATCAACAATCATGTTATATGTGCCATATAATTTAAGCTACATGATTTATCAACAAAAATTAAATATTATGCTACTGCTTTGACTCTATGGTAGACTATCAATTTTATTTTTATAAACCACAACATTGCTTGCTCGTATTTGACAACTATTTCTTTATTCCTTATATATTTAAATATCATTTCTAATTATCAAAATTGTAAAGTTCATGTTAAAAAATTATATTATAATAATCAATATTAACTGTAATCAAAACTCTTCTTGATCTCCGTGGGTTGGAACATATAGTATTGGCACTCCTACATGCAAATACTCCTAGTTTTAAACTTGTAAAGGTGTAACCCACCTTGCCATATTGACTTGAGTGGTTTTCATTGCTTATTTTAGCTCCTTATAGAGATATGCCTACAAATTAGCACCAATAGAGTGGTTCAAGAACACTTCTAGGTCCTTTATCAATGATAGATATTTTAAGTGGCATAACACTTAGTCCTATCTTGTTGATAGGAAACAACTTTGAAAAATAATATGTATGCATGGACATCCTTATGAAAATTTAATTTGATTAAATGCAACCATGACTCTAGCAAATGCCCATTTAGCTATATAAGGGATAAGCATGTATGTGATTGGGCATGACCTATGATGCACCGACACGGCACTTAAAGAGGGTATGCAGTGTCGGACACGGGCACGCTTCGGACATGGCATGGACACGTGTCCGACACAGCATGGACACGTGTCCGACACGGCATTGGAGTGTCACAATTTAAAAAAATTAAAATTAAAATCGGACATGCGTGTCTGATTATTAAATGAGGTATCGCTATGTACATGCTCGGCATCGCTAGGTACATGCTCGGTACTACTCAGTACATGCTCGGTATCGCTCAGTACATGCTCGGTATCGCTCAGTACATGCTCGGTACCGCTCAGTACGTGCTCGGTACTGCTCAATATATGCTCGGTACCGCTCAGTACATGCTCGGTACCGCTCAGCATATGCTCGGTACTGCTCAATATATGCTTGGTACTGCTAGGTACATGCTCGGTACCGCTCAGTACCGCTAGGTACATGCTTGGTACCACTCGGTATCTTTCCATACAAACAACTTACGAATTTTAAAAACAAGCAGAACTTCAAAATTACTCTTACAATAAAATTTTGTTTTCAGGTCGAACCCCGCCGGGGGGCAGCGCTCCCTTGGACCCCCGGCAGACCAGTATATTGTTGTATTCATGTTGTCTTATTATTGGGATATTTTGATTTCACTTCATATCAATTTAATTTGATGTATTCATATGTATGATTGGTTTGTTAGCAAAATGAGCTTTGCTGCTGGCGGGGGTGGATTAGGTGAAGGTTCAAAAGAGTCATCTGTCCACGCCGTGTCCGAGTCCTATATTTTTAAAAATTATTATATATTATATTATATATTAAAAAATTATTATGCCGTGTCCGCACCCGTATCCTATATTTTTAAAAATTGCCGTATCCCGTGTCCGTGTCGGTGCATCATAAGGCATGACCCATTTAGAAGGTGCATTTAGATGGTAGTATGCTACACTCTTCTTTAAATGGGTTCCACATAACCCATCGTAGCAAGCAAGCTATGACTGTGATCTCTTCCTTCTATAGTGATGTGTCCAACTGTTGGACCATCAACCTCCCTCCATAGGATAAGTTCAATTTTCTAAAGTGTTATCGTCATCTTACCAATTGGAATGTGTTGGTCTATGAGTATTGATGCTTGACTAATGTGGTTCGAAGATAGTGATGTAATCTTATGCAACACATGTTGAATGAATTTAATTCCTATACAACAAAGAGCTTCAATGAGTTTGGGGCACATAACTTTCCCTTCTTAATCATGAGAATATACAATGCAATCTCTCAAATTTTTCCCTGCACACAAATCAAATTATGTCAATAATAAGTTAATATATCTTTACTTAAGGATGCAAACGAGAGCCGAGCCGAAAGCTATTCAAGCTTGAGCTCTTTTATCCAAGGAATGTTTAAGCTCGACTCAAGCTCGATTCAAGCTTTTATGACGGTGTTCAAGCTCTACTTGTTTGAATTCAGACTTGCTCAAGCTTGGTTTGAGCTTAGCTCTTATTATTTGATCATCGAGCTTTAACTGTGTAGCTCTTTTGGAGCTTTATCAAGCCTTAACGAGCCGAGGTTAGTGAGCTTAAACCATAATATTTTAATAAGCCAAACATTAACGAGCTCGAGTTAAAACCATAATATTTTAATTTAATCTTTTAAAACAAATAATGGTGAACTTATTAATTAAATCATAATATTTTAATTTTAAAAATTCCTAAAGCAAATTTAACTGCTTAAGCTAATATTTAAAATTTAAGAACTGTTAAAACAAACCTTATAAGTATAAAAATTACATATTTTAAAATATCACACCATCATGGGCTTAGCAAAGCTAAACCATTAGCTTGACTACTATTCACGAGAGTCACATGCTTAAACCAGGAAGTCCTTTTTTCCCATTTAAATAGTGCATGCCTAACTTTTTCATATGATGTGGGGCTAAATGAGCTACATGAATGGGGAGTTTGGGTTGTGGGAATGGGCTAATGGTGAATTGGGCTATGGGAATTAGGTCATAGGAATTGGGCCGTAGGAATTGAAATGGGTAAACTATAAATGATAAAGTATTATCTATTGATTTTAAATCATAAGATTTTATTTTTAAGATATTTTATATTACAAACTTTATATTATAGTTATAAAATATTTTTATATTTATACATTTGTATTATAAAATTTTAAATATTTAAATATATTTGATATGAATATTTCTATATTTATAACGAACATACTTATATTAACATCAATGATTAATCGAGCTTTTTAATGAGCTTTATATCAAGCTTTAATCGACCTCCTTTACGTGTTTCTTCACAAGTGTTAAACTATGCCATTCATAATTATAAATAATTTGTGTAATGAGCTATTGAAGCTGTTTCATTTAATAACCGATAAAATTTTTCAAGCATGCTTAATTAGTTAATTGAATGATCATAAAGGAGCTCTAATCGAGTTGGGCCATAAGTAGCTTGTCAAACACTTGATTCACATACCTTAAGATTTCGAGCAATTTGTTGATTAGGAGGCTTACACCTCACCTCACAGGCAAAAAATGTTTTAATACCCAATTGCAGAATTTTAAGCCTTCATTATACAACTGAAGTGAATAATTTAGAAAAGAAAAACATACATGAAACTGAGTTACTAAAGGTTAACTCGTTATAGACAATCAGATTATTTCTCTATGCCAGGACCATAGGAGAACAAAGAAATAATAAGCTTTGAGGAAATTAGTTTTTAACACTGGAAGATTGTTGGGATGAGATGAGCTGGCTAAGCTGAAAGGGGATGAATTTAGCTAAAGGGAGACAAACAGGTTGGGAGGGGGAGAAATGACTAGGTGTGCAACAGTGATATGATATTCCCCACACCCCCCTTCCACACTATATTTGTGCTCAACAAGTAAATTGTCCCAAATTAAATTAAAAATAAAAAAAGGCAAACATATCCCTTAAAGGGGTGAGTTGGGTCCTTAAAATTTTGGACCTGTTATTCTTTTCTGTTTATTATTATTATTATTTTGATCCTAATAAAAATATGTCCTCAATCATTTGTTGATGAATGCATGCAAATGGCATGATCATGATGAATGATTAATCCATTATTGACTGGCTCCCTTAAGAAAGATTCTTATCAATTCCTGATATTATTTTTTGCTATGTTACTGTTTCATCATGTGGTATTCATGCAGTTTTATACTTATGTGACATTGTTTAATTATTTCTGATATTAAATGCTGTGTGTCATGAAAGGATCCGTGACTTATCTGTTAGAGTGTTTCTCCAAGGTCATGGGTTCAAACCATCTTCTTCGTAAGTTAATAGAGGTATTTCTCTAATGTCACGAATTTGAACCGCTCATCATTTCCCTCCCAAAAAAGCTATATGACTGTCAGTAGGGTTCTCAGGTGTTTGTTAGATCGGCTCCTAGTAGACCGGTCCAGCCGGTCCCTTCTAAGGGGCCGGTTCATGTTTACAAGAGGAGGGGCAGCGGCAAGAGGGAGAGAGAGGGAGATTTGGTGGTGTCCACTTGATTTCAAATTCAATTTTGGAGCCAAAGGAGGGGGTGGCAAGGGCCTTTTGGTCTTTTTTTTTCTTTTTGTTTTAATTGTATGCCTTAAGTATGGGAGGGAGATTAGGGTTGGGGGATGCTATGTTATTGTGTTCTTGTGAGGGTTCTTCTTGGTGTCTTGGGCTCTAGATTCATCGTCTAGAGATTGGGAGAGAACTATCCTCGTCTTGAATTGAGGATCAATTCTATCTTTTCTTGTTAAAAAAAATAAAATTAAAAAAAAAATAAATAAAAAATAAATAAATAATTTTTTATCTTTTCTTGTTCTTGCTTTTGGTTTGATTGCTATAATACAATCTACTATTTTGATTTGTTTTCATTGGAGAATATTACGATTTTCTCGCTGTTTTTATCAATCTTATTAGGGTTTACTGAAAAACCTCAAGTATTTCCTATCAGTGTTCCACTGGTTCCTGTGCAGCTAAGGCAATACTAGATAGTTTAAGGGTTGAGAGAAACATCCCTCGTGTCATTGGAGCTTTTGTCATGAAAGTGAACTCATTTGTTTTTGCTCTTTGGTTTGCATTATTATGATCACATATAAATTTTATGTTTATTATATTGTGAAAAAAGCTTCATATATATGAAATATGGAGCAGGTTTCCCGAATAATGAGGCCCATTCAATATCTCTCGAAGTGATATTAAATGTTATGAGACTGATTTTTTTTTTTTTTTGTATTTCTTAATTGAATTTCTTTCTTGTTTTGCTTCAATGAGAGACGTTGATGTTCACTGTCAAGTCCACATGCTTTGTTTTGCCTCTACGGAATCAGTTGCTTAATGGTATTGTATATTTCTATGCAGCAACAAATCTGTTTAAGATGCTTTTGAAGTATAGGCCTGAGGACAGAGCTGCCAAGAAGGACCGACTTCTGAAACGGGCACAAGCTGAGACTGAAGGGAAGACCATTGAATCCAAGAAACCAATTGTTGTGAAATATGGGCTTAATCATGTTACTTACCTCATCGAACAGGTTTAGAATCCCTTATTCTTTATATGTTGTATATCGTTCCTATATATGTTATATTGGTGCTCTTTTGAAGCTTGATAATTGCTAGTTCAGTCAACTCTACGTAGTTCTTATTTTTACATTTTTATTATAAGATGGTGGTGAGGCCTGCAATGCTTTATGGTGCCGAATGTTGGCCATCAAAAGAGAAACATGATACTAAGTTAAGTGTGGCAGAGATGAGGATGCTTAGGTGGATGAGTGGCTTTACCCTTAGAGATAAGATACGAAATGAACATATACGTGAAAATGTTGGAGTAGCTCCACTAGAAGATAAGATTAGAGAGAGTCGTCTTAGATGGTTTGGTCACATAAAACGGCGGCCTTCGTGACCCGGTTAGGAAAGTAGAGGTATTAGATTTAACTCATGTTAAGAAAGGTAGAGGCATACCTAAAAAGACTTGGTTAGAAAATATTAGAAATGACCGTTCTTTATTAGATTTAAATGAGAATTTGACTTTTAATAGGACACAATGGAGAAAAATGATTCATGTAGCCGACCCCACGTAGTGGTATAAAGGCTTGATGTTGTTGTTGTTGTTATTGTACTATCCACACTTATTTTCCCTTCTTTTCTCACAGAACAAGGCACAATTGGTGGTTATTGCTCATGATGTTGATCCGATAGAACTGGTTGTTTGGCTTCCAGCTTTGTGCAGGAAGATGGAGATACCTTACTGCATTGTGAAGGGAAAAGCACGATTGGGAACAGTTCGTATTTATTTCCATTTTTAACTTCCCATCAAAATATCGGATTATGGAAAATTAAGTTTAATCTCCCATATTTCTGTTATGGATTCTTCCATAGATTGTCCACAAGAAGACTGCTGCAGTGCTGTGCCTGACCACCGTGAAGAATGAAGATAAGCTCGAGTTTAGCAAAATATTAGAGGCTATTAAGGTGAAACAAGTCATTGAACAGTTTCAATCAAACTTGAATGCTTATTCATTCATTAATTTCTAATTTTGATACGCAGGCCAACTTCAATGACAAGTTTGATGAGATTAGGAAGAAGTGGGGAGGCGGAATTATGGGTTCCAAGTCTCAGGCCAAAAGTAAGGCCAAGGAAAAGCTCCTGGCTAAAGAAGCTGCTCAGAGGATGAGCTAGCTTGTTTTTTTGTCTCAGGAAATATGCGTATGGAGCTATATCTTGTTCCCAGATCCTTCGTTTAGTAGATTTTGATGACCTTTGGTTGTGTAGACTTTATGGACCGATTATGTACGTGTCAAAATACATATGTTCGTTTCCAAATTTTGTTTTTTTCGTACGCACTTTAATTGTTTTATTTTGGGGCTGAATCCTACCATTTCTGTAGAAATATTGCTTGGTTGAAGCTCTTAGATTAATTGGGAAGAGTGTGCAGCCATTATATCAGTTTTTTATTTTTATTAAATTTTATAATTTGATTTATTTTATGATTTGGTAAGAGGACAATGGTTGCAATGTGAGTTAAGTTAGCTTGGGGGCCGATTTTAGCTCGACTTATTAGTGAGCTCATGAGTCATTATTGATCTCTATTAATTAACCTTAAATTTGATTTTTCTTTGACTTGATGGCTTGAACAACAACTCTATTACAAACTTTTGGATTGGATCAGTCCTTTCATTTTGTGATTTGCATCTGTGCCATGGACTCAAGCGGCTTGACCCCTTAGTAGTTGGAGCCGTTGAAGCTTGAATATTGTTTTTCTTTTTCTTTGCCTTTCTTCATTATCCTTGGGTGCACTTTATAGTTTGCATTTTCTTTCACTCCACATGGTTTCTTTTGCCTCTCTCAAGTCTCAAATTGTTGGATTTGTGGATTCTCCACAAGCCAGGTCGCCATTATAGAGATCGAGGTTGACTCTCACTAGCAAGTGATTGGTGATATTAGCAAGGAGGTTGACCACCAACAAAATGGGACAAGGAAGAATACGCATGATTCATCTCTAGGGATTTGTTTAAGATATTTTTTTGACAGTTTTATTTTTTCAGATTACTAATTAAGGCTTCATTTAGGATAATGTTGGATAATGTTCTTACTACTTTTTAAAGAAGCATTTTAGTCTAAAAATTTTTTGAACAATAAATTTTTGAATTAAAAACAGTAAGACAGCTGTTCCAAATGAAACTTAAATGAGAAACTCTATAACATTTACACTATTTTAACTCTTTGGCTTGCCCTTTGCAGTTAAGTAGACAATGAAAGAAGTAGTTGACATAAAAAAAATGGATGGATAACAAAATAGTAAACAAGACTTTTGTTAGTAGTATAACAACTAGCTTGGGTCAATTTGCAAGTAAGTGATCTATAATTATTTTTCTTTTTTTTTTTCAAGTACTTTTTAGAGGTTTTTTTTGTTTTTTGTTGGTATGAAAATTTATCTTTTTTTTAACATTTGGAATTATATGATCGATAGAAATGCTTTTATATCATTTCCACAATTAAGTTGTATGCAAAATGATTATCAATTATGACTATTTATTATGTCTTTTTTGTTTTAGGTTTTATAGTTTATAAGATGTCTAGCTTTCGCTGCACACAAGTTATTATGATCGAGTAAATGCTCTTTTTTGTTTTTATTACTTTTTTTTTAAGTTTTTTATTTTCTTAGTTCAAATCATTTTTTTTGTTGATGGTTTGTTTCTTGTTTGAATTAGCATTTCATATCTTAATTTTAGTTTAAAATTATTGTTTTGATGTAGAATCTTTCTAAGCTCATTCACACGCCATCTCATGCCCATTTCCCTATATTTCTCCTCAAAACCCCATCCTAAACTTGTAGGCCATAATTAGGTTGAATATTGACATAGTTGGATTTTAGCCTCCATTTGACCTATCAAAATCTCATAGAATTTTGGGACAATATCAAAAATTGCTCTTAAGACATTCCTCTTTCATATCCAAGTTCTACAAGCCTTAAAATGACCATCTATTGAATTCCTAAAAGCCAATCTCAAAATTCAGCCAAAATTTCATTGTCTCTACATTTTATCCTTCCCTACAAGAATCTTGAATATCACTACATTCCAACCCTTCCCAAAGTTATCCATAAACACTAACATATTTTAGAACCCACACAAACCTAAAAAACCAAACCAATAAAGGGTTAAAATATCATTAAAATATAATCAAATTATCACGGATTGTGTAAAATATCATTAAGACTTTAATCATACTATAATACTAGTTTTCAAAGTCAATATTATTTTATGTTCAATTAAAAAGATGCATATTCCAAATTACATGGTATAAAATTTTAAAAAATGTTCAAAATATTCCAAATTTTGTTAAAAGTTATGTTGTGAAAGTTTTTCCAGTACAAAGTTATCTATATTTTTTATAATGAAAATAGAAAAATAATTAAAAAATTTGCAAAAAATATTGAATTATAAAAATTGAGATATGAATAATGTGATATACCTCAATCCGAATAACTTTCTCAATTGGCCAAATGACTAAAAATGTCCTAAAGCGGCTTAAAATAGACTTTATCTCTCTGAAAAGCCTCCAAACCCCTCTCTCTCTCTCTCTATGCTCTATGAGTGCATGCAACACTCAAAATGAGCAAAATAATGGTTTTAAAATAATTTAAAGTGTTGTTTGTGGCCTAGCTATGCGGCGCAATCAACTAGTTGAATGGTGCTTGTTAAAAAATTCAAATTCCAAAACTCATAACATTAAAATGCCTGTATTTGGCACCTGATATTGTAACAATGCTGAGGTGCTTGAACACCCAATGATGAGGCGCTCAAATAGTAACACTATAGTCTTTTTGACCTTCGTGTCCCACCAACTACCAATTACAGACCCTTAGACCATCATCACCCATCAACTATAGTCCTTTATACCTCCGTCGCCCACTTACTACAGTCCCTCTAACCTCTGTTCTCTGTCGACTACAGTCCCTCCGACCTTTGTCGCCAATAAACTATGATCCCTCTAACCACCATCGAAAGCTGACTATGGTCCCTTTGACCTACATAGTTTGCCAACTACAATCCTTCAACCACCATCACTCGCCAACTACAATCCCTCCGACCTCCATCGCTTATCGACTATAGTCCCTCCAACTCTGTCACATGCCTACTACGGTCACTCTAACCTTCTTCGCCCGTCAACTATCAACTACGGACCCTCAGGCCACCGTCGTTCGCCAATTGCAGTCTCTCTGACATCTGTCTCTCACCAGCTATGGTCCCTACGACCTCCCTCTCCTGCCGACTATGATTCATATTACCTTCATCGCTTGTCGGCTATGAACCCTTTGACCTTCATTGCCTGCCAATTATGGTTCCTCCGACCTCCATCACCCACTAAATATCATCTCTCCGACCTCCATCACACGTCAATTATGGTCCCATCGACCACCATCGCCAGCCGACTACGGTCCCTCCGACCTCCGCCGCCCACCGAGTATGGTCCATTTGACCTCTGACCATTATCGCTCGCTAACTATGGTCCCTCCGATCTCCGCCGCCTATCGACTATGGTCCCTTTAAGCACAGTCACTCGTTGAATATGATCCGTAGGACCTTCGTCACCTGTGGAATACGGTCCCTCGGACCCTTTGACCTCTGTTGTGCGCTGACAGTCCCACGAACCACCGTCGCCCACGTGACTATGGTCCCTCCAACCATCGTCGCTCACCGACTACGTCACTCTGACCTCCGTCACTCGCCGACTACCCTACTACAGACCTTCCAACCTTTTTCGCATACCAACTATGGTCCATTTTACCATAATCACTCGTCAACTACAATCCCTCCAATCTTAATCACCTAACTACGATCCCTCCAACCAACGTCGTCTGCCAATTACTATCCTTCTTATCTCAGTCACCCAACTACAGTTCCTTTGGCCTCTATCACTTGCAGATTACCCCATTATGGACCTTACGACCTCCATCGCATGTCGACTACGGTTCCTTTAATCATTATCGCCCGCCAACTACAGTCCTTTTGACCTCATTCGTCCACCGACTATGGTCCCATTAACCTTCGTTGCCTGTCAACTACCCCACTACGAACCTTTCAACCTCTGTCGCATGCCAACTTATAACTTTGCACCCCTCTCTTTTATTTGTGTTGTTGGATTTTTTTTTTTCGAAAAATAGGACACTAAACTCTATATCTTTCTATCATTGTGAATGTTTTAGGATGCAACAAACCTAATGAAATATTAATTAATTATTAGTTAACATATTTAAATAAATTAATTATAATTTAATTAGTGTAACTAAAATTCTTATGAATACAATAAATATAATAAGATATCATAATTATTTAAATTCCTAAATTATAAAATAAATTATTTTAATTTAATTAAATTTAATACTTTCATATTTTATAGATTTAATCCTACTTGCAAACCTTTAACTATCAATTGGGAGAGTGTTACGTCCTGGAATATTCGCGGCGGTAGAGAATTATAAAATTTAATGTCATAGCTTTATACGAAGATCCAGCACACAAGCAGAAAAAAGAGAGGGTGTAGCGTTCATAAGAGATATTAGAGTTTTTACGTGGAAACCCCTAAAAAGGGGGAAAAATCACGGGGCCTGGCCCACTTTGAATGAATCTATAAGTGCTTGCAATTTATTACAAATGAGGCCCTTCCTTAGGAGGAAGGCCTTGGATCGAAGTAGCAAATATACATCATATAGAGTGTATTGTATAGTAGAAGTTAGAAGAATCAGTGTTGATATGTTTGTGTCTGCGGCAAGACCATAGTCAGCGAGCGAAGTAGATCAGAAGAGCCATATTCGGTGGGTGACGGGGGTCGGAAGAATCATAGTCGGTGAGCGACATATGTCAGAAGGACCGTTGTATGGTGACAAAGGTCGGACGGATCGTAGTCGGCAAGCGACATAGGTCAGAAGGACCGTTGTATGGGGACGGAGGTCGGGAGGATCGTAGTTGGCGGGCGACGAAGGTTGTGAGGACAGTAGTCGGAGGGCGACGAAGGTTGAGAGGACCGTAGTCAGCAGGTGACGAAGGTTGAGAGGACCGTAGTTCAAGGGCGACTTAGGTCGGGAAGACCGTAGTCGGAGGGGAACAGAAGTTGGAAAGACCATTATATTATGATAGAGGTCGGAAGAATCGTAGTCGGCAGGCGACCGGGGTCAGGATGATCGTTGTCGGATGACAATTATTGGGAGGATTGACGAATGTCCATTGGTGATTGGAAAGAACTCCAGATGCAGTCAAGAAGAATTCCAGTGATGATCAGCGAACGAGCAGAAGTCCGACGATGGTTGACGGACTGGCTAAAGTTCGATAGTGGTCAGCGAACGAGCGGAAGTCTAGTAGCGGTTGGTGAATTGGTGGAAGTCTGTTGACGGTCGACAGACTGGCAGAAGTCCGTCGGTGGTCGTCAGGAACTCTGGCAGTGGTCGATAGGAACCCGAGCGGTGGTCGGCTGGAACCCTGGCGGTGGTCAGCAGGAACCCCGGCGGTGGTCGGCAGGAACTTTGTCGGTGGTCGGTAGGAACCCGGGCGGTGGTCGGCAGGAGCTCTGTCGGTGGTTGGTGGCAAGAGAGGTCCCAAACTCCTCCCTTACTACTCATCCTCCCCCCCCCCCTCATGTGAAGAATGAGGGTCTATTTATAGTTTTTTGTGAGTGACATGACTTGTAAATATGTGGAGGATCAAGGTCAAGATGGAGTGGTTTGAATGGACGGTTGATATCAATCCCTTGATCATGGACCGTTCATTGGTCAATTGGACACCTTAATGATTTCGGAATTCAGTGATCTTGGGCTCATTGGATTTGTCTCGTCGAGCCGCTCGATTTGACTATAAGCATATCACATTTAAAAACTGTTTGGTAATCCAAATTGTGGTTCGAACCCTTCAATAATGCTTCATCCCCTTGATTTGGACCCATTTAGGCTCGGATTGAGTCGAATTTGGTGTCGATGGGTTTGTCTTTCTGAGACGTTCAGTTTGACTATAAGTTTGCTGAAATCGGAGCTCATATGGTCTTTGATTTAATTTCGAAAGCTTTCAACTCAATCTTGCTTTGAGATTCGTGCCTGATCAAGATAATTTTTTACTGATATATCAGAGAGATTATTACATGTGAAATTCAGATGGAAGAATTATCCAAATCTATAAAAATACATAATAAATATATAATAAATATAGGGATTCTTACATAAATGACATTTAAAACTGTTGAAAATACATATTCAACATCTAAAACTTCTTTATTTATTAATATACCATTTAAAATCCCCATTTACTTCTATTTTACCGCTCCATTGAAGCTATGAGGTACTAGCATTCATTGTGAAAGGATGTTATTGATGGACAAGACAGTCGCTGATAATGATTTTTGATGAAAGGTTTAAACAAAATGTTAGAATTGATTAAAATAAAAATTTTAGATGATATATTAGTAAATATAAAAATTTAAATGTTAAATATATATTTTTAATGGTTTTAAGTATTATGTACGTAAAAATTTCATTTATTTTTACTATATATATATATATATATATATATATATATATATATTATTTGCCTTCACGATTATGCAGTTGCCGCATGTACGGTCATTGGTAAATCACCATAATCGAAGTGGCTGCGGCGAGCAGCAAGGTGCTTAGGGACATTAACCTGGTGGAGGTATCAGCGCTTATTTGTCCTGTTTCCAATTATCTGAATCCTTGACCTGCCTCTCCCTTCGATTATGTTATGTATTTTTTAGAATATAATAATTTATTCTAAAAAAGGAAACTGTAATAAATGAAGCTTAATTTGATTCCAATAAAGAAATATTTTTTATCCAGATCGCGATAAATCGAAACGAGGACTTCATTAAAAAAGACATCTTTTATTATGATCTTATGGGTTACAAAAAAAGTTTTTTTTTTTAAATTCTAATCTAGAATCAAAGGGCTCTTATGAGATCACTAGGTTCTTAACCAGCATTCCCGGTTCGCAAGCGTGCTCATAAAACCCTAATTTTCCCTTCTCCTCAGAAAATTTCAAAACCCTAATAACATCGTTTACCTTAGGCGGAAGACGATGGCGGTCACACTCGATGATGAGAAAAGAAAGAACGTCATCCGCCAGGTAGATTGGATTTGAGTTCTTTCGCTTTTTTTTCACTTCTCTCTGTTATTTTGGGGGCCAAAGCCTGATTTTTGTGAACTTGTGTTGTAGGTTGAGTTTTATTTCAGCGACAGCAATCTGCCGCGGGACAAGTTCTTACGAACTACTGTTGAGGAAAGCGAGGATGGGTGTATCCTTAACGCCAAAATCCAATCTTTAGAATAACCATGAACTTGATTATTGCCATTTTAAGTTTTCATTTTGCGTGTTTTAACCTTGACCTTGGGTTAAGTGGTGAGCTTGGCTTTAATCTGCTCTTTTTCACGAATGAGAAAGCATCTGGATTTGGGTGAGTTGAAGCCGGAGGAGATTGCGGAGGAAACAGTGCTAGCCGTTGCAGAGGTCCTACGGAAATCTTCTTCACTCAGAGTTTCAGAAGATGGTAGGTTTCTGTTTCAAGTTTCCATCTGCAAAATATATTAAGTTGTAACTTCTTTGCTATCTTTTTGATCTTCAAAATGATTATTTTTTGTAAAGGTTTGATAATTTTCTGTTAATATAAGGTTCATTGTTCGTCGCATAGCATAAATCATCTCATGTTTTTGCTTACTGAATGAGAAATTATTAGGTGTTGATTATATACATAGCCCTATGTGCGGAAGGTCCATGGTAATCAGGCAGATATATATCAATGTTTTTAATACATTTTCTTTTAAAGCAACTCGACCTGAAGCTAAAAGGTAATCCTTTTTTTTTTAACTAGAAGAGAAAGATAGAGCTTTAATTCCCAACATCAAAACATTTTGATTACTCTAGATTTCTCCAACTATGTTAGGAGGAGCACAAATTAATTTAACAAATGGATTATTTGAGATTTCTACAAAATAAGTTGGAAAAATATAAAAATTCAACTATGTTTGATGATTTTGGAAATTCCACGATGAGTTTCCCCTTAAGCATACTTGAATCTACCTCTTTTATTTTCTCTTAAAAATTGAAACTCCTTTTAACTAGTGGTTGCTATATATTCACTTTATTCTCTTTTTTTTTTTCTTTAGAAAGTATTTTTAGCTATGTTTTTTACAAGCGTACAGTTTAGATGCATGCTCTTTTAGCGCAGGGTTTGTCCCCACTAGAAAGTTTTTAAAGGTTGTACACATATGATAAGTTGAACCACATAAAAACAAAAGTCAGATGTGTTTAAAACTAAAATTAAAAGAGATATGAACATATAAAAAATTTCTAATGTGTATAAGACAAGAAAAAGAGAAGCCATGTAAAAAAAAAACGTGAGTACAACTTTGAAGACCGGTCCAGTGGACCGGTCCAGCCGGTCCAGGCGGGACCGGTTCACGGGCGAATATCGCGAAACAGGCGATTTGTTCGCCTGGGCGGAGGCCGCGCGCACCGCACGCCTTGCGGGAGCCGAATAGGAAGCTTTTTTGGGGAAATTAAGAGGGGAATTTGAATGTAGGGACTGTTTAGGGATTTCCTTTTGATTTGTATGCATTAAATAGTAGATTTTCCTAGGGTTTGATCATCTTGAATTTGGCTGAAATTTGAGATCTCGTAGATTTAGGATTTCTTTGGGCTCTAGCGGCGTCTAGAGATTTGGGAGAGATCGATCCTCCTCTCGAATTGAGGATCAATTGTATCTTTGCTATTTCCTTGCAACTACTAGTAAAATACAATCTTTTCTCGGATTTTTCTGCAGTTTTTCCTGTTTTCCTACTGTTTTTGGCTGTTTTTCTGCTGTGGACAGCAATTTTACATTGGATCTACTTGGTTTTGGTGAGAAACACTTGGAAATCCAAGTGTTTCCTATCAAATTGGTATCAGAGCGTCGTTTTTGGGACCTTAGGCGGCTGAAATTCTAATTTTTCAGCGAGCTTTCGGCTTCCGGAAGTGAAATTGTTGAGATCTGTTGGGAAGAAAGATGGCCGGAAAGAAGGTGGAAGTATTGGAAGGCGAGTTCGGACAACTAAAGACAGATCTGAAGGGAAAGTTCCTGGAAATCTCTACCAACAATGACAGGTTGGAAGGGAGGTTCGCGGCGATGGAAGAAATGATGAAGAAACTATTAGAAATGAAGACCCATCCGGCGGCATCGGAAGTAAGAGAGACCACCGACCGCAATGTCGTAGGAGGAAATCCAAACCCGGCCCGGGGGAGGAGGAATCCGGAGGTGGAGATTCTTGAGGGGGAAGACGATATGCCTCCTCTAGAACCGCTTTCTAGAGAGGAGATGAGTCGGGGGTACGATCGAAGAGGTGCTGATTTTGGCAGTAGAAGAGAGGAATTCCAGCGTCGAGGTGCTGAATTTCAGCGTCGAGGTGCGGAATTTGAAGGCAGGAGAGGGGAATATGAGGGAAGTGCATGTTTTGGCGAAAGAAGAGAAGAATATCAGCGTCGAGGTGCTGAATTTCAGCGTCGAGGTGCTGATTTTGAAAGGGGAAGAGGGAATATGATGACGAATTCGGATACCAACGCCGGAGGGAGGACCGGGACACTTGGGGAGCACCTCATCTTCGTGGAATGGGAGGTTATGGAGAGTACCAGGGTAACGGAAGGGATCCGAAGGTGAGGAAGTTGAAGATGCCCATCTTTGAGGGCGAAGATGGCCATGGTTGGATCTATAAGGTGGAGCGTTACTTCGCTGTCAACGGGTTGACAGATGATGAGAAGCTAACGGCGGCAGGATTGTGTCTGGAAGGGAAGGCGCTGGCATGGTATCAGTGGCGAGACAGGAGGGAGCCTATCCGGAGCTGGAGAGAGTTTAAGGATTGTTTATTAGAGCGTTTTCGAGCCGATGGGGGAGGAGACTTCTATGAACAATTCTTTGCTCTGACGCAGGAGGGGACTGTGGCCGATTACCGGGACAGATTTGAGTACTTGGCTAGCAGATTGGATCACATTTCAGAGTCAGCCTTAGAAGGGAACTTCATGAAGGGGCTGAAACCTGAGATCCGAACAGCAGTCAGGGTAATGGAGCCGAGGAACCTGGGAAAGGCTATGGAGTTGGCGCAGTTGGTAGAAGATCAGAAGAAGGCAGAAAGAGGGGCTCGAGGAAACAACTCAGGAGGCTTTAACAGGACGACGACCACTCTTCCAGCACCCAAGGGGCCTACATTAGGCAACAATAATGAGACCACCCGGGAGAAGCCAGTAGGAGGGAGTGGGGAAAATTTCAAGAGGTTGACAGAGGAGGAGGTGCAGGATAAGAGGACAAAGGGGTTGTGCTTCAGATGTGATGAGAAGTACATGCCAGGGCATAGGTGCAAGGACCGAACTCTTCATGTTCTCCTTGTCTGTGAAGACGAGGAAGACGAGGAGGGAGGTGGGAGCAGATCTGGAGAGGAGGAGAAGCTGCACCTGGATGTGGCAGAAGTCTCTCTGAACTCTGTAGTGGGATTCACTCCGAGTCACACTATGAAAGTGAAAGGAGAGATAGCTGACCTTGAGGTGGTGGTGCTAATTGATAGTGGGGCTACCCACAATTTCATTTCCACTCAGGTCGTCAACCAACTGGGAGTGAAATTGGTGGACACCGGTTGTTATGGGGTGATGATGGGTACAGGGAAGGTGGAGAAAGGCCAGGGAATCTGTAAAGGAGTGGTGTTGACCATCCAGGGGATTCAAGTAACGGAGGACTTTCTCCCACTAGAGTTGGGAAGCACTGATATCATCCTGGGGATGAAGTGGTTACAAACCTTGGGGGAAACCAAGGACAATTGGGGAGCACTCACGATGGAGTTAATGGTGGATGGGAGAAGGGTGGTCATAAGGGGAGATGCAGGGCTATCCAAAGCCATCACATCACTTAAGGCCATGGTTAGGGACACACAAGAGATGGGGAAGGATTATGTGGTGGGACTACACAGGGTGGAGGCGATCAGTTTGGAGGAGGGAGAGGATGTTTCTCGTTCTTTGCAGCCCTTGGTTCCGCAATACAGTAAGGATTTTCAGTCACCTCAAGGATGGCCACCTCCACCAGAACACGAGCATATCTCCACCTTGAGGACAAGGTGGATTTTCGGGAGGGGAGTATTGTTAGACCGGTCCAGTGGACCGGTCCAGCCGGTCCAGGCGGGACCGGTTCACGGGCGAATATCGCGAAACAGGCGATTTGTTCGCCTGGGCGGAGGCCGCGCGCACCGCACGCCTTGCGGGAGCCGAATAGGAAGTTTTTTTGGGGAAATTAAGAGGGGAATTTGAATGTAGGGACTGTTTAGGGATTTCCTTTTGATTTGTATGCATTAAATAGTAGATTTTCCTAGGGTTTGATCATCTTGAATTTGGCTGAAATTTGAGATCTCGTAGATTTAGGATTTCTTTGGGCTCTAGCGGCGTCTAGAGATTTGGGAGAGATCGATCCTCCTCTCGAATTGAGGATCAATTGTATCTTTGCTATTTCCTTGCAACTACTAGTAAAATACAATCTTTTCTCGGATTTTTCTGCAGTTTTTCCTGTTTTCCTACTGTTTTTGGCTGTTTTTCTGCTGTGGACAGCAATTTTACATTGGATCTACTTGGTTTTGGTGAGAAACACTTGGAAATCCAAGTGTTTCCTATCAAATTGGTATCAGAGCGTCGTTTTTGGGACCTTAGGCGGCTGAAATTCTAATTTTTCAGCGAGCTTTCGGCTTCCGGAAGTGAAATTGTTGAGATCTGTTGGGAAGAAAGATGGCCGGAAAGAAGGTGGAAGTATTGGAAGGCGAGTTCGGACAACTAAAGACAGATCTGAAGGGAAAGTTCCTGGAAATCTCTACCAACAATGACAGGTTGGAAGGGAGGTTCGCGGCGATGGAAGAAATGATGAAGAAACTATTAGAAATGAAGACCCATCCGGCGGCATCGGAAGTAAGAGAGACCACCGACCGCAATGTCGTAGGAGGAAATCCAAACCCGGCCCGGGGGAGGAGGTATCCGGAGCTGGAGAGAGTTTAAGGATTGTTTATTAGAGCGTTTTCGAGCTGATGGGGGAGGAGACTTCTATGAACAATTCTTTGCTCTGACGCAGGAGGGGACTGTGGCCGATTACCGGGACAGATTTGAGTACTTGGCTAGCAGATTGGATCACATTTCAGAGTCAGCCTTAGAAGGGAACTTCATGAAGGGGCTGAAACCTGAGATCCGAACAGCAGTCAGGGTAATGGAGCCGAGGAACCTGGGAAAGGCTATGGAGCTGGCGCAGTTGGTAGAAGATCAGAAGAAGGCAAAAAGAGGGGCTCGAGGAAACAACTCAGGAGGCTTTAACAGGACGACGACCACTCTTCCAGCACCCAAGGGGCCTACATTAGGCAACAATAATGAGACCACCCGGGAGAAGCCAGTAGGAGGGAGTGGGGAAAATTTCAAGAGGTTGACAGAGGAGGAGGTGCAGGATAAGAGGACAAAGGGGTTGTGCTTCAGATGTGATGAGAAGTACATGCCAGGGCATAGGTGCAAGGACCGAACTCTTCATGTTCTCCTTGTCTGTGAAGACGAGGAAGACGAGGAGGGAGGTGGGAGCAGATCTGGAGAGGAGGAGAAGCTGCACCTGGATGTGGCAGAAGTCTCTCTGAACTCTGTAGTGGGATTCACTCCGAGTCACACTATGAAAGTGAAAGGAGAGATAGCTGACCTTGAGGTGGTGGTGCTAATTGATAGTGGGGCTACCCACAATTTCATTTCCACTCAGGTCGTCAACCAACTGGGAGTGAAATTGGTGGACACCGGTTGTTATGGGGTGATGATGGGTACAGGGAAGGTGGAGAAAGGCCAGGGAATCTGTAAAGGAGTGGTGTTGACCATCCAGGGGATTCAAGTAACGGAGGACTTTCTCCCACTAGAGTTGGGAAGCACTGATATCATCCTGGGGATGAAGTGGTTACAAACCTTGGGGGAAACCAAGGACAATTGGGGAGCACTCACGATGGAGTTAATGGTGGATGGGAGAAGGGTGGTCATAAGGGGAGATGCAGGGCTATCCAAAGCCATCACATCACTTAAGGCCATGGTTAGGGACACACAAGAGATGGGGAAGGATTATGTGGTGGGACTACACAGGGTGGAGGCGATCAGTTTGGAGGAGGGAGAGGATGTTTCTCGTTCTTTGCAGCCCTTGGTTCCGCAATACAGTAAGGATTTTCAGTCACCTCAAGGATGGCCACCTCCACCAGAACACGAGCATATCTCCACCTTGAGGACAAGGTGGATTTTCGGGAGGGGAGTATTGTTAGACCGGTCCAGTGGACCGGTCCAGCCGGTCCAGGCGGGACCGGTTCACGGGCGAATATCGCGAAACAGGCGATTTGTTCGCCTGGGCGGAGGCCGCGCGCACCGCACGCCTTGCGGGAGCCGAATAGGAAGTTTTTTTGGGGAAATTAAGAGGGGAATTTGAATGTAGGGACTGTTTAGGGATTTCCTTTTGATTTGTATGCATTAAATAGTAGATTTTCCTAGGGTTTGATCATCTTGAATTTGGCTGAAATTTGAGATCTCGTAGATTTAGGATTTCTTTGGGCTCTAGCGGCGTCTAGAGATTTGGGAGAGATCGATCCTCCTCTCGAATTGAGGATCAATTGTATCTTTGCTATTTCCTTGCAACTACTAGTAAAATACAATCTTTTCTCGGATTTTTCTGCAGTTTTTCCTGTTTTCCTACTGTTTTTGGCTGTTTTTCTGCTGTGGACAGCAATTTTACATTGGATCTACTTGGTTTTGGTGAGAAACACTTGGAAATCCAAGTGTTTCCTATCAAATTGGTATCAGAGCGTCGTTTTTGGGACTTAGGCGGCTGAAATTCTAATTTTTCAGCGAGCTTTCGGCTTCCGGAAGTGAAATTGTTGAGATCTGTTGGGAAGAAAGATGGCCGGAAAGAAGGTGGAAGTATTGGAAGGCGAGTTCGGACAACTAAAGACAGATCTGAAGGGAAAGTTCCTGGAAATCTCTACCAACAATGACAGGTTGGAAGGGAGGTTCGCGGCGATGGAAGAAATGATGAAGAAACTATTAGAAATGAAGACCCATCCGGCGGCATCGGAAGTAAGAGAGACCACCGACCGCAATGTCGTAGGAGGAAATCCAAACCCGGCCCGGGGGAGGAGGTATCCGGAGCTGGAGAGAGTTTAAGGATTGTTTATTAGAGCGTTTTCGAGCTGATGGGGGAGGAGACTTCTATGAACAATTCTTTGCTCTGACGCAGGAGGGGACTGTGGCCGATTACCGGGACAGATTTGAGTACTTGGCTAGCAGATTGGATCACATTTCAGAGTCAGCCTTAGAAGGGAACTTCATGAAGGGGCTGAAACCTGAGATCCGAACAGCAGTCAGGGTAATGGAGCCGAGGAACCTGGGAAAGGCTATGGAGCTGGCGCAGTTGGTAGAAGATCAGAAGAAGGCAAAAAGAGGGGCTCGAGGAAACAACTCAGGAGGCTTTAACAGGACGACGACCACTCTTCCAGCACCCAAGGGGCCTACATTAGGCAACAATAATGAGACCACCCGGGAGAAGCCAGTAGGAGGGAGTGGGGAAAATTTCAAGAGGTTGACAGAGGAGGAGGTGCAGGATAAGAGGACAAAGGGGTTGTGCTTCAGATGTGATGAGAAGTACATGCCAGGGCATAGGTGCAAGGACCGAACTCTTCATGTTCTCCTTGTCTGTGAAGACGAGGAAGACGAGGAGGGAGGTGGGAGCAGATCTGGAGAGGAGGAGAAGCTGCACCTGGATGTGGCAGAAGTCTCTCTGAACTCTGTAGTGGGATTCACTCCGAGTCACACTATGAAAGTGAAAGGAGAGATAGCTGACCTTGAGGTGGTGGTGCTAATTGATAGTGGGGCTACCCACAATTTCATTTCCACTCAGGTCGTCAACCAACTGGGAGTGAAATTGGTGGACACCGGTTGTTATGGGGTGATGATGGGTACAGGGAAGGTGGAGAAAGGCCAGGGAATCTGTAAAGGAGTGGTGTTGACCATCCAGGGGATTCAAGTAACGGAGGACTTTCTCCCACTAGAGTTGGGAAGCACTGATATCATCCTGGGGATGAAGTGGTTACAAACCTTGGGGGAAACCAAGGACAATTGGGGAGCACTCACGATGGAGTTAATGGTGGATGGGAGAAGGGTGGTCATAAGGGGAGATGCAGGGCTATCCAAAGCCATCACATCACTTAAGGCCATGGTTAGGGACACACAAGAGATGGGGAAGGATTATGTGGTGGGACTACACAGGGTGGAGGCGATCAGTTTGGAGGAGGGAGAGGATGTTTCTCGTTCTTTGCAGCCCTTGGTTCCGCAATACAGTAAGGATTTTCAGTCACCTCAAGGATGGCCACCTCCACCAGAACACGAGCATATCTCCACCTTGAGGACAAGGTGGATTTTCGGGAGGGGAGTATTGTTAGACCGGTCCAGTGGACCGGTCCAGCCGGTCCAGGCGGGACCGGTTCACGGGCGAATATCGCGAAACAGGCGATTTGTTCGCCTGGGCGGAGGCCGCGCGCACCGCACGCCTTGCGGGAGCCGAATAGGAAGTTTTTTTGGGGAAATTAAGAGGGGAATTTGAATGTAGGGACTGTTTAGGGATTTCCTTTTGATTTGTATGCATTAAATAGTAGATTTTCCTAGGGTTTGATCATCTTGAATTTGGCTGAAATTTGAGATCTCGTAGATTTAGGATTTCTTTGGGCTCTAGCGGCGTCTAGAGATTTGGGAGAGATCGATCCTCCTCTCGAATTGAGGATCAATTGTATCTTTGCTATTTCCTTGCAACTACTAGTAAAATACAATCTTTTCTCGGATTTTTCTGCAGTTTTTCCTGTTTTCCTACTGTTTTTGGCTGTTTTTCTGCTGTGGACAGCAATTTTACATTGGATCTACTTGGTTTTGGTGAGAAACACTTGGAAATCCAAGTGTTTCCTATCAAATTGGTATCAGAGCGTCGTTTTTGGGACCTTAGGCGGCTGAAATTCTAATTTTTCAGCGAGCTTTCGGCTTCCGGAAGTGAAATTGTTGAGATCTGTTGGGAAGAAAGATGGCCGGAAAGAAGGTGGAAGTATTGGAAGGCGAGTTCGGACAACTAAAGACAGATCTGAAGGGAAAGTTCCTGGAAATCTCTACCAACAATGACAGGTTGGAAGGGAGGTTCGCGGCGATGGAAGAAATGATGAAGAAACTATTAGAAATGAAGACCCATCCGGCGGCATCGGAAGTAAGAGAGACCACCGACCGCAATGTCGTAGGAGGAAATCCAAACCCGGCCGGGGGAGGAGGTATCCGGAGCTGGAGAGAGTTTAAGGATTGTTTATTAGAGCGTTTTCGAGCTGATGGGGGAGGAGACTTCTATGAACAATTCTTTGCTCTGACGCAGGAGGGGACTGTGGCCGATTACCGGGACAGATTTGAGTACTTGGCTAGCAGATTGGATCACATTTCAGAGTCAGCCTTAGAAGGGAACTTCATGAAGGGGCTGAAACCTGAGATCCGAACAGCAGTCAGGGTAATGGAGCCGAGGAACCTGGGAAAGGCTATGGAGCTGGCGCAGTTGGTAGAAGATCAGAAGAAGGCAAAAAGAGGGGCTCGAGGAAACAACTCAGGAGGCTTTAACAGGACGACGACCACTCTTCCAGCACCCAAGGGGCCTACATTAGGCAACAATAATGAGACCACCCGGGAGAAGCCAGTAGGAGGGAGTGGGGAAAATTTCAAGAGGTTGACAGAGGAGGAGGTGCAGGATAAGAGGACAAAGGGGTTGTGCTTCAGATGTGATGAGAAGTACATGCCAGGGCATAGGTGCAAGGACCGAACTCTTCATGTTCTCCTTGTCTGTGAAGACGAGGAAGACGAGGAGGGAGGTGGGAGCAGATCTGGAGAGGAGGAGAAGCTGCACCTGGATGTGGCAGAAGTCTCTCTGAACTCTGTAGTGGGATTCACTCCGAGTCACACTATGAAAGTGAAAGGAGAGATAGCTGACCTTGAGGTGGTGGTGCTAATTGATAGTGGGGCTACCCACAATTTCATTTCCACTCAGGTCGTCAACCAACTGGGAGTGAAATTGGTGGACACCGGTTGTTATGGGGTGATGATGGGTACAGGGAAGGTGGAGAAAGGCCAGGGAATCTGTAAAGGAGTGGTGTTGACCATCCAGGGGATTCAAGTAACGGAGGACTTTCTCCCACTAGAGTTGGGAAGCACTGATATCATCCTGGGGATGAAGTGGTTACAAACCTTGGGGGAAACCAAGGACAATTGGGGAGCACTCACGATGGAGTTAATGGTGGATGGGAGAAGGGTGGTCATAAGGGGAGATGCAGGGCTATCCAAAGCCATCACATCACTTAAGGCCATGGTTAGGGACACACAAGAGATGGGGAAGGATTATGTGGTGGGACTACAAAGGGTGGAGGCGATCAGTTTGGAGGAGGGAGAGGATGTTTCTCGTTCTTTGCAGCCCTTGGTTCCGCAATACAGTAAGGATTTTCAGTCACCTCAAGGATGGCCACCTCCACCAGAACACGAGCATATCTCCACCTTGAGGACAAGGTGGATTTTCGGGAGGGGAGTATTGTTAGACCGGTCCAGGCGGGACCGGTTCACGGGCGAATATCGTGAAACAGGCGATTTGTTCGCCTGGGCGGAGGCCGCGCGCACCGCACGCCTTGCGGGAGCCGAATAGGAAGCTTTTTTGGGGAAATTAAGAGGGGAATTTGAATGTAGGGACTGTTTAGGGATTTCCTTTTGATTTGTATGCATTAAATAGTAGATTTTCCTAGGGTTTGATCATCTTGAATTTGGCTGAAATTTGAGATCTCGTAGATTTAGGATTTCTTTGGGCTCTAGCGGCGTCTAGAGATTTGGGAGAGATCGATCCTCCTCTCGAATTGAGGATCAATTGTATCTTTGCTATTTCCTTGCAACTACTAGTAAAATACAATCTTTTCTCGGATTTTTCTGCAGTTTTTCCTGTTTTCCTACTGTTTTTGGCTGTTTTTCTGCTGTGGACAGCAATTTTACATTGGATCTACTTGGTTTTGGTGAGAAACACTTGGAAATCCAAGTGTTTCCTATCAGTGTTGTACATAGTTGTTTGTAGCATTCTAAACTCAAAGTATATACTATGATGAAGTATGTTCACTTTTGTTAAATTAATCTAGGAACCTAGCATAAATTTCAATGTTGAAGCGAATTTAAATGCTATGGACATGTTTGATGCCATAGACAAGGTCATACTTCTGAATGCCATTATTTCCATTGAGATTGAAGCATTTGATCTAAGCTCTGATTATTTCATCATGTTGTATTTTGCTTTCCAAATAATACTGTTCCTTATTGGTTTAGTCCAAGGAAAATTAATTCAAAAGATGATTTATGTTCAAAAGCTGATCTTAAGAATAATCAGATGAAAAAAATCTCGTGAAGCAAAGTTTCAAAAGGTGGACATTAAGATATAATATCTGTTAATAGTGAGATTTAATGTGGTAATTAGGTTATCAAATTTGTTTGAAGTCATTAATGTGCTTGAACAAAACAAAAAAATCAACATCTGTTGAGACCTACTGGATAAAATGTACTGAAATGGATGGTGTGCTGAATATAATGACACAAGTTTGAATTCAACTATTGATGCATTCTCTTATCTTGTTAAGGAAGTTATTGGAGTAGAGAAAATTGGATTTTCAAAGAGAGTTACATATAACTTTATTCAAAAGGAGAACATGAATCGAATAAAGAATGGTGATTTGATATTATTTAAGAAAAGAAAAAAACACAAGATAATATGCTTGCATGGGATGCTTAAGTTGATGAGTTTGATAGGTTGTTTACAATGACTGTTCTGTGTTTTTAAGCCTGCACAAAGCTGTTTACATCTTCAAAAATAAGGAATTTGCTAATAAACTTTTGTACATAGCTGGGCAAAACTTTTTTTCATTGTTTTTCAAGGCTATACATGGTGAGTACAACACAAAATAAAGAAGATGATTCTATCCTAATATACACCGTTCTGTATGATACTTGTTTTTTGTTTTTAAGATTCTACACAACGATTTATAGTTCAAAAATGAAATAGGTTGCTTATAAATTCATGTACACAATAGTTTACGGCTACCTTGTTCTGTGTTATGAAGGATGAACATAGCATTTTATGGAAAAAATAAAATTTTGCTCTAAAATTCCCATACATTGCTTTGTACAACTCTTGTTCTTTGTTTTCAAGGTTGTATATAGTTGCATTTAAAAAAGGTGAAATAGGCTATTGTTTTGTGCTTCCAAGTCTGTACATAACATTATCCAACAGAAAAATAAAATAAGTTGCTATGAAACTCCTATATACAGCTGCATGCAATTATTATTTTGTTTTTGAAAATATATTTAATTATGCAACAATACAAAAATTAAGCTAATTGTTAATAATATCGTATATCTAATGCTGTCTTTTTAAGGTTGTCCACAATTGTGTACAACACTAAATCTAAACATATATGCTAAAAGCACCTATATACAGTGGCGTATAACTGTATATTATTTATTTTAAGGATGTACATAACTATGTACAACACAAAAATGAAAGTAGTTTATCAATTTATGTACACAACTATGTACATCCTTTGCTTTGTGTTTTTTAAATTGTGCACCATTGTGTAAAACAAAATATAAAACAAGAAGAAGATGCTATAATACTCTTTTACACAGCTGTGTTCAACACTTATTTTAATTGTTTTTATGGCTATGCACAACTGTGTACAACATAAAAATGATGTTTTGATGAAACACCTATATACAGCTGCGCATAAACCTTGTTTTGTTTAAAGGATGTAATGCACACTATTTAATTGAAGTTTTTCAAGGTTGTCAACAAATTTCTTCAACAAAATTGAAGAAGTTGATATAAAACTCTTGTACATAGCTATGTGTAATCTTTATTTTTTTATTTTTGAGTGTGAACACAACTATTTGTGACACCAAAAATAAAATAAGTTGCTAATAAACTACTGTGCATGGATGTATACAACCCTTCTTTGTGTTTTAAGAGTGTATATAACAATGCCAAAAATAAAATTCTTGTAGATGGCTGGGTCACCATCACTTTAAAATTTAATTAATATTCTTATTTTTTCTTAATGATTATGGTAGAAAAAGAGACTCCTACACATAACTTTGTCGTTGCAACAATAACACCTTCGGTCCTACACACAGCATGGACCCAATTGCTCATACATCAATAAATTTTCAACTATATTGATAGATTGATTATTTATCTATAGATTTACTGTAAATGAATAAAGTGTTCAACATACTACTTGAGGTTTGGCTTGATTGAAACTCATTCATCGTCGTTTAATTAAGTAATCAAACAAGCTTGAACATTTTCTTAAATACTTGATGCTATAACAAATAAGCTTGATCAACTATGTGTTCGGATTGTTTATGTTCTTGAACAATATTGTCTGAAGCTCTTGAACATGCTCGACAAGAAGCTCGTTAGGAGCTTGATAAGAAGCTTGTTAGGAGCTTGATAAGAAGCTCGTTAGGAGCTTGATAAGAAGCTCGTTAAGAAGCTTGATTCTTGTTCAATACATAACTTGTACGAAAGTTTGCTGAATATTTGGTAAAAATTTGATTATTTCTCATTAAAAATGATGAACAACCTGATATAAATATTTTATGTTTATTATAATTTAAAAATATAATAATTGTTGATTAATAAATTATAAAATTTATTAAATATTATTATATATACTAATGAAAATACATCATTAATATCTATTAATTGATTTACATTATTATTTATATTTTAATTAAAACTATTTTTATTTAAAGATGTTACCTAATTATACATTTATATTTTATACCTTTAATTCCTCGCCCTTGCCACTCACAAACGCAAATAGCAAATCTTAATCATTCTATTGTTCTCTTTCTCCATTACACTGTCCTGCCGTACACTCGTGTTTTTCCTTATGCTGCTAACTTGCTTGTTTTGTAACTTAAAAACACTCACTATATATGTTCGTGAACAAGCTCGTTTGGTTGTTCAAAACAAATTGTTAGAAATGTTCATGAACATGTTTGTTAGTAGGCTCGATAAAGTTTATTCGTTAAGCTAATGAACATTTAGAAGTAGAGCTCATGAATTGCTTGATAAGGCTCATTTATTTAAAGCTTAATAAGCACGAAACGAATCGAAATTAAATATGAACCAAACAAAAACCGAACATGAACATCTATCAACTTAAACAAACCATGCTTGAACATGAACATGAAAGCGTGAATCGAGTTCGAACCGAACCAACATGAAAAAGTTGATAAGAAATGAACTCAAACATGAACATGCACCTGCTCAGCTCAGTTCGTTTACAGCCCTCACATTAGATAAAAAATATTTCATCATATTTTATCCATAAGTTTCATAACAGTATAAAAAACTCCATGAAATCTTATAAACTTTAATTTGATTTCAGTAGGAAGTATCCATGACAAAAGTTCATGGTCATTGAATAAAGGTAACGATCAGAGCATAAACCCTAAAAAATCTTGATTCAGTCAACGAATGGAGGTAGTGACAAAACAACTGATGTTCTAGAGTTGAAAGTTTGTAGTTATCTAAAATTTAAACAGCAAGTGATTGTTTTCTTCAATGTCTTTCAGGCTTGCCAAATGTTCTTCAAACCCAAAACTGCTGCTCAATAGACGAATTCTTGTTTAGTTGCAACTGGAGAACGGAAATTCTCCAGCGTCACTGATTTATAGGTTCATACAATTTTGTTTTATATATGGACCCATGTTGCTGCTCCGGATAAAATCCCTCTTTTTTATTAAACTCCCCTCTTTCTAATTTTGGGTGGGCATTTTTGTGGTGGGTCAGTGTGTTAATCAATCTCGGGATTGTTGTTGAGCTAACATTGGCTTCGCATTTAGAGCTACTGACATTGTTGCACCTAATAAATACTTATCTAAAACATCTTTCTTGAAAGACTCCTTTTTATTTAACTTAGGCTTTGTTTGGGACGTTTTTTTTTTAACTTCTTAAAACAGCTTTCTAGTAGAAAAAAATTATTTTTTGTACAATGTTTAAAATTGCCTAATCGGGTATTGAGGCGTTTTTCGTTCATGAGGCGAGGCGTAAGCTTCAAGGCGTAAGCCTCAAAATAAAAAAATTGCGTAAACATAAAATTATAAATTTTGTGTATACTAATGAGTAAATAATATATAAAATATAAAAATGCACAAGATATGAAGTGAAATCAAAATATCCCAATAATAAGACAACATAAATACAACAATATATCGATCTGCCGGGGGTCCAAGGGGGCGCCGCTCCTGGCGGGGTTCGACCTGCCCGGTCAGGTCGCGGGGTCAAGGGACGGTGTGGGGGTTTCCGGGGAATAGTTTAAGATTGCGCAATAAGAGGTGCGCCTTAAGGCGCGCCTTTGCGCAATTCTACCCCAAAGAGCCTCATTGCTTAAGCAATTTTGGGTCTGGGTGAGGCTTACGTCTCATGGATCCTGAGGTGCGCCTCAGAGGCTTAATTGCACAATTTTGGGTGAGGCTTACGCCTCATGGAGCCGGGTCCCACACACTTAAGTTCTTAAAAAAAAGCCATTTCATCCCTTTCATCCCTTTCTTCTTTCCGCCTACCTGAACTGAACAGAAGAGCTCCGCAAGCCGCAGTCCGCACGCCCTATCTTCCCTCGGTCGGCCTTCCCGTCGCCTCTTACGCTGGCGCCGCCTCACGCCGGTGAACAACTTGAGTCTGGCCGCCCTCTACGACACCTCTACTATGGGTTTTAGGTATTTTTTTTTAATTCAAGGTTTGATTTTCAAGTTATAGAAAAATCTAGGGTTTAAATTTTTTTGAGATTTTTTGTTTGATTTTGCATTTGTGCATTAGGAAATATGGTTAGGGGAAAGGAAAAGTCAAATACGTCATTATGGAGGGACCATTCTTGGAAGTACAATGTACAAGTTGATGTAGGCGGTAGCGAGAAGACATACGTGTATTTGAAATGCAATTTTTGTGATGAGACATGATTAAATTTTAGATGTTCTTTCTTATTTGTACTTTGAGAGTTTTGACTTTTAATAGACTTCATATTGTGATTTTGTACTTTGAATTTTGCTATCAAATGCATATATTGCATCTATTTTATTGTTTTCCATTAAGTTCACTTTTCATTTAGATATTTTTATTGTATCATAGATTCTTACTGTTATTTACCTGCTAGAATAATTAAATTCCCATTTATGCAATTCTTCGTCTGTGAGGCTTACGCCTTGCACCGACTCGAGGCTTACGCCTCGCACCGACTCGAGGCTTACGCCTCGCACCGACTCGAGGCTTACGCCTCGCACCGACTCGAGGCTTACGCCTCGCCTCACGGACGAAAAATGCCTCGTGGCTTATTACGCAATTTTAAACCTTGTTCCGGGGGCACAAAATTTTTTTTAATTGTAAGAATAATTTTGAAGTTCTGCTTGTTTTTAAAGTTCGCAAGTTGTTTGTATGGAAATATACCGAGCGGTACTGAGCATGTACTGAGCGGTACTGAGCATGTACCGAGCGGTACTGAGCATGTACTGAGCGGTACCGAGCATGTACCGAGCGGTACCGATCATGTACCTAGTGATACCTAGCGGTACCAAGCATGTACCGAGCGGTACCGAATATGTACCTAGCAATACCTAGCGGTAACGAGTATGTATCGAGCGGTACCGAGCATATACATAGCGGTATCGAGCATGTACTGAGCGGTACTGAGCATGTACCTAGCGAAACCGAGCATGTACATTAGCTTTTTTTTTAATTTTTAGAGTCGGACACCTCTCAACCGTGAGGCGAGGCGCGCCTCAGTAAACTTGAGGCGTACGCCTCATATTCTGAGCTCATTGCATGCGCTTTGAGGTTAAAAGGGGCTAAATTGCGCTGAGGTGCGGCTCTCATTGCGCAATTTTAAACCATGTTTTTGTACTAGAAAGTTGCTTTAAGAAGCAGAAAGAAAGACATCCCAAATGAAGCCTTAATTAGCCATATAATAGGTTTCTTAACTTCACTATGTGGTCTGCTAATATAAGTTTAGACATGGCTGTATCAGACTTAGACTTCTGTTTTCATTGTCTTGGAGTCTTTTATAAAATAATCTTCCACAAGCACTATAACCTTGTTTGAATTGTTTGTCCATGCGGTTATAATTTTATTGTATGTGTTACTCGGTCACATTTTCTAAGCACATAAGTTTCTCCAAATATTACTCAATAGTTCTTTTATATTTATTACTCAAGTTCACTGCGACTTGTAGGCAAGAAGATTGGCAGAAGTACTGAGCTATTAAAACCAGAAGACGTGATTGAACAGGTTGATTCAAGGACAGTGGCTGCATCACCTTTGCCATATGATGTTAAGATTGAAGACGTGCAGGCCTTCTTTGATGAAAAGGGAAAGGTAACGATTCCTTATGAAATGATGTGTATGATCATTTGAGAATTGTTTAGGATTTTTCTGAATGATTTTTGAAGCTTTACAGAGGGTTTTCATGAGAAAATAAGCTATTAATATTGCTCTATATGTAAGTTCTTAGGCGAAAATATTTAAGTTATTTTTGAATTCATGTGAGTGTTTGGGATCACCTATTAGAACATAAAGTGAAGAGATTAAAATAAGTTTTATAAGCTTTTTTTTTAGGTTTTAAAAATTACTCGGTATTGTTTCAAAATTGGAAAAAAACACATTAGGTGTTTTGTATGTCCAAGCAGGTTTCTGAGTTTTGCTTCAGTCAGGATTTGAACAGGGGCTTCTAGAAAATTATATATGGTAGGCAACTGCCAAGACAAATACGAAGTTGCAATAAATGATGGCTATAAGTATATATAAATTAAATCAAAATAAGAAGAAAGAGTATTATTTTAGTTTGTAATCATTTTCTTGTGGTGTCATTCAAAATTTTTAAATATTATACTCATCCACTTTTATAGTTTATCTTAATTATAAAAATATTGAAATCGAAACTACCAAAACCAGTGAAACTTTAAAGCATGATTGTAATTGAAATTTCGTATGAAAACTTTTTGTTTATACACCAATGGACACGTATTATTGTTTTTCCTTTTTAATTTCTATGTTTACTGTCTATGTTTTTGTTGTGGTTATACTATTTTTTATGTTTTTAATTTATGAAAACAACAAATCCATGATAAAAACTTAACATTATTCCGTTCAAATGATAACATTTAAAAATAAAAAAATCCAAAATAATGTTTTGTTCTCAGTTTCATAAATCAGGTACTCAAGTAAGAATGCATGTTTGACAAGCATGCTTATATTTCCTTTTTTTGGAAACAGAATGATTTTTCCCTGAAATTGTGAAAACATGGAAATATGCTCGAGTCTGATAGGAAACACTTGGATTCCTAAGTTTTTCTCACCAAAACTGAAGTAGATCCGATGGAAACTGCTGTCCACAGCAGAAAAAACACAGCAAATCTGCTGTTTACAGCAGATTACAGCAGAATTTCAGAGGAAATTGGAAAGAAAACTCAAGCAAGATTTATATTCCACTAGTAGAAGAAGAAAATAGCAAAGATACAATTGATCCTCAATTCGAGAGGAGGATCGATCTCTCCCAAATCTCTAGACGCCGCTAGAGCCCAAAGAAAACCTAAATCTAAGAGATCTCAAATTTCAGCCAAATTCAAGATGCCCAAACCCTAGGAAAAACATCTATTTAATGCATACAAATCAAAAGGAATTCCCTAAACAGTCCCTACATTCAAATTTCTCTCTGAAACCCCCCAAAAATCCTTCCTAAAACGCTCTATATGAGCGGTCGGGCCGCTCGTTCTGGCGGAATCTCCGCCTGTTTTGCGATTTCGCCCGTGAACCGGTCCCGCCTGGACCGGCTGGGCCGGTCCAGTGGACCGGTCTAACAGAGTCTAAGTGACTATTTTGCTTAATTAGATCAATTGGGATAATTGAATATTAAGTATGCTAATTAAATAATAAAAAAATTAATCTCATGCTTATGATTATTAATTTTTTATAATGTTGATATAGATTTTCTGTTGCATCTTTATGTTCATGGTTCATGAAGTTCTTATTTTCCATAGGATGTAAATCATGCACTATTGAAATCTGATCACTTTATTTGGTACCTTAAACTAAAAAACCATCCAACATTTTTTATCTCTTGGCTGGAATATTTTCATAACTTGTTTTCATTATTTATATTATTATAGCACATGCAAATATTAATTATATTCTTAATTTCAATATTCTTAAGAGGTACGTTTCTTATTGTCACTAGTAATTTTGCAGGTGAACAGTGTAAGGCTTCCAAAACATATTGGCGACAAAAGGGCTTTCTGTGGGACCGCTCTAATTGAATTTTCAGATGAGGATGTTGCTAAAAAAGTTTTGCAGGAAAAAATTATTTATGCTGGTGTAGATTTAGAACTAACAACAAAGTAAGTTCTTTTCAAAACTGCAAATTTGATAGCATAGCGTAATAATTAGTTCTTAGTGTAAACACACTTGTTAGTTCTAAATCTCTTAATGCTGTTCTATGACATCTTTGACATATCTTAATGCTGTTCTATGATGACTATTTACTGCATTACGATAAATGCTTGTTCACTAGCTTTTGTACTTCAATATCACCATTTTCACTGTTTTTGTCTTTTATACCTGCTTGTTGCAGTGATCAAGTTTTGCAGTTTATTGTTTACCTAAGGTCATCCCATAAACCTTTTCTTAGTACTACAACAACAACAACAACAACAAGAAGCCTTTATCCCACTACATGGGGTCGGCTACAGGAATCCTTTTTCTCCATTGTGTCCTATTAAAGGTCAAATTCTCGTTTAAATCTAATAAAGAAAGGTCATTCCTAATATTTTCTAGCCAAGTCTTTTTAGGTATGCCTCTACATTTCTTAACATAAGTCAAATCTAATACCTCTACTCTCCTAACCGGGTCATTGGAAGGCTGCCGTTTTATGTGACCAAACCATCTAAGGCGACTCTCTCTAATCTTATCTTCTACTGGAGCTACTCCAACCTTTTCATGTATATTCTCATTTCGTATCCTATCTCTAAGGGTAAAGCCACTCATCCACCTAAGCATCCTTATCTCTGCCACACTTAACTTAGTATTATGCTTCTCTTTTAATGGCTAACATTCAAGACCATAAAGCATTGCAGGCCTCACTACCATCTTATAGAATTTTCCCTTAAGTTTGAGGGGTACTTTTCTATCACACAACAAGCTCGATGCATTCCTCCACTTCAACCATCCAACTTGAATTCTACTGATAATATCCCCATCTATTTCACCATCACTCTGATCAATAGATCCAAGATATCTAAAACGTGTACTCTTATTAATGACTTGATCGCCCAAAGTTACAATCCCCTCACTAGGTTTATTACTACTAAAATTACACTTCATATATTCCATTTTAGATCTACTCAAGCGAAAACCTTTAGTCTCTTATGTTGAACTCCATAAACTTTTTCTTAGTACTAATAAATCAAAAATGGTGGTGGTGTTTCTTTGGTTATATGATTTTATTTTAGCTTATTAAAGAACATGAATGACTTAATGGTTTGCTTGAGTATAATACTCTAATAACTTAGTGATGTGGCATGTTATATACTTATATCTAAAGATAAGAAATAAAATATGCATGGAAATATAATTAATTCTCATATCACACTTACGAACTACTTGAAAAATCAAAAGATGTAGCCATTGGGTTTGGAATCAACGGGATGAATCACATTTTGATTTTCCTTCTCATTCTCAAGCGCAAACTGGGAACACACACATAATATCAAAGAGAACCTCAAAGCTTATGACTTTGGTGAGGAGAGGATGGTCGTGATTGTAGGATGGGTTCAAGAATTTTGGAGTGGTCGGTTCAAGGTGGTTATTGTGACTTCTTCAATGGAGGGGTGTAACTTGATCGAGAAAGTGGGGGCATTGGGACTAAAAAAGGGTTGACCACTGGCAGATCATGGATAGAATAAGACGTTGAAGATTGAGGAGAGAGCCTCAATAGGATGACAATTGCAGGAGGGAAGGATGTTGATGAGTGAGGAGAGAGGCATCAGTGGAGTGATGGGTTCTTGATTGAGGAGAGAGAGTTGCTGATGGGTACTGGCTTCTGAAAATAGAATGAGTTCAGGAATAGTGAGTCTGCAATAATGATTAAGTTGGGAACTGCTATATCATTTCATAATTCTTTAGCCTATGAAGGGTAGACCCTGGGACTCCACCTTCTACTTAACAATGTTCCTTTTAGTCGGATTTGACCGTTGATAAAATTGCATTGATCATTGAAAATCAATAGCTCAACAAATCAAATTGCTGTCAAACTATTTCTTATTTGAATCGAATCACAATTGAGCATTTTTAATTGTATATCAAGCTTCACATTTTACATTCAAGCTCAACTTGTTAACACGCTTAATGATCTAAAACCATATTGAATTCTTTATCATCCTTATATGCTTACACCACTAGTTGAAACATTTTGGTAACGGTGGTCACATCACCATTTCATTATGATTTTAGTTTGCTGTAACTTGCTAAGACTAGTGCTTTTAGTAGTTAGGAATATTGGCGAAGCTGTGGAGTATAGCTCATGCATTTTCTATTATCTTTAGAAGTCATGCATTTTCTATTATCTTTAGAAGTCATGCTTATGACTATGTTCGCAAGGTTTAAATTCATTTATTCTTTTATATATGCTTTATGAGTTATTGTATTTGAATTTCATGATCATTTTTATTTATGTGGGTTTCATGATCATTGTTATTTATGTTATGATTATTTTATTAATTTGTTATTTTGTTATGATTGACCACGCTGAACTAGCATGTGGTGGCCTAAAAAAATGCGCAGTTGCATCAAATGAGCTTATCATTTTAAGATAAGAAATTTCGATGCATGCTGAAATGCGTGTCAAGTGTATCGCGTGATCACATCAAAAAGATTTTAAGTTGAAAGCATGCGAACATGCTCGCGTAAATACAACAAAAATTCTGCCAATACATTGAATGCATGCGTATGCACTGTGCAAACACTTCAAAAAGCATGCACACCATATAAAAAAAATTAAATCCCTCGCAGGTGCTTCGACAAACATGCTTAATGTTCAAATACAAAAGTCTAAGAAGGTTGTGCAGGGTTAAAAATAAGCTAATTAAAATCATATTTTTTAAATTATTCACATGCATTTGCTCCGAAAAATGTGTTTAATGTTCAAACCTGAAAGTCTAAAAAGGCTTCGTAGGGTTAAAGGGAGCTAATCTAAAATCTTATTTTTCAAACTAAACACCTACATGTGTTTTGACTGTCGCATCGAAGTCTTCAATCCTTGATTTGAAAATGTTGCTCGGGTTAAATATAAATATAAATTTTAAATCCAATCCTCCTCCTTAAAAAGATTGGATTGACTACTTAGATTAATAAGCCAACACACGAGCATAAAATTTATTGAGATATTTGATTTTAAGTTCACATTAGGCCTTTAAAATCTTTTAAAATGAAATTCATTACAAAAATATAAACTCTCAGTTTCAACATTCTTCACATAACAATTCAATAGATCAATAGTTCAATTTGATCCTCTATAAACAAGCAAACAAAATTGACAAGTTTAAATACCAAAAAATATGAATTACTTAAATGTTTGATGATGGCTGTGTTGAAAGTGACTGTCAACTAGAAGAGACACTATCTTTTTAAATGCCTTCAAACCCACAAAATTTTAAAGTGATTTTAACAACTCATCGATAATGACCATGTTGATGATGAATTTCAATCAGATAAGTTAATTTTCAAAATTGAACTATTAGCCGTAAAATACAAATACTTATTTCAAGTGACTTCAATGCGATGACCTTATTGATAGTATATTTCATCTGGAGGGTTCAACTTTCAAAATCTATCAAAATTTTAATATTTAAAAGAAAAATTAATCACCATAACTTAATTTTTAAAATTGAACTGTTAGCCGTAAAATACAAATACTTATTTCAAGTGACTTCAATGCGATGACCTTATTGATAGTATATTTCAACTGGAGGGTTCAACTTTCAAAGTCTATCAAAATTTTAATATTTAAAAGAAATTAATCACCATAACTTAAAAACAAAAATTCATCCAACCACTACAAATGTTTGATGAGGATGATAAATTCAAGAAAAACTTCAATTCACAAATAACGAATGTCCAGTGTAGAATATAATTAAGATTGATTCTCAAGTAATCTCTTGCTAGTAAGGACGTGACATGTGTACTCCATTATATGATTTGACTCAATGGTTCTACAAGATAAACAGTTATGATGGGGGCCCTTTGATGAGGCGATTTTGTTGTAGTAGATATGCACTGCAATATTACGGTCATGACTAAAACCAGTATGTTCCCCAACAATTAATATCTTTGAATAATGAATCATAGGTTGGACTTGATAGAACACAAAACCCTCTGTTAGTTAAGGTGTACTTGAATTTTTTCCCTTAGACAAATATCCACTTCATGTTTATAAGATACCCTTGGACAAAGCAACTCATGGCTGCTAATAAAGATCATTCGGTCAAGTTGGGTCGATTACTTGTTTGACTAAGTAGATAATGGACCATAACAATTCGGGATGACGGAATTATGAGATCTTCATCTGGTTCATCATCAATTTTCCCATCATCTATTTTAAGCGCAAGTTGATAAATTTCTAATTCTCAATATCAAATTTAGTTCTATTATATGATAGACATTAAGGGCTTATTTAATGGCAAGTTTTAATCAAAGTGCTCTCACGTCACTGGGAAGGGTAATTAACATTAGGGGCTTGCACCTATATAAAACATAAACTTATATTTTAAAGCCTTTCAAAATGAGGGCAAAATCTTGGGTATTATCTTTTTTGTAACTAATTTGTCTTATGAAAATTTTTCTTAGAACATAATCCTTTAAAATTCTCTTAGAATATACCCACACATGAGGCTCAGGTGAGTTCATGTAGCTGAGGCACATAGAGGCTAAGGTAGGTTTCTGCTGGCGATGAGGTTGCGCGTGTGAGGTGTAGGCGGATGCGTGGGATGTTGAAGGTTGTGTGAGGCACAAGCAGGTGAGTGGTGCACGGGAGGCTATCGTGCTTGATGCAATAGGTTGCGTGTAGGCCATTGCGAGCGTGTGCCATGCATTTAGAATTTGTTTAAATCAAGCAGATTTCAAATTCATAAAAAATTGAAGTTAACTGATGTATTTTAAAACCCTTATTGAAATGAAATGCAATATATTCAAAACCTGTCCAACCAAACAACCTCTAAATGCTGCTTATTCTATTGCTTTCTTGAGTGTCAATGTTCCCTTGCTGAAAGAAAAAGGCTGTTAATTGATTTAAGTTTTCTGCTGTTTTCTTTCCACTTAATTTATATTTTTTTGTTAGCGTTGATGTGGTAACAAAAACCTTTTTAATGTAACTGGAAAGTTAAGATGCGGATTTACATACTAAAAAATACCCTCGCGCTTTATTTACTGCACTATGGAGACCTTCCCACATCTCGTCATATAAATACTTTTCTTTCTCTGGTTTCCCAAATGCCAAATTAAATTTTAGGTATTATATTTGTTCTTTGATCTTGTGCTGACATCATCTTGATCTTATTTTAACCTGCTGCTTTCTATTGCTGTTTATTTTATGTTCAGTTACATTCTAATTGTTATTATTTTCTGGCTCTAACGTTATACTTAAATGTAGAAATGATTTTGATGTTGAAAGAGAAAAGAAAGTCGAGGGGGTTGGAAGAAACCGTTCTAACAAGGATAGTTCTAACAAGGATAGTTCAAATGAAAGGTAGATACCATAGCCTTTCTTCCTTTATGAGTCTCAAAAATTTCCTGTTTGTAATTCAGTTTTAACACTCTTCTCATTTGTGGCGTTTATAGCTACCCTAAAGGCTTAATTGTTGCCTTTGAGTTGAAGCCAATGGCGGTGCCATCAGCAAAACAAAATGATTCAGAGACTCTGAAAGAAGTAGAAGTTACTGATACAGTTGCGTCAAAATCTAGCAAGAGTGAGGAAGCAACAGAAAACATTGATCATGAAGAGAAATCTTCTGAAAATATTGTTGAGGAAGGGGGAGGGAATGCTCAAGCAGATGACCTGCAAAATGAGGAGAAAGCTGCTGGTGATTCTTCCCAAAAGAATGAGGTGGAATCTGACAAAGTTGTACCAACTGATGATGAAAATAAACCTGCTGGTTCAGCTGATGATACGGCTGTGGTTACGGCTGTGGTTACTCGAGAGGACCTAAAAGAAGTCTTCCAAAAATTTGGAATTGTTAAGGTATTTTATAAACTTCCCATTTTAAGCATCCTTTTCCTTCCCATCGTCTGAACATAAAATGATTATATGCTTGATAAGATTTCATTGCATGAAAAATTGAATAAGGTTTCTTTTTTATGTAGTATATTGACTTCAGAATGGGGGAAGAGTCTGGATTCATCCGGTTTGAGGAACCAGATGCAGCAATAAAAGCTCGTGCATTCTCAGTACTTTCTGAAGAAGGTGGCTTAGTTGTGAAGAAAAACTATATTGCTACCTTAGAGGCGCTAACTGGTATGCAACAGTTATAAAAGCTGCATCGATGTTTTATTTGAATTCTAAATAACATGAAATATTTTTTTTTAATTTACATTTTCATGTTATTTTGGAATATTATCCAAATTCAATTGTATAGGCGAATGGTAAGAAACTTTTGCGTGGAGAAATTGTTCTTTTTTACAACTTCTGATTTCCATATTGATCGACTCAGGTGAAGCCGAGAAAGACTACTGGAGCTTACTTCGTGGAAATAAAGATAAATTCAGGGAAAATAGGAACTATAGAGGAAGGTAAGCACTCTTCGATCCTCAGGACTAGTTTGATTTGAATGCAATGTTCTTTTGATCTGTTTTTTACCGAGTACATTAGTTAGCAATGCTACTAATGACTTTTATTTATTAGATTTAGGCTTCATTTGGGACGGCTTTCTTACTGCTTCTTAAAACAACTTTCTAATACAAACATTTTAATTTTTTAACTATAAAGCTGCTCTAAGAAATAGTAAAAAAGCCGTACCAAATGAAGCCTTAAATAAAATTTGATTCATAATATGACACAGTGGAGAAAAAAAGATTCATGTAGCCAACCCTATGTAGTGGAATAAAAACGTGATTATGATGATGTTGTTGTACAATAGTTAGTGATGCTTCATGGCATTTGTTTATATGCACAATTGCAAGTAATATTTAGTTTAGAAATACAAAAATAAACCAAAGATATTGATTTTTCTTATCTAGTAGCTGAATGCTCGATACTTATCGTTGTTTTGTTAGAAATTGGTTCATTTTTAGTTAAGATTGTATCTTAGGTGCACTTTATCTTGATTTTAGCTTATACATAGGGATGTCATTGTAGCAAGAAAATTAGGTCAAAAGCAATAAAGATTAGTTTGAGTTCAGTTCTCTCTCCCTTCTCTCCCACTTTCATCAAAGGAGTTCAAGAGGAACTTCATCTTCCTCCCATGATCCAACATGTTTCTTATCTTTTGTGCGAAGCATTGTAAGTTGATGTGAATAAGCTCCGTGTTATAAGTTGAGACTGAGAAACATTTCTCTTCTAATAATGAAACTCTTTTTGATTTTAAAACTTTTAATCTTTTCCAAAAAAAAAAAAAACTTCTATCAAGCATTTGGCCTCCCTAGTTTAAGAAGTATTTCCACTTACTGGAGAGATTATTCTGTGCGGACGCCGAACACAGCTCATCGTCTGAACACCAACTAGAATGCACAACGTTAGTGGTACCGAGCGGTACCAAGCACTACCGAGCCCAGTACCAAGCAGAACCGAGCCCGGTACCGAGCAGGAGATGATATGGTGCATTCTGGTTGATCACTGGACGGCGTTCGGTGTGCTCACAAAATAATTTCACCTCTTATGGAGAGGTTGGAGTTTGTATTGAGATATTTACATTTGACAATTGCAGGGGGAAACATCATAGAGGTGGAAGGCATTTTGATGGAAAGCGTTCCCGCGATACGGATTACTCAGTCAGGGGACGGCCAAATAAAGCACAGAAGGTGTCTGATTGATGAAGTAAGCTTTCCTTTTGTGACCACCATCTATATTTAACCAAAGTCTTGCTTTTAATTTGTAGTCTCTGTAAACTGTTAAGTTTTGATTATATGGTTGGCCTATCACATGAGTTTTTTGTAGCAAATGATACTGTTTAATTATTATTGGAGATCGTTCTTCTTCTATCTGTAGTTCATTTTTGTCTTTTTTTTTTGAGTTCAAATGTAGCTTTGAGGTTTGTAGTTCTGCCTTTTTGTTTTTTTTGGTTGATTTGGAATCATTGTGAAGCACACGAATTTCTCAGTAATGATATTGTCTGATTGCATTTGTTTCAAATTAGTTTTAAAATAAAAATATAATTAAAGTAGTGAAAAATTACACCTGATGACATTAGCCTTTGTTTGAGACCTTTTTATTGTTTTGTAAAATTGCTGCAGAAAAGGTGACTTTTTAAAGCTTTTGTAGAAATTAGATTTTAGTAAATTCCTTTGAAAGCATCAAATAAGTAGCGGTCAAATAGAAATTGTAAAACAAAGCAGTAAGAAAGTTGTAATAAATAAAGTTTTAGATTTCGTTTGGAATAATTTTTTTACTGCTGCATTAAGAAATGATAAGCCAGCCTTCTCAAACTAAGCTTTAGTTTTTGTTTGAGACAGGTTTTATATTATTTTTAAATAATTTTTTTAGAATTTTTTGAACTTAAATTTTTTTTGTACTAAGTTATTTAGAAATTAGCAAAAAATTATCCATTTGATTGCGTGAAGTTTGAATTTTTTTTCTTGAAAATAATTTTTTTTTAAACTTAAGTTTGACATTAGTATTGATTTTTAAATATATATTTTTTGTTTAAAACGAGCGAACTATAAAAAATTTTCATTTAGTTTATAAATTTTGGTTTTGTTAGGCATTATTTTTTATTGTATTAAAAAATTAAGAAAGTTGTTTCAAATTAAGTCTTAAATTAGATAATTGCTACGAAGAATGATGGCAGCTGCTAGCGTACAATCTAATAGTAATATTTGGCCCTTAACTTTTTAACATTTTGGGTGGTAATTTGTCCATGTTGTTCTGTATTTTAAAAATTTAGAATATCATATTTTAGGCAATGTACCTATATGTCATTAGAAATAGAATGTTTATTTTACTATTGATAATTGAAAATCATCTTAAAAATTTTGTACTAAAATTCTGTTTTAAGAAATAATAAGAAGCCATCCTAAACAAAGCCTTATGTTTCGTTTGGGACGACGTTCTTACTGCTTTTTAAAGCGGATTTTTAGTGCAAAATTTTTAATTTTTATACTATAAAGCTGCTTTAAGAAGTAGGAAGAAAACCATCCCATAACGAAGCCTTAGGCTTCGTTTGGGACGGTTTTTTTATTGCTTTCTAAAACAGACAAAATTTTTTATTTTTGTACTAAAACTCCGTTTTAGAAAGCAATAAAAAAGCCGTCCCAAACGAAGCCTTAGTCTAACAATGCCTTGCCAAATTTTATAAGAAAGGGGTTAAATTCCTCTTATTTTGAGTATAGATTCATCAATTTTGTATCTATGACACTGATTTCATATGTGTGACAATAAACAAATTAGTTGGGTTTGCTCATACACACTGACTGGTGGATAAAAAATCATCTCAAGCATTGTATTGCACCATTTTTTTTTTTTTTCAATTTAAAGTGGGCATGTGTTTTCTTTTTGCTATTAATTTCTCATTGATGTAAGCTACATGGCTAAATAAAATAGTTAAAAAAAACTTCAAAATAATTGAATAGTTGCAATATGGCATAAACCTTATATGCTCAATCCATCCAAAATATTGAAGAGAGCTTTTGGGTTATAAGTTTAGGGTAACAAAGCATTTTTACTTTCCATTTAATTCAATGAAAAAAAAAAAAAAAACTCTAACCTTATGATAAGTCAAATTTTTAGTACAAAATTAAAAAATTTATACTATAAAGCTATTTAAAGAAGCAGAAAGAAAGCCATTCCAAACAAAGCCTTAGTTTTTGTTTGGAACAGCTTTCTTACTACTTTTTAAAACAACTTTTTAGTACAAAAAATTTGAGTTCAATAAATTTTTGTTCTAATACAGTAAAAAAATTATTGCAAAGAAAGCATTATTATCTCATCAATTAATAAACTTTAAAAAATTCTACATTGATAGCAATGATTAGTTGTCCATAGTCAATTGGTTAACAAAACCGATGCATTGAAATGAATCTATTTCTCTTAGTTATAATGACATTTATGTAAGCACATATAAACAGACATCCCCACATCCCATTTGCTCTCACATTGTCAACTAAGGCTTCGTTTGGGACAGCTTTTTTACTGCTTTCTAAAATGGAGTTTTAATAAAAAAATAAAAAAATTTGTACTAAAACTCCGTTTTAGAAAGCAATAAAAAAACCGTCCCAAACGAAGCCTAAGTGTATATTGTCTATCATTTTACTTTTCTATATGGTCCCTTGCGCATGGTTGAAACCACCAATAATAGCACATGATTCAATGGAATCTACTGTGATACATTTGAATAATTAAAAGTAGTGGTTGAGATTTAGTTGATAGATGTTTTACTTTCCAACTCGATGGAAGGGAGCCATTAAATGGCAATTATTGATGTTCTTATAAAGATTGAATCTTATGTCACTATCAAAAATATGCTATATCTTATATATCTTTCTTTATAATATAATCATTACAAATATTAAATTTAATATGAAATTAGTTTCATTAAAAATTTTGGGAAATAAATTTTTATTAATCGTAAGTATTAATATTAAATACCAAAAATGTAATTTTGCAAAATATAAGTATACATAAAAGCTTGATGCACTACAGAAACACTCATTCATTATGACATTATTATCATGAGATATTCATGAACGATCCTGATAGTTAAATAAAAAAACTAGTAAATCAGTAGAGAATAACTCTTGATGACAATTCTATATTGATGACTAATTTGCTATAGTTGAGCATAATACATGAGTTTTATGTCCATGCATGCCCTCGAGCATAACTAGCATGTATGTAAATAGGTTCCATGAGGCTTGACCAAAGGAAATATGAGCTCAAAGCAATGCTCACCTAAAGAAGCCTCACTATAAGGGACAATTGCTAGCCCCAATCCATGAGCAAATAGGTACCATCCTAATTAATAGGGCTTGCGAAATATGAGCTTGCCCTTGAAGGATCCAATTGAGAAATCACACATTCTTGGTGAATTGAAGTTGAAAACTTGCCCAAACAGGCCTTTGCCTTAAGGGCTCTGCCCCTGGAGGATCTACGATCCCCACCCCCTAGTAGCCATCCTTAGCTAAGCCTATTTGCCTTATGTGGATGCCCCAATCAAAGCTTCAAGAATTGTACAACTATAGTATCCATGATGATAACTCTGTCGGCTATGCTCGTCTCTTGCTTATAGTTAGATTAGACTATAATACTCTATTAATGGGAGTAGCAACTCCTATACAAAGCCACCTAACTATGATTGAGATTGATATTATATGATACGACTAATACTATATAGTAGGTGATATTGTATAGCCTAATATGATATAATTAGCCAAAATCCTAACTTGTTATTAATACAAATAGATTAATGATGCATTAAAATAATGCCACTACTGATATGATATGGATTGATATATTGATATAAAGAATACACCTTATAATTGACATGTAATTATTGTGCTAATTCTATTTTACATATAATTGATAAATATATGATGATATCACATGATACATAGTACCAGTGTCACGCTCCAATATCTAAAGTAAAATATTTATCTATTTTATCTCTTAATTAATCTATGAGAGGTTGACACACCTTCAATCTACTTTGAAATATAATCTATTGCAATAAGAATAAATTGATTTTCATGGGATGACACAAAGTCCTATAAAATTTAATCCCCAAACATCAAATATTTCTATTTTTTAAATATAGTTCAAAGACATTTATTTCTTTTTGAAATATTTACTACTTTTTGATATTGATTGTATTTCTTAATGTATTCATCTACATCCTTAAATAGAGTAGGCTAAAAAAATCATATTGAAGGATTTTAAAGCATTTCTAAAACCTTCAAAATATCCCCCACAATGAGAATCATGACACTCCTTAATGATTGATTCTATTTCTTCTTCAGGGACACATCTTCTCATAATTTAATCATTACATAATTTAAATAAATAATATTTATCTCAAAAATAAAACATGGTATCATGTAGAAACTTCCTCTTTTGAATTGAGGATAAATCATAAGAAAATATACCACTAAAAATAAAATTAACAATGTCAACATACCAAGATGATTTGTTCAAATGAAGAGCAAATAATTATTCATAAAAAATTTTCATTAATCTCACCCTCATATAATGCATGCGTTCAATCGAAAGTCTAGAAAGATGTTCAATAATATGATTTTCAGTACCCTTTCTGTCAAAAACTGTTACATCAAATTATTATAACAGAAGAATCCACCAACCAATTTAGGTTTAGTATCTTTGTTTGTTATAAGATATATGATAGCAAAATGATCAGTATACACAATTACTTTAATTCCAATCAAGTATGATCTAAATTTATGAAAATAAAAAAATAATGGCTAGCAACTCTTTTTTAGTAGTTATATAATTATATTGTACAAAATTAAAAGTTTTACTGGCATAAAAAATTAATGACTTAAAATTTTTTATCTCTTTTATCCAAGAACCGCTCCTATAACAATATTACTGGCATCACACAACACTTTAAAAAGTAAAGAAAAATTAGGAGCAATAATAACTGGAGCAATAATCAAGTGTTGTTTTAAAGTATTAAAGGATTCAAAACATGCATAATTAAATACAAAAGAAACCTCCTTCAATAATTAACATAATGGTTTAAAAATTTAGAGAAGTCCTTAAAAATCTCCTATAAAATCCCACATGAACAAAGAAACTCCTAATGCCTTTAACATAATTGGGAGGAGGTAGTTTTTCTATCACATGAATTTTTGCAATATCTACCTCCAATCCTTTCATAGAAATCTTATGCCCTAAAATAATGCCTTTAGTTATGATGAATCGACACTTCTCCCAATTTAACACTAAGTTTATTTCTACACATCATTTCAAAATAGTGGTTAAAATTTCAAGACAAGAATCAAATGTATTGCAAAATATAGAGAAGTCATCCATGAAAATTTCAATGCCATGCTCAATTAAGTTTGAAAAAATTGACATCATATATCTTTGAAAAGTAGCAGGAGTATCATACAAAGACAAAAAGGTATTCATCTAAAGTAAAAGTTTTATAAGGACAAGTGAAGGTAGTCTTATCTTAATCCTCAGGTGCAATAGAGATTTGATGATATGTGGAATATATCCATCTAAAAAATAATAAAATAGATGCCCTACCAACCGATCTAACATCTGATCAAGAAAAGGCAAGGGAAAATGATATTTTTCTAGTGGCTTTATTTTATTTTCTATAATCTATGCAAATCCTTTAACCTATGATAGTTCTTGTGGGTATAAGTTCATTATGTTTATTTGTTTTGACAGTCAATTCTCCTTTTTTAGGAACACAATGAATTTGGCTAACTCAAGAACTATAAAAATAGAGTAAATAATTCCAGCATCAAGCCATTTGAAAATATCTTTCTTAATAACATCATTCATGGAAGGTTTAGCTCTTCTTGAGGGTTAGTTTTTGGTATTGAAGTAGCTTCCATTAAAATTCTATGCATGCAAATTAAGGGACTAATCCCCTTAATGTCAGCAATTGTCCACCCAAATTTACTTCTGAATTTATTGAAAACCCTAATCAATTTACTTTCTTAATGTGATTCTAAATTTGCTGGAATGATCAAAGGAAGAGTAAAGTTATTACTAAAAAAGGCATATTTGAGATGACACGGTAAAACCTTAACCTCTAATTTAGGGGTCACTTTAATGGATGGTTTTTAAAAAAAATTTAAAGAGGAAGTTTCTAACAATTCAAAATTTTTATTTATCAAACTTTCATTCCCTTCCCTTGTTACAATAGATTTCCCGAATATCTCTTTATTCTTTTCATCTTCTTCCTCTTCCAATAATTCTCCTTCCAACAATTCTTCTTTTAGTCTCTCTACTATGTTATCTTCATAATCCACCCTAAAGAAATCTTTATTCTTCTCTTGCAAAAGTTTTATAGATTTAAGAACATCAATTGTAACCTTCTGTTCTTGAACCCTCATAATCAAATCACCCTTTTGCGCATCGATCATGGCTTTTCTAGTAGCTAAGAAAGGTCTTCCCAAAATGAAAGATATTTCCCTATCTTCTTCCATATCTAAAATAATAAAATCAACAGGGAAACTAGATTTATCAACTTTAATCAAAACATCTTCTATTACCCCTCTTGTAAAAGTGAAAAATCTATCAGCTAACTGAAGAGTAAAATAAGTTAGTTGAACCTCTCCTATATCTAATCACTACAGGAAAAATGGCTATTACCGGCGGTTCTAACCGGCGGTTCTAACCGGCGGTTTATGGACCGCCGGCTTTTAACGGCAGCCTACCGGTGTTTTTTGTACGTTAAGCCGCCGGTACTAACGGCGGTCCAAAAACCGCCGGAAAACCGCCGGATATCAATATTAACCGGCGGTTTAACGGCGGCCTGGGCCGCCGTTGATAAGTAATTTTGTACCGGCGGTTTGGATCGCCGGAAAACCGCCGGTCAGTGCCCTAAAACGACCAGGCCCGCAACTCACATTTCATTCTTCCTCGTTCTTTCTCTCTCGTTTCCCTCTCCTCCGCTCGCCTCTGCTCGTCCGACCGCGACCGACGAAGCATCTTCGACCGCCGCCGACGAAACTTCTCCGACCGCCGACCCAGATCCGACCGCCACTCCGACGTCTGACCTCGCTGACCCAGTCCGACCCCAAACCGACTGTCGACTTCAATTTTTCAACCCTAGATTTCTATTTTAAGGTATATTTTATGTTTTTTCTTTGATTATTTATTCTCACTAGACATTTGCAAGTGTTAGAGTTATTTTGGATGATTTAGATAGTAATGCAAGAGGTAATGTTGTAATCATTTTGATAGATCTAAATTTTTTTTAGGGTAGATCAAAATTGTTGATTGTGACATTTAGTATAAGCCATTTAGTGTTAGATTTGCTTGCTATGATAAACAACTCTAACCTAGGTTAGAGGCAATTTTGTGGTGTATGTATTTACTTTCCTACACATTGATGTGGTTTGATACTAACTTGGTGAATATGTGGTGCTACAATGAGTGTTACTTATATATATATATATATATATATATATAGAAACATATAACAGTCTAAACTACAATAGAAGACTATATACTCTAAGTCTTATAGATAATGGCATTACACCGGACGGCCAATGAGAAGCCGCCGGTAATGGCATTACACCGCCGGTTTATTACCGGCGGTGCTACGGTGGACATCCGGCGGTTTAGATCGTCGGGAATACCGACGGCTCGACCGCCGGCTATCGCCGGTAAATGAACCGGCGGTCTACCGGCGCTTGCCGGCGGTTTAAGAAACAAATGACGCCCACCTAAACCGCCGGAAGACCGTCGGTAATTTGACCGCCGGTCAGCCGTCGGTCAGATAACCGGCGGCGTAACGGCCGGCAAACCGCCGGTTCCAAATCCGGTTGTCACCGGCGATATACACCGCCGGAAAACCGCCGCCAACATAAACGCCGGTAAAAAACCGCCGGTAGAAGTTTCCAACGCCATTTTTTTTGGCAGCAGGAAAACCGCTGTAAAGCCGCCGGTAATACATAAAACCGCCGATTAATCTAGCGTAACCGCCGGAAAAAACCGCCGGATTTCGACGTTTTTCCTGTAGTGAATCTTTTAAAAATAAAAAGTATCATGAGATTGATAATAGAACCTAAATCACATAAAGCTCTCCCACATATTTTGTTACAAATAGTTAATAGAATGGTAAAAATCCCAAGATCATTAGATTTTTTGGGAACTTTCTTTTGAATTATAGCACTACGCTTTCAATTTAATGCTAAAGTTTCAAATTTTCCAAGCTTCATTTTCTTATTTAGAATATCCTTCATAAAATTTTGCATAAATGAGCATTTGTTCTAAAGCTTCATAGAAGGGTATGTTAATGGTTAATTTTTTAACTACTTCTACGAAATTTCAAAACTTTTTATCAAGATTTTGTTCGATTAACCTTTGATCTTGAACCCTCATAGTTATTCACCCTTTTGCACATCGATCATGGCTTTTCCAATAGCTAAGAAAGGTCTTCCTAAAATGGAAGATATTTCCCTATCTTCTTCCATATTTAAAATAATAAAATCAACATGGAAATAAATTTATCAACTTTAATTAAAACATCTTCTATTACCCCTCATGTATAAGTGAAAAATTTATCAGCTTACTGAAGAGTAACATAAGTTGGTTGACCTTTCCTATATCTAATCTTTTAAAAATAAAGAGTATCATGAGATTGATACTAGAATCTAAATCACATAAAGCTCTCACACATAATTTGTTACCAATAGTTAAAGGAATGGTAAAACTCCCAAGATCTTTAGGTTTTTTAGAAAGTTTTTTTTTAAAAAAAATTATAGAACTACACTTTTTAATTAATGCTAAAGTTTTACATTTTTCAAGCTTCCTTTTCTTATTTAGAATATCCTTAATAAATTTTGCATAAATGAGCATTTATTCTAAAGCTTCAGAGAAGGGTATATTAATGATTAATTTTTTAAATGCTTCTAAGAAATTCACAACTGTTTGTCACGATTTTGTTTGATTAACCTATGAGAAAAAGATGGTGCTGGTCTCTCTACAACATACCTAATTAAATTTTTAGGTTCTTTAATAGAGTTAGGTTATTTAGTTGAAGATTTATTTTATACATATTCATTTTCACAATCATTCTTCTCAGATGGATCTTTCTCTTTGTAAGGGTCTCCTAGACCTTTCCCACATTTGAGTTGGATATTATGACATTATTCTTCCAATTTTTGCTAATCAACCTAACAAGATGCCCTATTTGATATTTAATTTTTCTAAGAGCATTAGATTGATTATGCAATTGGATTGCTAATTGCATAACAATATTTTTCAAGTATATCATCCCATTCCTGTCATGATCGAGTTGTTCAAAATCTGAGTGATAATGATGCAGTGCTACATGACGTGATGTTGCGACACTTAAAATTCTAGGATCTATATTGATATTATTATACTCATCTTTCATGATATTTTAACTTTAAAGTTATCTAATTTCTTAGAAATTGCTGCAACTTGTGTAGTTAAAATTAACAAAGCATCAGTTTCATATACTCATGCTACTCTCTTAGGATTTATCAAATCAGTATCACTATAAATTATTAGTAATTATTTCTTCTATTAATTCATATGCTTTCTCAAATAGCTTAGACATTAATGATCCTTATTTAAAAATTCTCTCAAAGAACCCCTTATTGGAACTTAATTGAACAATAATGTAAATTTGTTCCTTCAATTTTTATAATAAAAACTAATGACAAAATATTTTTCTTTATTTTATTTTCTTTTTTTTCACCAATAATCAACACACAGCTTGATAATCAAAACACATATTTGCAAGAATAATAAAGACGCAAGAAATTAAAATGCAAAAAATAAAAGCACGTAAATAAAGAACGAAAATATAAGATTTTATAGTGGTTCAGCCAAACAATAGCCTACATCCACTCCTCTCTGAGTACTGCAGCAAACTCTTAGTGTCACTCCTTTATGTCCCACAGTAAGATATAGAAGCCCTTAGATAATCTTTTCCACCAACCCGGTGCAGTAGAGTATAAAAAGCTTTTTCACTCTCCGGTGAAGGCAATGAACCTAGAAGCTTTTTCACCCTTCTAATAAAGGCAGCATACATGGAATCCTTTTTCATCATTCTAGTGAAAGTAAAGAACCTAGGTCTTTGGCCTTGAAGACTTTGACCCTCTAGCTACTCAAAAGACGAGCAAAGACACTTGGAGGAATCAAGGCAGAAACTTGCCTGGAGTAATCGCGTGAACCCCCTCACACTACTCCCTCTCACACAACTTTTCCTTCTCCCTCTCCAAGCTCTCAACTCTCTTAAGCACCCTTACAGAATTCTCTCAACAGCTAAATACTTCTCAAGAGTTTAATAAGAAATCTTTTATACAAGGCTTCAAAAAATCCTAAATTTTAATTTAGCCGAAATTGTTTGTATAGTGCGATCAATGATCATACAATATGATTAGTTAAAAAATCTATTTCTTCTAGTGTGGTTTGAGCAATTTTAGTATGATATGTTCAAATTACATTATGGTTCGTACGGCACGATTAGCTCCATAAAATTTGATCTTCCATTTTCTCACTCTCGTATGTGTGTATATGCATGGTCGCCAAGTTAGCATACACATTTTATAGGACTTTATCTTAAAAAATAGAAAAATAAATATCATTTCTTGGGTACTTACATCAGAAATTAAATCGAGAAAACCTGTTTGCAATTTGGAAACATTTCAATATCATTTCCTTGGGTACTTACATCAGAAATTGAAACAAGAAAACCTATTTGCAATCGAGAAAACCTTGCTTCTGGCTATCCTAACTCTGAAATTTGTAGAATACAAAAACAGAGAAAACCTTGCTTCTTCCTAAAAGGGATTGCTGGTCAAGCGCGCTAGCGAATCTCATGAGCAATGAAACGCGCAAGCAAACCAAGCCAAAAAAAAAAAAATTAGGGTGGCCAATCCGCTTGCCGAAATAAAAACCAGTAGCATAGCAGGAGTTCCAAAAGCTTTCTTTATTAGGGTGGCCACTATTAGAAATAACCTTTCTTTATTATATTTAAATGAGAATTTGATTTTTAATAAAACACAATGGAGAAAAAAGATTCATGCAGCCGACCCCACGTAGTAGGATAAAGACTTGATGTTTTTATTATTGTTCTTGTAGCGGGAAATTCCAATCTTCGGAGGTGGGGCGCGTGCCCGGAGGGCCTCCTCAATCCTCCCCTAGTTCTATCTAATACTACCAAATATGCTAACGAATGTGAAATAATGAAAAGATATAAGTTGAATTTGTTCATTCACTGTGATGCATACATCTGTACGATCTTTCACATCACATTTACATTTGTCAGAGCTTGACTAAACCGTAGATTTGGTTCATGATTGATGAAAACATCTAAAGAACAAGAGCCTAAAGCTTTAGCCATTGCCAAATTTCACTGGGCTTGGCTTATTCATCCTTAACTCTAGAACTTGAGGTTTCAAACTAGAACAATTGAGTAAGTTCTTTAAAAAAAAAAAAAATTTCAAAAGACATTGGATGTTGTTGAATCCCGAAGTCAATTTTGAGAAGGAAACAAAGTACGATAGTTATCAAAAAAGTTAAATGTTGACTCGTGGTCCTCCAACCTTCTAACCACCTTCATACTTGAGCATGACAATAATGCTTAGTTCATTTTTTTTGGATATGATTAATATATAAATAAACAACTTTGTATTAATAAAGAAAAAGACATGACAAAATGGGAGCGTTTCAGATAGAGAGGGAATGAAAACTTTGTATTAACAGCTCCCAACACTGTAACTTGGCAGTATTTTCAAAGAAACAACAGAATTCTGATCCAAATTATCAAGAGCAAGACCTCATCAACCCAAGGTTGTGAAGGAACCTTTCAGACTGAGACCTGAAGAGGTTACAGAGAGAAAACCTTCCACTTTCATGCGATGAAGCCTTTGAATAAACGTCGTCCTTGACGCAAAGAACAGTCTTTCCAATCTCATTCCTCACAGCTTCTATTGTTTGGCTCTGAACTGGACTTCCTGAAGCATCTGTCACATAGAAGACATTCAAGGCTTGAGAGCCCCTTGTTGAGACCTCTGCGCGAATGACTGAAAGCCCATTTTCTCTAAAGATTCGGGTTACTTCAGATAGGAGACCAACCCGATCTTTGCTGCAGAGCTCGAGCCTTATCCCCTGAATCATACAAAAGGATGATAAAATTTGTATATTTATATGTTTTAGATATGTTGAAGTATGAATATTTTGAATTTTGTGTTGATACCTCTGTGCTTCGCCTTCTGATTGCAGCTTCTAAGCAATGTATTAGTCTCTGCTTCTCTCCTTCAGTGCTAACTGGGAATCCATCTCTACGTCTGATGTAGTACTCCTGCATTTGAAATTAGTTATACTTACAGATTTGACTCATCTGAAGCAACATTACGTAATCAGTAACCATGGAGTAATTTCTCAGCTAAAATACTACCTTTGGTCTGACAGGTTAAGAGAATTCTCAGGCTAACAAGGCCATACAAAATCTATGCATGGGGGAACAAGAATTCAAATATACAAACAACTACAAAAACTGAGTTGAATTGATCATGGAAAAGGTAGAATTTACTGAAGAATAATGAATTCAACTTGCTATTTGAGGGAACCCGAAGTTTAAAAACTTGTAATTTGTTGACTATAAGAAAATGCAAATAATTCAGAATTTGCATGGCTACCTGATAAGCTTCTGGCCCTTCGGAGATGATGGTGGCATGGAACACTACATAGAGCATATCTGTCATGGTGAAGACGGTATCGAAAAGCAGCTTCGGCCGATCCTTGCTTCTTATGTAAACCACTGTGTATCCTCTTTCTGCGCAGTTTTCTACAGTAATAACCAGCTTAATCTTGTCTCCTTCTTCCTCTTTCTCAACAACACAACCTTCCCTATCAAAGTCATGGTCATCATACATCATCTGGTGTAATCTTCGCTCTGTATGAGTCACTCCTATAGAGATATTAGTCTTAGCACTTTGCTTCTCCCTATCTCCTTTCAAGACATAAAAAAGAAGATGCTTGATCTTGGCCAACCGCTCAAAATCGTCTACCGGTCCGCCGTTAGCCTCATCGGAGATGTAAATGACCGACGCCATTCTAGAATTATGGGTCCAAACCTCAGCAGCTACAATGTTGCATTTGAGGTCAGTGAGCACTGCAAAAATCTCTGAGAGAAGCCCTGGCCGATCTCTACCTACAAGTTCAATGGAAGTGTGTTTGGAAGCAGCTTGTGTGTCTACTGACTGTCTCACTGAACGGAAGCTACATGCTCTTGGTCCAAGTGACTGCAACATGGTTTGGTGCTTGTGAATAAAAAAGTTCAAAAATAAATGAAATCCAACAAGTTAAATCAACAATAGTGATGCATACATACCTAAGATTCTCCTACTCTTGCCTCAATAAGAAATAAAGCAGAAAGTGTTTTCAAAGCTTGAAACAAGTCATCAGTACTCACAAGAAAGGACTACATGGAGTTACCCAAGATAAAAGCATCACTAAAAACTCACACAATGGACTCATCTGGTTGATTGGATTAGAAAACAGGTTCAGAGAAATGCTGAATTTTCGTAAGGGGCTGTTTGGTAGCACCCAGGATTTGATTTAAGTAGGATTTTGTAAATCCGCTAAATCTGGATTTCGAAAATCCTGAAAACTGTTTGGTAACATTCATGATAAATCCTATTAATCCCTTATGACTGTTTGACTATAGAACGGATTTAACGAGTATACTCTTCCTCTCGAACCAACGAATTTTGTAAATCCGACAAAAAACAAGATTTTAAAAAAGGCGGAATTTTCCGTCTATGGTTGCTTTCATTTGTCGTGAGATTTGGTTTTGTATTTGAGGCCGTTTGGAGGGATTTGGCTCAAATTCGGCCTAAATCCTGCTACCAAACAGCCCCTAAATGTTACTAAAAACCAATATGGATTTTCAAAATTTATAAGAAGCTATAGATTCTCTCAAAGGTGACATTTTAATTAGACATCCATATTGAGTAAACATGAAATCACCAATTTCTAAAACATGTTTACAGTGAAGTTACCAGCCAAATCATGTACTCCTGATATGCGACCAAGTACTACTGTGGCATCCAAGTAGTTCTTGATTTTTATATAGAATAACATTCCAAGCAAAATACTAATAACTTTTACAGGGAAATTTTATTCTTTTTTTTTTTGTTAATTGAATAGAGATTCTCAGAAATCATACCTGCTGAATTCGTTCAATAACTTCACTTTCATAGATCTTGTTCCCTTCTTGGTCCACAACATGAAAAACTACATAAAACAGAACAAATGATAAAGAACAGAAAGAGGAATGAGAAAATAATAGAAGCAATGTAATTAATTGTCATGCTACCATCCATGAACCATTCCCCATCAGAGGAAATATAAGCCCTTTTGATCGTTAGGTTCAAATCAATCAAGACCTGCACCACTTCCAGTAAGCTCCCATGCCTATTAGCACTGTCTACCTAAATCCCAAAAATTTCAGCAAGTAGTATAAGAAAGATATCAACACTTTAAACTTGGAGAACTAAGAAATGTTTAAAATAAGAAAAGCCATGGGTGACCTTGACCAAGGTGGCCTTCTTGCTGGTGTTGTTATCCACTGTAACCCTAGAAAATCAAGAACACAAACAAAAATTTTAATTTAACCAGAATTCCGAAAATTTCCGAGAAGTGTGAGAAGAAAGAAAAGCAAAGTTCTCACCTTGGAGGGTTCATTCGAATCACAAGTTTCTTATACTCATCCTCCTCCCCAATTGAGTGTGAGCCAAAATTCATCATGGTTGGTAAGGAATTAGTGAGATAAAAAGAGAGATAAAAGCTGCAAAGGACTTCCTCTCTTTCTCTTGCTCAGTCCACTTATCTTCTTCCTTTGTACTGTCTCTCTTCCATCCCCCAATTTCTCCCATTATATATGATTATGTATGATGTAATGGCGTTGTGATAGCGATTTAATACCTTCCATGGTGGGGAAGGAGAGAGAGAGAGAGAGAGAGAGAGAGGAGAGCTAGTTCTATTTTACTTCGCATATTGTGTGCTTTGTTTTGTAAGAGTGCTTCAGCTGTCATCATATTGCGAAATTATTAGTCGTGTAACATATGGGGGAATAAGCAACTAATGAGCGTGTGCAGGTGGTGCACATCATACGTCATTTATATGCATTCTTTTTGTATTAGCTACTTTCCGCAGCTCACTAGATGGGTGGGAAATTATTACGTCCGGTGCCTGTTTTCATCCGGACATCAATTCGGACGCATCATGTCATTCGAATGTGCTGGGTTCCGATGTATTTTGATGACGTGGCACATCTGGATTGGGTGTCCGGACGTCCGGTCACTGGACGTAATAATTCGCCTGAGAACTGACAGTTAATCAATGTCTCAAGTTCAAAACTCACTTGATATAGAGAAAAGTTATAAGACCAGGACTATTTTATATGAAAAATTCGAAAAAAAAGAAAAAAAATCACTGGGCCTAGCATTGTTGAAAAAATCTATTATATAGCTGGTGATACAAAAATCCTCCATTCCTCACAATTAAAGAAGAGAGGATGATTTGAAAATGAATATCTTATTTTTCTTAAGAGATATTATAGATATCAAGCATTCACAGATGAACAGTTAACACTAGGCAGCATGGATTGATTTCCCCTATAGAGATAATAGGAGTTTAATGTTCACATGAAAAATAATTAATACTTAACAATAAGGTTAAATCTTGGTTGGATCTTTATTTATAAGCTTTTGGGATGAACATTTGAGAATTCGAACCAGAATCTAAAACACTCTATCTACGGTCCACATTGATACTCTTGATTATGAAGCATTTTTTCAACATTTAAGTGCCTTAATAATGTCAAAATTGAGTGATCTTGAGCTCGTTAGATTTCTCTCGTCAAGCTGCTCGATTTACTATAAACATGCCAAATTTGGAGTTCAAAACATCATGATTTTTATTTCAAAAATTTTTAATTTAAAGATCTCAAGATTCATGCAGATTAGATGTTTTTTTTTAAATCATATAACTAGTAGATAATTTTGTTGCGGACTAGAATATACGCGGCGATAGAATTCAAAAACTTTATTCTCATCGTTGTACGGATATCTAGTACACAAACAGTTTGGCGCCGTTTGTGGGAATAAATATCCCACAACTCCAAATATTGTTACGATGGTCAACAGGCACAACAGTCGTATCATTGAAGTTTCTCGCTCCAACTCCCACCAGCCCCGTGGTTTGTACCCTTTCAGGGTTTTCCACGTAAAAATCATAGTGTTGCTATTTCTCATCTGTTTGTGTACTAGATATCTATACAACGCTGAGACGAAAGTTTTTGAACTCTATCGCCGCGTATATTCTAGTCCGCAACAAATTAAAAAAAAAATTCTTGATGTATTCATTCTTCACATATTCTTGTAAATATTCTGGGAAGATGATTCATGCATACAAACTTTTGTGGATATCTATTCTACACTTTATTCGAGATGCGTATTGCTAACTCATCTGATCATGCAAATGAACTGAGGAGAGAGAGTGCCAAAGAATCTCTTAGCGAAGATTTGATTAATGGGCAAAGGTATGGCGCACTTAGCTTTCCCTCTTTGATATATTGCTATCTAATAAATATGTTATGCTTTTCTTTTTTTATGGGCCTTAGATTTTGAGATTCTTTACATTATCAGAACTTTACAAAACTATCTTGATCTATTCATTCTTATCTTCTTCATGAAAGACATTATTCTTTTCAGCAGCTTTATCGTCTTTGAATCTCTCCATGTTAGAAGTCAACGCCCATTTCCATCTCAAAAAATATATTTATTTAGGCTATTTTTGAGATGAATTTTTTCTACTATTCTTAAAATAACTTTTAGTACAAAATTAAAATTTTATACTAAATGCTGCTTTAAGAAATAGTAAGAAAATTATGCCAAATGAAGTCTTAATGGATGATAATTAGTAATACACTAGGATTAAAAATTTAATTAATTAATTAAGATTGAATTAATAAATATGTGGGTCATAATAATTTATAAGCAGTGGGCATTAAAGAGTAATAAATAATTTGAGTTTAAAGTCTTTGTACTCTATAAATAACTCATTAAGAACAATCAATGCCTCAAAAGATTATCCCACAAAAGTTTTGCATTATCGATATCATCAAATGACATAGATTATCTTGATTTGTTGGTCAGAGGCTTTGACTACTAATTATAAAGAGATATTAGGTTTGAAGCTTACGTAAGTGATATATGTGTAAGTTTACCTTAATGATTCTAATGTCCAAAAAAAACTTCTTCAAATGTATTAATTATCACTCATCTAACAATAGGTGCATATTAATGGTACTATTGTTGAGCATCGCTAATGCCAAATGCTCAATCTCAATTAAGGCATGATTGATATAAATCTAATAATGACATAATTAAGCAGCTTTAAGCTTGCTCAAAACCCCATGTGTAGATCATAAAACAAGAAAGGAGTTTTAAGAGTGTTCACAACTCCAAAATTATATTGGAGAAAAACACAGCAAGAGAGAGTCTTACTACATTTGATTTGTTGGTTGTTCTAATACTTCATCAAAAGTTATTTATAGAATGCAAAGGCTTCATAATCTCACATACAATCCATTAAACATTAATTCCTACTACTTACCTACGAACTATCATGACCCACACCAAAAAAAAAAAAAAAAAAAAATCATGTCCCACCCAAATACTAATTCAATTATAAACTAACATGCTACGTGTTAAAAAATTTGCGTCCATAGAGTTGGTATTTTATGCCTTAGCTTTGGATAATAATTCAACACATACAGGTTAAAAGTTTTAGAAGGTCAAAAAGCTTTTTAGGTGGAAAACACAGAAAGGGAAAAATCCACAAGGCCTAGCTCAATAAATAAATCAATTATATGTCAGAAGCTGCAATAATCATTCTTTATTAATAGATGAAGAAGAAGAGGACAATTTGATAATAACATATTTGATTTCTGTCTTATAGGGATCATAAAAGTCTTGTACCCACAAGAGAAAAATTGAAAACCATCAAAAGAATTAAATCTTGACAAAAGTCTGTAGACAGTGGCAGAAATTGCTGGTTGATGTTGTCGGTGAGAGTTGATGATCGTCGGTGGCAGAGAGAACTAGTTGTGGTCATTGACAACACCAAGAGATGTAAAATGCAAGGGAGGTCTCTTAGTCTCTCAACACTTAGACACCTCTATATAGAGAATGAGACTCTATTTATAGGTTTTTTGAGAGGAGTCCTTCTGTAAATTTGGTTGAAATTTAAAGCACTCTATCATGCCGTGTCGATATTGATTCCTTGGATCACGAAGCATTCACTCAGTAATAAAGTGTCTTAATGATGTTAGAATTGAGTGAACTTGGGCTCGTTGGATTTGTCTCGATGAGCCATTCGATTTGACTATAAGTATGCCAAACTTGGAGATTATTTGATTTCCCAATTAATATCTAAATTCTTTAAGTATGGTTCAAGTGTTTAATTTGATCTCATGTAGGCTCGGATTGGACCACTTTTGGTGTCGTTAGGTTTGTCCTGTCCATATATTTAGTTTGACAATAAGTTTGCTAAAATCAAAGTTCAGATGATCATGCATAAATTTAATTCAGAAAGTTTTTAATTTAAAATTTGTCTCCAGTTTCATGTTGACATGCCAATTTTTCATAGAGATATCATTTGTTCCTCTATTTTTGAACGTGGAAGCTTGTTACGCCCAAAAATATATTTTAAATCTTGAAAAATATAAAAATTTTTATTTTTATTTTAATGTTTTTACACTCTTTCTTCTTCTTCTTTTTATTTCCACCCCTTTAAGTTTCATCTCTTTAATTTTCACTTATTTAACTTTTACTCTTTTAACTTCTACCTTTTTAGCTTCTGTAACACCTCTTTAATTTTTGCAATTCCCTATATTTAATTTTTATAACTAATTATATTTAACTTTTATAACTCTCTTTTTTAGGTTTTACAACTCTCTCTCTTTAATGGGCTCCAATAAAATACTATCTTGGATAGGCGGTGCAAATCCCTCTTTCAATCTCTAGTGCCCCTCCTTCAGGAGAATGAATTGCTCTTTTCCAAACTTCTTCTTCTCCAATTCTTCTCCTAAGAGAAGACTTTCACTAGCTTGTATAAGCAATGCCTGCCTATTCATAAGCTCTAGTAAAACACTATCTTGGATAGGTGGTGGGTATACCCATTTCAAGCTCTTATGCCCCTCCTTAAGTAGAACTAACTACTCTCAAGTGAAAACTTCCCCACTTCTCCTCTCAAACTCTTCTCCCAAGAGAGGCTCTCAACAGTCTTATATAGATGGTGCCTCCCCCTTTGCTCTCCACTAAAATACCATCTTTCATATTTGGTGCATATATTCCTTTCAAGCTTCAGTGTCCCTTTTGAAGAGAATGAACTCGGAGTTGTGAGAAAAATTTAACCCCTCAATTTCTTCTTTGTAGAGTTTAGTTTTACCTCTTAAAAAAGACTTGATACTATCTTATATAAGCTATGCATAATTCCCCTTTCTCAAGCACCAGTAAAATACTATCATAAAAGGGCAATGCGTATCCCCTTATATTCTCCATTGTCTTCTGAATTAGGAGAATTGAATTACCCGACCTGTAGAATTATGAGTGATACCCAATATTTATATCTTGATGGAAGAATTTTGATCTTTATCTTGAAAGATAGTTGACTAACCTAATTTTGAGATATTTTCCATTGTGTTTTGAAGCTCCAAAATTTCTCCTAATGGGGAGTTAATCATTTAATACGGATATTTTTAACTATGCAAATGCAGGGCATCATGTTTTAGCTTACACACACTATTGAGTTCTCTAAGTAAGGTTTAATTTTTCTACAATGTAAGTCTTGTTAAATGCAAGTGCTTGTGTTGTGTTGAGTAATATACTGATGATAAGAGTGTCGATTCCATAGGGAAACATAAGAAATTTCCTAGGTTCACTTTAATACTATATACTGAATAACTAAATTGATATAACTTGATGATTTAAAGTGGTGGTGCAGATTAAGTTAAAAAGTTTCAAATACAACAATTAAATTTACTTTTTTTAAGTGTTGAATCTATAATATATTTAAAAATACATGGTTACATTAGAGTGATTTCTTCCTATTGATGTTATGGATCAAAACATGCGTACTCATCATCTCTGTCAAGTTGGTTGGAGTATTAATAAGGATCTCTCCTAATTATAGTTCTTCTATCTCTGTAAGATGTCAAAACCCTAACCACCATATGTTGATATTATGGCTAGACTATATTTTAAAATCTCTAATTATTCTTCTATTCCTCTCTGGAGGCTCTAGATCACACTAGGTTTTTAATTTATGTATGGCATATATATAAACTACTTGAAGTACTGAGAAATTAAAAAAAAAAACATGAATTCTATAAATATTAAACCTACTTAAGTAATACATGCTTTAAATAATCGTAGATTTATAAAGAAAAATTTAGCTACACATGGATATGATGTTATACATCACAAATATTTTATTTCAAATTGTAAAACATAAGTTACAACTTTAAAAATAATATAAATAAGAGATGCAAGATTTAGAAATGACTCAAATTTAAGATACAACTCCTTTGCACTTCTCCACGTACCTTGATCCACACTAATACAATACATCAAACACAGATACAAAAGCCACTCCCTCTTTAAAACAACCCCTCACACTCATGACTCTACAATTAATGTGCCAACCCCATAACATGAACTCCAAAGACTACTATTTGTAGTTTTGTAAAATAAATGAACTAGCGCCGTGACAATGGTTTGGTTGGTTTGGTGATGATGCAACTTTGTTGAAGAAGTGCTTTAGTTCACAATTCATCACTTAGATTCACGGGTTTAACTGTCTCCCACGATGTGCTAGGCAATTTGTCACTTCGACACTCAATCTCACACTATGGTGCTTCATGGATATCGCCTCATTACTAAGCTCTATAGTCAATTTTCTATGAGCTCTCTATATATTACTGTGCTGAAGGTGTGGCGTTGCGACGCTAGAATGAGCTTTGGCACTGACTTTGTAGCATTGTGGCGTTGCTTCAATTTTTATTTTTTTTTACTATTTTTCTACATAAAACACAAAGATTAAAAGCACAAATATCATAATATTGTTAATTTAAGTTAATTATTTTTATCTTATCAAATTGCCCCAAACTTTAAGCTATTACTTTTTTAAAATAATTAATATTGTATGGGGTTAAAAATTGTCCTTTGCATTGAATATAATTTTTGGAAAGAAATAAAATTACTAATCTAAGTATTTATAAAGTACACAAGTTAGAAAAAAATTAAAAAAATAATTTATAACATCCTAGTCCTTCATTTTAAATTAATATTTCTTTTAAATTAAACTCCTGTGGTTGAATAATTTTGACTAACTTACACATGTTTACTTAATTTTTTGGATTAAAGAAATTACTTTATTAGTTAATACTTAAATCTACAAATAAACTTTATTTAAGTATTATGATTCCAATAATTTCTTTAGAAGTATACAGGTAGGGTTAAATATTAAAGGTATCAAAATTTGATATTCAAATATTCAGCAATTTTTATTTATTTTTTTCATTTTTTTATTTGGCTAAGTACCTTATAATGATTTTGAATACATGTGTATTTCCTCCACTTATTATTCTTAAGAGGGGCAAAACATTGCAAGTCCAAAATTTTTAATATTATAGTACTTTATTCTTTTTTCAATATTTTTCATATTTAACCTTTTTTTATTTATTTGCTAAAATATCTTATTTTAATTCCAAATACCTATCTATTGCCTCAACTCATTATAATAATCTAAAGTTTATTAAAGGTTTCGTAATTCTTTAATTACTTACTTTTTTAGTGATTTAGGATTAATCTAATGTGTTAATTTATATTAATCTTAAATTTTAGTAGTCCTTTATAAGTAGCCAAATGCTTAAATGACTTTTAGAAATTTAATTTATTTAGAATTATTAATTTTTACTAAAAAAATTAGTTGTTACTTTTAGCTATTTTATTAGAAAATTTTTGCAAGTTATGTACTATTAAATATTTAAGGATCTTAATTTGAAAAATTTCAAAATTCATAACTCAAGCAAAAAGTGCAATAGTAAGACAAATAATTTTCTAAAATTTGGAGAAATTGATTTTATTCTTTTTTTTTTTCAAATTACAAAAAACTTTTAAAAAATATATATGAAATTACTACAATAAAATAAAATTACTTAATAACTATTAAACTTAAATAAAAGAAAAATATAATAAAAAAGTAAATGCATGTAAAAATAAACAACTTAAAAAACTAGCTACATAATAATAATAAAAAAAAACTATAAGAGTAATAGTAGGGCAATCCCTACTTCTCATCTTCATCATCTTCTTCTTCTTCGTGTGTTGTTGCCAGTGTTGTCGTTGAAGGTCCTACTCCAGGATAAATTAAAAATAATAATTAAAAAAGTATTTAAAATTAAGAATAATACAAAACTGTAGGTGATAAATTAAATGAACACATAATAATAATTTCTAATTTGAAAATCAGAACAATTAATTAAAAAACTTATTTAAATTAACACTTCAATTTTGAACTTAAGTGTTATAACACCTAAGCACTGCTATTGGTGACTTGAATTAATAGCTATGTTTAGAAAAAAGAAGTACTTAGATTAATTTAGACAACTTGTACAATCCTTACATAAGTCCAATTTAGGATCTCATGAAGGAAGAAAACTAATCATATATTCAAAATCATTACTTTAGTACTCATGTGCATTACAATAAAAGAATTGAAATATAAGAAAATTAAATGAAAAAAAAAAGTTTTAAAAAAGTACTATAATATTAAAAATTGGTAGCTGGGGATGCTGAATTCCTAAAAGGATCATAATACTAATTTTTAATGAGGGGAGTGTAAGCGAGCTATTGCATATTAAGGTTTATAAATGAATTTAAAAATTTACTAATGCACAACCAATTCTTAAATGATAAACTATTCAATCCAAACAAATAAGTCAATATTGCACTTACACTTGTAGTAGATGAGTTCAATTTGGATATTAATAAAGAGGATTCCTTAGGATGATTGTTAGTGATTTATTAAATTAAACTTTACATACTTTGGTCATTTCAATTCACATATAAATGGTAGAGTATTGTCTTATATTTTAATTAATTTTAAATTGCAAAATTTTTATTTGATCTAATGAAGCTATTCAAAAATGTAAAACATAATTGCTTGAGGACAAATAAGAGGTTAAGCTTGGAGAAATTTATTATATAAAAATTATGTAGTATTTTTATTTTGTTAACTCTAATAAAAAAAGTATATTTTAGTTCAGAATATCTCAGAAAAATAGCCAAACTTTATAAACTTTAGAACCAACACTGCAACATCATAGCTATCAGCGCCATAGTGCACTAAACGCCCTGATGCCTGATCAAGACATTATAGTGCTGGAGCCTTGAGAAAATTTTATTTGATTCAATGCTTCAACTGAGTAAAGGCCAAAATCATAGCGCCAAGTAGCACTGCAATGCAAAAAAATTAACATTGCAGCACCTGAGTTTAGAAAAACTGCATAATAATTCAACACTGGAGCGCGAACCTCGAAAGCACTATAGCGCCAGATGATGTAAGTGAGTGCCACAATGCCTAACTTTACAATGTTATGGTAGAGTAGTTGAAAAAAGGAGCACCATGCCGGATCAATCAAATGTCATGTTAGATTAGCAAATAACCATGCTGAGTTAGCCCAGCATCACAACAAAAAATTTTAGTGGCATCGAAGTGCTAGTTCATACTGTAATGTCACAATGCCACCTTGTCGAGCATTGTAGTTCCTGAATCCATTTCTATAATAAGCATAAATAGTTTTTCTAATGGAGGAATGTTGGAATAAATAGGAGAATTGAAATGAAATGCTTGCATGCATAAACATAGGATCTGTAGTATTCTTGGATCTATAGAGATAGAATAAAGGAAGATGAATAAACCTTTCTTTATATTCCTACAAGCTCGACAGAGATCTAGGAATGCATATTCTCTAATTCACAATTAACATAGAAGAGTTCACTTGAGAGAACTAATTAGGTTATTTCACTATAATTAGTCTAAAATATTTTAATTACTAGTATCTTTACATTTTCCTACATTTCTCATAAATAGAAATTACTTTTGATTTCATTGCATATGATAAATTAAGTAGCTTAAGTAAACAATACTATAAATATTTGTGTGCAGCGTAGTATTTCTCGTGGGATTAATACACTCTCAAATACTTTATTACTTGATCATCACATGCACTCGCTTTTTTATTGGGGTTGTATCAATTTCAATAGTGATCAATTGGGTTGCCTTCCAAATAGTGTTAAGTTTATAGTCTTCAACCAGACTACGCTAAAATCCTATTCAAGATGAGACAGCTCTATAAAACTTCTACGGCGATCAACTTCTCCTCCTAATTTCAAAGCCTAATCCTTCATATTTGGAAACATATTTTTTTTCTAAAATTCTCTTAATATCCATCTTACTTATTTCAACCTGACCATTAGTTTGGGGATGTTATGTAGTTGCACCTCTATGTTTAATGCTATCTTTTAAAATTAAAGCCTCCACTCTCTTATTGTAAAATCCCCATCACTAATAATAATTCCAGGTAATCTAAATCTGAAAAAAAAATATTAAAAAAATGTTAATAATAAAATGAGTATCCATTTTGGGAGTTGCTACTCCATCAATCCACATAGAGACATGTCAGCTACTATAAGAATATATTTACTTCCATAAGATTACACAAAATATCTCATGAAGTCAAGTCCCCAAACATCAAGAACCTCCACTTGTAACATAATATTAAGGGATATTTCATTTCTTCTAGTTTTTTTACCTACGCTCTAACATTAATCACATCTTTTAACATATTCATTTATTTGTTATATAGGATAGGCTAATAAAATCTAGATTAAAGGATCTTAATTTTTTTTTTAAATCCTCTAAAATTCCCTCTATACTCAGAGTCATAGCATTACCTCATGATGGATTCAATTTCATTTTTTTGGGACACATTGTTTATTGATTTTATCTTTACACTTCCTAAACAAGATAACTCATCCCAAAAATATAATTTAGCATTATGCAAAAATTTATGCATGTATGTTAAAGACATATTAGTAGGAATAACACCACTAATAATGTAGCTAATAATATCCACATACCAAGGTATATCATATGAATGTAAATCAAATGAATGCTCACCTAGATAAAATTCATTGATGTCACACTTTTTACATGAATGTTCTTCCCGATCTAACCTAGATAACTGATCAACCACTTGGTTTTTAGTTCCTTTCTTATCAAGGATCTCTACATCAAACTTTTGCAACAAAGGAATACACCTTACAAATCTAGGTTTGACACTTTTTTTGACATAAGGAATTTGATATCATAATGATTAGTATAAAGTAGAACCTTAGTGTCAATCAAATAAAATTAACAAAGGCAATGATAATGGTTAACAGCTATTTCTAAGCTGTTGTATAATTAAATTGGGTTGCATTCAAATTTTTGCTAGCATAACAGATAGTATAAAATTTCCTAGCTTTTTTTCGCTAAAACAACAACAAAAGGTTTTTCATTAGCATCAAACATGATTACAAAATGTAATGTCTAATCGTGTGTAACAATAATAGGGGTAGTGATCATGTGTTATTTCAAAATGTTAACATCTTTAATACATTCATCATCAAAATCAAAAGGGGTATCTTTTTCAAGTAATTGACATAATAATTTTAATATTTTTGACAAATTCCTAATAAATCTTTTGTAGAAACCAACATATCCTAAAAAGCTTCTTATTTATCTAACAAAAGTGGGTGGTGAAAGATTTTCAACTACTTTCACTTTAACCCTATCCATTTTTAAACCTCTCTTAGAAATTTTATGTCTTAAAACTATGTCTTTTGTTACCATGAATTGACATTTCTCTTAATTTAATACCAAAATTTTCTCTACACATATTTTTAAAACCATAGTTTAATGCTATAAATAAGAATCAAAAGTGGTACCAAAAATAGAGAAATGATTCATAAATATCTCAATTCCTTGCTCAATTAAATAAAAAAAGATTGACATCATACATCTCTGAAAAGTAGCAGGGAATTGCACAAACCAACAAGCATCCTCATAAAGTCAAATGTTCTATAAGGATTGGCAAATATAGTTTTCCTTGGTCTTTTGGTCATATAGAAATCAGATGGTATCCTAAATATCCATCTAATAAGTAATAAAAAGGATATCTTGCTAGCATATCTAACATATGATTAATGAAATAAAGGGAAAAATAGTCCTTCCATGTTTTTATTCAACTTCCTATAATCTATGCATATTCTCCAACCGGTAACCATCTTAATAGGTATCAATTCAAAAAAAATTTTTTTTTTTCATTTGAAACTTTAGTTAGGCCTTCTTCCTTGGGAACATAATGTATATGACTAACCCATGCACTTTTTGAAATGTGGTAAATGATTCCAACATCTAATCATCTCCTTCGTCACCACTTCTTTCATAACAGGGCTCAATCTCCTTTGGGGGTCAACTTTTGAAAAGAAGTTATCCTCTATTAGAATCTTATGCATGCATAAGGATGGACTAATTCCCTTAATATAAGCTATGATCCAATAAAAAGCTCTTTTATACATGCTGAGAACCCTAATCAACTTAAGTTCCTGGTCTTCTCCTAATTCAGCAAAAATGATGATGGTTAAGACTCTTCTCCTAAGAAGGCATACTTTAAATATGATGCAAGGTTTTAACTCTAGAATGGGTGCCTCAATAACCAATGATTTCAAAGGCATACTTAAGTATAATGTATCAAGTGCTTCAAAACTATCCTTAAATTTTTTAGGGGCTAATCTTTTTTATATTAGTTAATAGGAATGCTAGCAGTATTGATTATACTAATAAAAAGAAAGTGAATATATAATAATGAAATAATAAATGAAGAAAGCTCACTATTTTGGATTTTTGTGAGGTGGATTTGACTGGAGTGGGCTAATCTTTTTTATTATTTATTTTTTGTGTGGAGAAATTAGGAGGTTTTGGATTTTGATGGTAGTTGGATAGATGTTAGGAGGCTGCTATAGATGGAAGACAAAATAAGCAATGGTATGAGCTGGTCTATATGAGATGAGATGGATAATTGGTATGGGTTTGAATAGACTTTTTCTTGAAGTTGTACAACAAAAATGTTGTGGGTTGAAAATGATTATATTTGGCTACTTAAGTAGAGAAGTTGGATATGTAGGGCTATTAAGAAGCTAATAGAAGGATTCAGTAAGTTGTGGGAACATAGAAAAGCTAATACAAGTCTTCACATTAACCAAAGTAAGAGTTGGATGGGTTTGTTTAGGAGTGGAGATTGGTACAATGACTGGCTATTTGAAGGCTTGTGGGGAATGACTGCTATTAGTGGAGAAGATAGAGGGTAGTTGGAAATTGAAAGAAGGCGTTCGAGTGTTTGAATAGGGAAGATAGGTGGAAGTAGTGAGGTTGAATCAGTCGTAAGATGTGGAAGTTAGATTCTGCTTGTAGTTTGTATAATGGATCAGATCAGAGGATCCAACAGAGACCTTTGTCTTGAGGAGTGCTTCATCTCGAGGTCGCACGCATTGCTTAAATAATCATTTTTTCCTCTTTTGTGTGTCTTGATGTATAGGGTCCAACAACGTTTAAGTGATAGTTAGAAGCATACTTGACTCAAAAGAAAATTTTAGTTCTCTAATTGTTTGGGAAACTTCAAGGAGATGAGACACGTTATCTTTGATATTTTCTTGAATTATATCCTTAGCTATCTTCTCGTGAACCAACAATAATCGTATGGCTCATCAAAACATTTATAAATGGAGCTAAGCAAGGGAGAAGATTGGGAAACTATGGAGCTCACTAAGAAGTCTGAGAGATTCAGATTCACATACCCAAATCAATTAGACAAAGTATAATTTATAGGGCAGTTGGGTTGAACAAAGACATGATTTTGACCATCAATACTCAGCTAGCCAAGAATTAGGAGTTATTCAACTTAAATAGGATAAGTGTTTGTGATGATCTTGATGACCGAAGATAGGTTGGATTGGGATGCTAAAATTTGTGGAATTTAATTATTTGATCAATGTATATCATTAGTGTGTATTGCCATGTAATTGTACAATAGAGTGTTGTGCTGATGTAGTCTCAGGTTGGAGATAGGGAGAATAACACCATAACGTTGTAAGCTATAGTGCCATAACACTATAGTGTTGACTCAAGAAAGAGTGTTGCCTTGTTGTTCTCTAGACCTTAGCACCATCGTGCATCAAGTCAATTGAGCAATATTTCTTATTTAAATTGAAGGGTTGTGCCCTTTGGCATATTATAATTTTTTTCTTTGTTTATTTGAGTGTAAAATGGTGTGAAAAGTGAGAGAGATAAAAAGAGAGTGTGAGAAGAGAGATATGTATAATTTATCTCATTTTCATAATGGATTTCTTTGTGTGGTTTGGGATTGTTGGATTTTCTTGATTTTAATTTTTTTCATCTCAAATCATGGTGTTCTTTTCACTGGTTTCTTTTTCTTATTTATTTTTTGCTACGTGGTATTATTCCCACTGATTGGCATCAAAGATACATTTTTTAGTTTGAGTGAGAGTAATAGTTGAAAAAATAAGGTATAAAGTTGAGAAGTTCACAAGTTTGAACTTCACTTTGTAGAATATACAAATTAAAAATATTCGTTGTCAAAAGAAGTTGTATTTATCACTAGGTAGAATCACCAAGAAGCCATGATTAATAAAGATGAATGCCTAGTGCTTGATTGGATATCTTTGATTAAACTTTCACTTTCCTCATATATTTCTTTCAATATTATTAATGAGAAGACTTTAGTCAATCTAATTTATGCACTAAATAAGATGCATGAAAACTAGTTGCTCCAAATAAAGTTTTCTTGATGAAGAAATTGTTCAATATGAAAATGGTCGATAAGAATTCAACGACAAAACATTTTAACACCATGATGAGTTATTATGCTTTGTTGGCATCAAGTTTAATGATGAGGTGAGAGCTTTACTACAGTTATCTTCATTGCAAGGTAGCTGGGATGGGCTGGTAACTATGGCAAGTAATTCCTTAGAGAGTACAAAGTAAAACTTTGAGGATATCATGATACTAGTGCTGAATGAGGAGATGTGTAAGAAGGAGAATGGTGAATCTTCAAATATTGATTTGAATGTTGAAACTAGAGGAAGGGATTCCGATAGAAATCCATGTAAATGAGGATCTAAATCTTGGAAAGGAAAATCTAAATCAAGAAGAGGGAATGTTGAGTGCTGGAATTATGAAAAGAAAGGTCACTTCAGGAAGGACTGCACTATTACAAAGAAGACTAGGGGTGCATGTCAAGATAAAAGTCACTTTGAAATTGCATATGCAGAAGAATTTTAAAGTGATACTTTAATTTTATTTCTGGATAATTTTGATTTAGATGCTTCATTTCATGCAAGTCCAAATAAGGTGGTGTTTAAGAGCAATACTCAAGGTAATCTAGGGAAAGTGTATATGAGAGACAGTAAGCCCTTCAACATAGAAGGAGAGGGGGAAATTTGTATCTGATTGCCAGATGGATCTACTTGGAAATTAAAGAATGTTATACATATTCAATGTTTGAAGGGAAAATTAGTTTCTATGAGTTAAAATGCACACACAAGCTATGTGACATCATTCACAGATGATTCATAGAAGGTGATAAAATGGGCTATAGTTATAGCTCATGATAGCATTGAAGTTACCCTATATGTTATCAACAAATGATCTAATTCTATTAGAGAAGCTAATTTAGATGTCAATGGAGGTCTTTAGCATCATATGCTTGACCATTGAATGTTTCTTGGTTTAATATTAATGGATTTAGATTTTTGTGAAGATTGTATACATGGAAAGCAACATAGGGTGATATTTTCAAAGACTGGTTCAAAGATGAATTCAAAGAAGCTAGAGTTAGTCTATACATATATATGGGGTCCTTCTTGAATTATTTCTATAGGAGGGTTTTCATATTTTGCTACCTTTATTGATGATCACAATAGAAAAGTGTAGGTGTACTTATTAAAACACAAGTTAGATGTGTTTAAAGTGTTCTAGCAATGGAAAGTCACAGTTGAGAATGAGAAAGTTTTAAAGTTGAAGTGTCTAAGATCAGATAAAGGTGATGAGTGTTGTGATAAGAAGTTCAAATAGTTTGGTTCTTTGAATGGGATCAAGCATGAGTTCACTATTATAAGAAGACCATAGCAGAATACTATTGCATAGTGTAAGAATAGAACTATCATTGAGCATACCAAAAGCATGAGGTTGCAATTTGTCTACCTAAATAGTTATGGGTAAAAGTAATGAATACAACTATTTATGTGACCCATCACGGTCTATTAGTTCCCTGAATAAGGTATTACATAAGGAATCCTAGAGTGGAAAGTAGGTAAGTTTATCTCACATGTGAGTCTTCGGTTATTCTTTTTTATATTCATATTGACATAGGATCTAGGAGTAAGCTTGTTTCAAATTCCATCAGGTGTATAATGATTAGATACGGCCCAGATGAATTGACTATAAGTTTTAACATTACTAGAATTATAAATTCATCGGGGGTAGAGATGTCATGCTCAATGAAAATAAAATATACAAGGATAAGCATAAGAGTCCAAAATATTATTCCATGTTTGTTGAGATAGCAGATGGTGATGATAAGGAAGATAACGATACGAGGTGTACTGAAGCATAGAGAGTTCCTCAAGCACTTGCTATTAAAGTTAGGAGATCTAGTAGAATCTTATAAATATCATAAAGGTATTCTCCTTCTTTATACTATCTATTATTGATAGATGGTGTGAACAGTAGTTTTATAATGAGCCCAATAAGGCCGTTAAGGTTGATGATTAAAAGTGATAGGAGCAAGCCATGGATAATGATATGCATTCCCTTGAGTTGAATAAGGCATGGATTAACTAAGTACCATATGTACAGAAAGCACTGAAGATTAAATGAGTTTATAGGCTGAAAGAAGAACCTGATGGTAGTAAGTGCTACAAGGTTAAGCTTATAGTTAAAGATTTTTTAGCAGAAGGAAGGAGTGAACTACAATGATATTTTCTCTCTGGTGGTGAAGATGAAATAATTAGAGTTATGTTGAGTATAATAGCAACGGAGGATTTACATCTAAAATAGATAGATATGAATATAGTATTTCTTCATGGTGATCTAAAAGAAGAGTTGTATATGCTAAAACCTCATGGTTATGAGATCACAAGTAAAAAGGATTTGATTTGTAGACTCAAAAAGAGCCTATATGGGCTGAAGCAGACATTAAGATATTGGTGCAAGAGATCTGATGGGTTTATGTTAGAGAAATGGTACACGAAGTGTCAGTCATAACATTATTGGTTTTTTAAATATTTAGATAACTATTACATATTACTTCTCTTGTATGTGGTTGATTTAACTGATTTCTAGCTTAGATATGAAGAATATAAGAAAACTAAAAGATAGATTATCAAGAGAGTTTAAAATGAAAGATTTGAGTCCAATAAAGAAGTTTCTTGGTATAAGAATCAATATGGATAGAAGTATAGGTATACAAAAGTTGTACCAAGCTGAGTATGTTGAAAAGGTGATACATTTATTCAACATGAGCATGACAAAGATAGTTTGAACTCCCTTAGGTAGTCACTTTTAACTATCTAAGGAGAAATTAATTAGGTTTGAAGCAGATAAAGAATATATGGAGAGAACTTTGTATGTTTCAGTTGTTGAAAGTTTGATTTATGTTATATTATGTATAGGACAAGATATATTATATATCGTTAGAGTAATCATTAGATTCATGATTAACCCAGGAAAGCTTTGTTGGGGTAGTTAAGTGGTTTCTTAGATACTTGAGAGGATCGATTGACAATGCTCTTTGCTTTGGATGTGTAGGGATTAAACTACATGGATATGTAGATTCTGATCTTATTGGAGATATTGATGGTAGGAGGAGTAAAACAATTTATGTCTTCATTTTAGGAGATACACTAGTGATTTAATTTTCCAATTTATATAATATCATTGCTCTCTTAACCATAGAAGGTGAAAACATTTTTATCGCTGAGGCTAACAAAAAAATAATATGGTTGTAAATTTTTCCAACCAAACTCAGCAAAGTACAAATGAATGAGAAGTTATATAGTGAAAGAATGAGTGATATTCATATAGCTAAGAATGATGTATTCCATATTAAGACAAAGCATGTAGAGATAAGAGTGCCATAATGATTTATGGTGCAATGCTATGGTGCTGCCAGGTGACTCAAAGATGGATAATAGAGCATTACGAAGCAACATATCCTAATGTCACAGCACTACGAGTCTGACTGAGCAATTTTTCCTATTTCACTTGAGGCATTGCATCCTTATTTGTATTGCAGTGCATCTCTTTATTTGTTATGAGTGTAGAATGGTGTAAGAAGTAAAGAGAGACAACAAGAGAGTGTGAGAAGAGAAGTTTGTACAATCCCTATCTTTTTTTTAATAGTGGATTTTTTGGTATGGTTTTAGCTCCAAGATTTTTTTCCCAATTTTGGACTTGTTCACATAAAATTTTGGTATTCTTTTCATTGCTCTCTCTTTCCTTATTTTTAATTGAGTGGTTGCATTCTCAACATGGCAATAGAGAAATTGGGATGATTTGATCTTATTGAATCATTGTGGAACAATCTAGTGAGATGGAACCATCTAAATAAATTGAATCAGAATGACCATAACGTACTAAAAAAATTAGAAGAAAGCTAAAGATTGACTTGTCAGGTTTAGTCTAGGCAATATTGTCCATTTGAGCCAATATATGGCTCGAGTAATGCCCAAGTGGGTTGGATCACTTTTGAAACTTAATTAAAGGCCTTAGCCAAATGTTTTACAAAGTTTAAAGGAATTTTGGTTTGATTTGGATAAATTTAGTTCAAGTGAACCAAGGCTATTCCAATTAGGTTTCTTGTTAAAACTAGGTTCGACCATTAACCAAATGGATTGACCTTGGATGAAGCATGATCTTTGGTCAAACTAGCTTTGACCATGAACCAAATGAATTGGTTTTCAATCAAGCATGGTCTTAGGTAACTCAATGTTAGATTAGGATCACATAAACTCAATGCCAACATGATTAAGTTAGAATTGGCAGATTGAAACTTAAATTGGAAATATTTATGTTAAGGAGATACTTTGGTCAAACTTTATTTGACTCAAGATTCAATATATATGAGATACTTTGGGTTTAAGTTTTCTTAAGGAATTGACTACGGATGACCTATTAATTTGACTTGTGAGATGCTTGTGGATACCTCTAGGATATACTAAGGTTAAACTAGTCTATGGTGTTTACAAATTTTAAGAGATGCCTGTGGCACCATATGAATTGATTTCAATTTGAGTTTATATTAAATTTTGAAAAGTTTTAGTGACTTGGTTTATATTTGAATAAACCTACAAATGACCTCTTAAACTTCTAAGATAGGTTAGGGACAAATTTGGTTAGTTCAACTCGATAAGTATCCTATAGGATAGGTCCATCACTAGGGTAGGCCAGGAGTTACAATATGGTACCACTTAAACTAAGAGGTTCCTAATTTTGGTTTTAAGGACATCCTTACAAGGATAGGTTACTTAAGGTTCATTTCTAATGAAATCTAAGATTTCCATGGTATAGAAAGTTAAGGTCAAAGCTTCAAGATTTTCTATGGTTAACCGAATGTTAATGTCATTAAGAATCCTTCTAAAGGAACCTACAGGGAGGATTCTAAGTATAGGAAGAATCCCAATGGCAAGGATTAGATTCAAAAAAGGATTTTGTCAATCTGATTAAAAAAATTAGCCAGTAGTATCGTAGTGTTTTCATTGTATTGAATTGACAGAATATTATTAAGTCACTTTGATGATGAAAATATGATAACTTAAATAGAAGTATTCATTACTCACTTTCAAGTATTCTGAAGTATCTTATTATTATTGTGGATATTTAATTAGATTGATCGGTTATTTATTTTATTATTTTCTTATTTAATTATAAGTAAAAATTATACATAATATTATCTTATTTTTTATCATATATTTAATTGACTAATCATTATAATCATGAACACTTATATCTATTAAAACGTTCATTTAATTTTATAAGTTTCTTTATACACTAATTTTGTCTATTTATTCTTAATATGATAAATATATTACTAATCATCTGCTTAAAGATAGGGAGCGTAATTTGAATATCAATAATCTTCTTTAATTAAGACTTTCTTATGTTGGTAAGTCTATATGATTTAACATAGTTCATAGCATCAAATTTGACAAAATAAGTTAAATAATCTTAATTATACCGATTAAGAAAATAGTAAGTATATGCACACGTACATGCGCATGCGGATGCACACACATATACAAAATATTTGTATTGTTTGAAATTTATTTAGGGGCCATTTGATTTGCTAAAGAAGAAATGAAGAGTAAAGAGAACATAATGCAAAATAAATGTAATGTCTTAAAAAAATTTTAGAATTATTTTGTAGAACTTAAAAGATGCAATAGTTTAGTTTTGTGAGTTTGATCTGAAGTAAAATGAATTTAGATTAAATCTTGATTACAATTTTCGATGATACAACAATAGAGTGACAAGTAACATGGGCAGGGTGGTAGACCAGATGTGCCAATGACGATGGTGATAATGACAATCAATGACAAGAATGGTGGCACTGATTATAGTGATAGAGACCGACAATGGTTTCTGGTAGAAAAACTTATGGGTGATAACGGGTGGCAGTGGCATTGACTTGCTAGTGATGAGTTTCAAATTTGCCAAAATTTTACGGGCATTATTTTCGCTAAACCAAATGCCTACATTTTAAAACCCCTTTGCATTTATAATATATTACACCCAATATGCACCAAACCAAATGATTCTTTAATATATTTAAAAAGCCATGAAAATATATTAAAATTAGTATTAGTGAAATATTATTTTATTTTTCTAGTCATTATTCATTTTCAATTGGATTTATTAGACTTTTAAATGAATGTTATAAAACCTATTGGGATATGAAATGAATTTATTATGATTTTTAAGGGGTCATTTATGATCACTTTTAATTTAATTTAATAAATATTTTAATGCCAAATAAAAATATGTTCAGTGTCTAATAAGTGCGCATTTAATCTTTATTCAATATTGCATAAAGCTACGATAGTTGGTCAACATTGAAAAAATATAAACATTATTATGAATATTTTTATTGTGATTTCATATGCTATGTGTCCTACTACGGATTAAAAATGATTTTATAAGGATTAAAAAAAAAAAAAGAAAAGGTTGTTCCATATTTTGTTTGTTACTGAAATGGGAATTAGGGATTTAACTTATTTTTTATGTTTTTTTAATATAAAACTCACTACAGGAAAATCGCTCATTATCGATAGAATTTCCAAAAGATTTATGGCGGACTATTTTCCTATGGATTTTCTAACTGATTTCCGACAGATTACAATAGAACTTTTCCAGCAAATTTTCGAGAAGATTTTCCAGCGCAATTCTATTGGCTTTCGAGCGGATTTGTTTCCGACGGATTTTAATAGTTTCTAAAAAAAAATTGTAATTTAATTAATTAATAATATTATAACTTATTTTAATTAATTATGATGGATTTTCTGATGCTCGTTTTACTGGCGAAAATTTTTTCACTGGAAATCTGTCGGAAACCTTTCAAATATGCTGGAAACTAATTAATTTTTCACTGGTAATACGTGATTTTTCTTTAGCCAATGGCGGGGACTACATATTAATAATGAAAAAAAAATACACATCCTTAGAGGATCAGAAGCTCGTTAAAAGAACATCTTTTGAAATAAAACCTATGAGCTTTAAATCTTACCTAATACAAGGAAAGAAAAAACAAAGTAAAGAAAAAGATAAAGCTTAAAATCAATTAAAGAAACAACAACAACATCTTCAACAACATCCATTATAGCACCCAACTAACGGACACAAAGAACAATCCAAACGACCTGATATCTAACCCAAGTTAAGGAAAGAAACAACCTGCAAACAATAAGAAGCAGAAAAAAGAAGAGGATAGGAGAGCATCACCTCCCCCACAACCATCACCAAAACCTAACCAAACCAACCAGTATCACCCAAAACCAAGATAGAGCCCAAAGGCTAACTAAGCCACCACATACAAGGACACAAAACCCCGCCCAAAAATGAAGCAACCTTCAACAAAAAAAACACCAGCTAAGCAAAGATAAACCCACACAACAAAACATCAAAACAACGGCTACTTTCTAGATTTTCTCCTACGATGTTTACTAACACGAGAGAATTTTTTCTCAATAACCTGACATACATTTAAACAATACAAATTCTAAAAAGACTCATCTTGCTCATCACCCACCTCACCAGTCAATGAAGGATACCAATCATTTCAACCTAATTGCCCAAGACAACCCCCAAATTAGAAACAAATTGAGCATTTAAACCATTCGGGGACATAACAACTATAGACACCTCAACAAGAGACTCAGTTCCTAGAGGCCCTGCAGTCACAAGTGAATCAGATGGCACGCCACCACCAGTCCCCATAATAATGGTAGAAACCAGCTAATCAATAAGATCAGGAGTAACCACAGCACTAGACGAATCATAACACACTTAAGCTTGACAAGAAACCCTTTCAACCTCACCTTCCTCCTCCACCTCAACATGAGACAAAGCCATTGAACAAACCTCCACATCATCAGAGCCAATCAATTGCACTCCCGCTGTTGCATGAGTATTCACAATAGGAGAAACAAAACCACCGGCACTATGAAACACAACATCACCTTGATCCTCATGAGCACAAATAAAATCTTGATTCTCATGCCCCACATGATTAAGCAAAGGAGAAACAACACCATTCTCATGAGCACAAATAAAATCTTAATTCTCCACTATATCACCTTGAACCCCCAACAGAACCATTGGTAGGAGTAATGTTAAGACCATTAAGGTCATGCGAAGAAGGAACATCAGCCATAGTCCCATCATTGGCAGGAGGAGCAGCACTTAGATTTGGAAATAAGATTAGACAATCATCCTTCGAATGATCCAAAGTATTGCAGTGAAAGCAATACGAGGAAAAATCTTCCATTTCTACCGATTGAATCTAACCCATAGACTCGGAACCAAGCCAGACTTGTGAAGTATATCGTTTAGTAACATCTAATTCCACTAATATGCGAGCCACGGAAGGTCTAGAACCATTAGTTGTCGTATTATCCATTCTCAAAGGTCTACCAAACATCGAACCCAATCTATGAAGTATGCAGGGGAGAAAAAATGAGGGCGCAAACTGGGGAAAGAAACCCAAATAGAAACTATAGGAGACTCCACATTTATATCAAAATGGGGAGTCCACTTAAAAAGCTTCATGAAGCAATTGCTAACGAATTAGGAGTGATGAGAAAAAATCCTACAATAATCTAAAACATTGACTAGATTAATCAACACATTTTTAGAGTTCAACAAAATAATTGAGAAATCACCAAAAAGTTTTAGGTTAAAGAAGAATTTATGAATCGTTGGAACCTAAATTTGGGTAGATATTTTGAGAACATTCTTTGTATATTTTAATACATAAATTAAGGAGTTATTGGAGATTCTAAATAACACAGCTAAAAAAAAACCAAAACATAATAAGAAAGGTGCCTAAGTGAAAATTCAATTAAGGTGCTTTAAAAGAAATTATGAAGTGTTTGTCCATTTGATTCATTGTGGTATTCATATTGATAATATATTAACTTAAAGCCTGTTTGTGATGATTGTAACTTTCTGTAAAAGTGATTATAGAAAAATTTATTTTTTAAACTGTTGTAAAAATTTATTTTTCAGTGCATAAATTTCTAAAAAAAATAAAAAATAATAACCAAATAAAATCGTAATTGTAGTCTAAAAAAGGAAAGCATAATAAAACTATCTCAAATAATCCTTTAATTTTGAGAAGTTTAATCTCAAATAATCCTTTAATATAAATTTCTTATAAAGTTGCTTTAAAAGTTGTAAAAAAGCTGTCCCAAAAGAAGCCTTATATGCATCATAAAAAATTTAATTGGCGTGCCTTCAGGACTTGATTAAGAATTGACATAAGCTACTTCTAACTCAAAACTGAAATATTTTAAAGTTGCCCAAAGCCTCTAAGTGTACCTCAATGAGAGGACTTATGAAGTTTCCAATTAATCAAAAAACAATCATCAAGTCACCCAAAGAACGAAATAAAGAATGGGTGGTTTTCATTAGAACTTGACCATAGTTCTTCTAACTAGAAGTAAAGTTTAGGTGAAACTCATTGGTTACATAACTAGGTATAAAAAGTTCAATCTATTCATTTCTTACAAAATTGAACTATATAGTCAATCATGAAACACTCTCTCTCTCCTCACTTATAGAGGTTGACTGTTAGCATGACCAAATCATATGAAATCTTACAAGAATTTTCTCACCCTCACAATTGTTTTTTAATTTTTTGACTTGGCTTACTCTTCAATATTCAAAGTTTCAAGGGGTTCCTTGCAAACTAATTCCCTGAGAGATTAAGGTTTCGTTTGGGATGATTTCTTATTTCTTCTTAAAGCAGCTTCCTAGTACATAGGAAGCTGCTTTAAGAAGCCAAAAGAAAACCGTCTCAAACGAAGTCTCAATGAGACATACTTTTCTCTTTCTCCCTTTGAGATTGATTCATCTCTCTAATAAGATCTTTTATATATTTTCATAAACAGCTTTATAAACAAGACAAAGTAGTTGCAAATTGTTCGAATTGAAAGAGGATAATAATTTCACCCTTACAAATGTGTTGGTTTTCCCCAAGTACAGCTATGATAGGATATATGAATGTACCTCTAAGCGTACCTCATAAAGTATGAGCACTTATTATACTCAACTCGGCTACCTGCTTTGGTTCCAGCAACTCTGTCGGATAGTTCAAGGGGAAGTTATATGAATCTCTCCAAGTACACACCCTTTTCAAAATTTTCTGCAGTAAAGTATACAACTCAAAACTACTGATCTTGAAAATACAATTTTCTCTTCTAACCAATGGATCAAAGCTCTTCGATATTCTTTTGTACTGCTTCCTTCAACCTTTTTCATCATTAGGAGTTTAAAAAACGTAACTCATTTTGATTTGTTGGTTGTTAGTTTTGACTACCACAAAAAAAATTTTGGATTCGAGCCTTGCATTTTATATAATTCAATATACCAAACCCCACATGGACACCCTATTTCAGGCCTGCTCAGATATCTTAAGATCCAACGATTTCTGATTACTTCATTTTATTTAATTGTACTAATCTGATCAAACTTCTATATAGAAATAACATAACTAGCCTACTGTTTCCTATGCTTATTCAAAAGAACTGTGCAAAATGCTATATTTTGTGTGTATATATTGCATCTATACCATTTTTTTGTTAGTTATTACAACTTTCTTGCACCAATGATGCAACATTATATTATTGTTTTTCCCTGAGATAAAAGTTATTAAGATCAACTATATTTTTAGCCGCAAGTTTGTATAATCCTTTACTTTCAGACCTTAAGTTTCAACACCTTAGATTTAGGCTTCGTTTGGGACGGTTTTCTTACTGTTTCTTAAAGCAATTTTTTAGTATAAAAATTAAAATTTTTACACTAAAAAACTGCTTTAAGCAGCAATAAAAAAGTAAAATTTTTATACTAAAAAACTGTTTTAAGATGCAACAAAAAAGTTGTCCCAAACGAAGCCTTAGTCCCCCATTTCCTCTTAAGGTACAGTTCTGATGTTTTTGTGAGATAGAACTAAATTTTGACACATCATCAGCATTATACTTTATGGAAGGAGCTTGTTAAAATGATTGAAGTCTCTAGCACCATCAAAATAGTTGAGATAATGCAAATGATGAATACTATTATTATACTTCTTTCATTAATTAATTCCAATAGTCCATAGCTGATTAAATTACTGAAATTCTGTCATTTAGTAATGAATGAAAATTGAAACACTATGGGATTAGAGGAAGAAATTAAGAAAAAATAACTTACATGGAATTCTGCACTGTGATAGCTACATCTTTCAGTCAGAGGCAATCTTGTCATTCTATCACATTTTTTAACACCTCTGTTAATCTAAAATAAGGTTGGTGCAAATTTTCAGAAACAAAAAAGAAATGAGTGTTAGGTTGTTGAACATAGAGAAATTAAATTGAAAGGTTGGCAAGTCTTGCAGAATTAAAATGCAATTTAAATAGAAGGTCTATCATGATTCTATGCTAGTAATGCCACACAACTCAACATAAGATAAAGCTTTTCTCGTCCTTAGCACAAGTCATTACACATCAATGGGCCTTTTGCCATGCGCTTACTTTATATAAGGTGAGAGTTATATATTTGAAAAGATTTTGATTTTTATCAGGTTGTATGAACTGAAATAAAACTACTTTTCATCAAATAGCATCATGGATGATCTTACCTTTAAGAACTTTAATGCAAGCTATTTCAAAATTACGAAATAAATTTGTTGCTCTAGTTAAGTCCACAACAACATTTGCATTTAGAACCATCTTATTTCAACGTAAGCTTTTCGAAGTTGGTGAAACTAAAGTGCTGAAAGTGAATTTCAATAATATTTGTTGTTTTGCATGCACTCTGTTCTTGTCATTGTAGCACAACTTCAACTATACTATTACTTCATGGAAAATACAAAATGAAAGTGGCTGCCAAGACCTTAGTTCTTGTTATTCTAGCACAATCTCCTGAATTTATGTTATTATACTATTACTTTATGTAATCAGCAAATTCCAAAAAGACCTCATAAGTAAAACTAGCTTATACCTTATATGATGTTGAAATTTTAATATATACTTTCATTAACTACTTCTGCAACCAACATTTTTTCGGAGTTTGAGCGAATGTAAACACAGACTCACATAATTCACATATAAAAAGCCTCGAACCCGAGGTTTATAGGGCTTCTAACCAATAAACTAAGGCATTGTTTTGAACAACTTTCATACTATTTTTTTAAGCAACTTTTTTATATAAAATTTTCTTGAACTAAATTTTTTTTGTATTAGAAAGCAATAAGAAAGCTGTCCCAAAGGTAGGTTGCACTGTAAAAAAGAATACCAAAAATGAGTTCCAAAACTCGGTTCTACTCAATTCAACCACTTACCTCAAAACAAACAAGCCCGTCGGACAAACTAAAATAAATCACTAGACATTTGTTTCACATCAAATTGAAATCTTTAAAGATAACCGTTTTTAAATTTGATAAATTTGACCATTTGCTGAATTCTCTTTGCGATACTATGTCCTCCTGATTCATGACACGTTAAAATTGGTAGCTAAACATTAAACTGAAAGCTGCATAGATGACTATTACACAACTTGCTAAACATTCCCACGCTGTAAATTCTAATTTCTTTTGTTCTGATCAGTAATTCTTATAAGGATTTGCTCACAAAGATTATCCACAAAATCAGATGTTCTTAGGAATTACAGTTATTAAACAAGGAAATGGTGAATGATGTTGCTCTTACAGCAAAACAAGGGAGAAAAGAACAAGAAATACTAGAAAATGGAAGATGAGACATACACATTATTTCCTTGAAAAGAAATCCTCAAAATTTTTAATTCAGTTATCTTAAACACATAGTTACAAAGAATACAAGAATGCAAATAAAGAAACATAATGAACACTCCCAACACTACGCAGGATTGCACTCTACAAATGAGAGCATTTGACTTCACAAGAATCAGTGAACTATTAGGACCTATAGACCATTGAAAGAATAAGATGAGGTCCCTACTTGCAATTGAGTTGAACATTCTTTGATAATGTATCATACAGCTAAAACTTAGAATTGATAAAGTTCTAAAAGTGGAAGATTTAGGCTTCGTTTGGGACGGCTTTCTTACTGCTTCTTAAAAAAAAATTTTAGTAGAAAAATCTTGTTTTTTAAACTAAAAAACTAATTTAAGAAGCAAAAAGAAAGCCATCCCAAATGAAGCCTTAATGGGAAAACAATGTCTCTGCAACTTCAATTAACGGTAAACCATAGCGAAAAATAAGATGCAAAATCAGTCTAAGAAGTTCACATATAATATTATAAAATGCAATGATTTATTGTTCAGATAGAACAAGATAATTCTAACAGATCAATACCTTGAAAACAAAATAAATCATTGAAGGTAGCCTAAGCTAAATATCTACAAACTTTAATAGTAAGCTATATATAAATAGCTCCACTGTAAGCCATTCAGCTAAATTCAACCTGCACCTGCAGAGAAATAAGTGTGAAACAACAATTGTAAACACACTTATTCCATGCCATATGTACCACATATCGAATTATTGAAAGAAAGCAATTTACCCGGATGAGGAGAATAATCCCCATAAATCGAACAGAGGTAGAAGCAATCACCACATATCATTAACAACAAATTATTCTCTAGCTTCCTTCCTCCATTATCTTGACAAAATTACATTCAGAGAAAAACCAATATAGATAATTGATGGAATTTCTCATTTACTGAGTTGATCCATCAGAATCATCCTTGTTCAGAGAACCATGACTCTGCTGCTGCTGCTGATGATGATGTTGATGCTGTAATTGCTCCTCACTTCCACCCCCTCTTCCTTGTCCCATCTGCAGATAAAATTGGCCCAAAGCATGAGGGTTCAAAACCCCAATGTGTCCATCTTGGGAGAGCCCTAGCTCAAGCCCGGGGATCTGCTGTCCATGCCCACTGAGCAATGAAGCAAAGCTCATTTGGCCCAGATTAGCCCCCGGAAGCTCTAACCCCGGTAAGCCAATTCTCTGCATAAACCCTCCACCGGCAGGCCCTTCACTGCTTCCACCAAGATTGGAGGTCGGGAGGAATCCTTGATTACCAAATCCAGGAACAGGCGGCGGCCATAGACTGGCAGCCCAATTGGGTCTTGAAGCTCCAGCAGAGGTGGAGGGCGGTGGGTCATTAAGCATGGGGTGGAGGCCAGCGGCTGCAGTGGAGGCGTGGGAGATAGAAGAAGGGGCGGCGGCAGCTAGGGCTGAGGCCGGGATGGTCCCTGAGCCCGTTGCAGCGATGATGGAAGGCTCAGCTTGCTGAAGAAGCCACTGGATGGTCTCGCCGTCGGATTTGTGACCAAGTTCCCGCGTCAGCTGGAAGATTCGGGCGGCGCAGAGGGCCGGCATACGGATTCTCCGGCCGCGGCCGTCGACTTTGGTGTGTCGATCCTTGTTTGAGCTTCTCTTTGGAGCAAGCTGCTTCCTCTGATCGTCTTTCTCCGCGGTAGCAGATGCTACAAGAGGGAATTCCCTCTCAGAGGTGGAAATCACCATCTGTAGCTCTCTCTGTGTCTCCGCCTTTTCTTGGCTCTGGAGAAACTTGGGAGGCTCATGTTGGAGCTCGGAAGAACCGTGGGGATCCATCGAAAGAGAAGGAATATAGAAGAATAAGGGGAAAGGTGGGATTTTAGGGTTTTGTGTTGGAGCAAGAAAGGGATTTGGGTTGGAGGGCAAGTGATGTAAGTGGAGTTGGCTTTTGTGAAAAAGAGAGAGAGAGAGAGAAGATGCCAAACTCCTGAGACTTATTACTACTGTTTCTCTTTTTTCCAACTGGAAAAATCGCTGTCCGGCCTGTTTCTCATCCTGGCTAGCAAGAAGATTAAAGAGTGGTTTTAGGAATATGGGGTATCTCAGAGAGTGAAAGAGATGATGAAAACCATGGATGATAGCTGGTGAACTGAATTGGGAAAGAGGGCTTGGGATTGGAGAAGAAAACGTGAGGAAAGTAGCAGTGGAACAGTGAGAGGACAGAGCATAGATTTGGAGTGATTGGCTAAGACTTTTGTTTTATCCTTTGAATCTAACAGAGAAGGGGACTGCTCGCTGCATTCATCTACTGTCAATTTCCAGTTTCCTTTTACAAGATCTTAGATTTACTGCACTATATCTTAAGCTCCTCCTATAAAATTTTTTCCATTTTCTCTCAAGAAAAATTATTCTGTGCTCGACCAACTCTCACTCACTGGAGCCAATCATTTACAAATGGCTCTACTGTAGAGCTGACATGTCACCGACACCACACTTGGCCGTAGATTATTTGACTATAGTTCTACGCGGTTCCAATTCGTCCGGGTGTGTCAGCAAGCAAGCGAACTCCCGAGTTCTTAAGGGGCGGACGGCGGAGGAGAAAGTTTAGATCTTTCTGGAGTCATTGGGCTAAAGCCCGTCTTTCTTTTTTATATACATTCAGGATGGACATGGAACTTGGAGTAGAGTGAAGAAATTTTGCTCAGGTGGGGTTGGCGATCCAATTTGGCTTGGCCAGAAAAAAAAAGGCATTGGTTGCTTTCTCTTGGAAACCAAATCTAAATTTATTTATTTTATATTTTTAAACAGCGCACAAAATTAATTATAATTTGGTGGAGGTTGCGAGAGAAAATTGATTATGTGTTTATTATGCACAATAAAATATTTATAGAAGAAATTATTATCTTTGTTGCGGAGTAGAATATACACGATGATAGAATTTTCGAATCAACTTTGTATGGTTATCCATCACACAAATAGAAGAAAAATGAAATACCAGAATCTTTACGTGGAAAATCTTGAAAAAGGAAAAAAAAACATGGGATCACGTCCAGTTGAAATGATTCAACTATTATTTGATTATATTACAAGTGATTGACACGTCCCTAAAAATTAATGATGGTCAAATTATAATGATCAAGTATCGAGTTGATATCCAGTTATGAGTGGAGATTGGAAATCCGGCTTTAATTGACGGTTTGACGGAACTCTGGCGTCAGTTGGCAATCGGGCAGAAGTCTGAGGTCAGTCAGCGGTCGGGCAGAAGTCTGATGTCGGTTGGCTGCCGAGTAGAAGTTCGGCGGTGGTCGAGGAGTCTAGTGGCAGGAGAACTCAAGTTTCTCTTCTTCCTTCTCATCCTTGTCTGGGTCCCCTTTCATGAGAGATGATGAGTCTATTTATAGTTTTATGAGAGTGACATGACGAGTAAAGAGAGGAAGATCAAGGGTAAATTAGAAGTAGTTTGAATGGACAGTCGACGGATCCAATCCCTTGATTGTGGATCATTTATTAGAATTCGACGATCATCAACTCGTTGGATTTGTCTGACTGAGCATCTTGATTCAAATGTAAGCATGCCACTTTGGGAAACCATTTGCTGATAAAAAATTATGGTTTGAACCTTCAAAATATGCTTTAGGTTCTTAATTTAGACTCATTTAGGCTCGAATTGAGTTGAATTTGATGTATTTGGGTTTATATTTTTGAGATGTTCAGTTTGACTGTAAGTTAGCTGAAATCAAAGTTTAGATGGTCTCAAATTTAATTTTTGAAGTTTCCAACTAGATTTTGCTTCGAGATTCGTGCCTAATTAAGATAAATTTTTGATGATATATCAGTTTCCCCCAATTTTTAGATGTCGAAGATCCACAAGTTTGAAAATATGTATCACAACATTCTAAATTGATCGAATCACAAAAATATCAGAAAATTATGTTAAAAATTTTAAAATTTCTTAAATTTGATTATAGAAGCTCCGTTGAGCTTTGAAAGTGCCAAAATTTGATATAGAACGCCAAACAATGGTTCTAGGGACCTAAAAAATGTCCAATTTGGATTGTCCAAGCCCAAAAATCAGTCTCGGATGTGATTTGACAGCCAAATTGGCCTGCTGGCCAGTTGCCGATCCAATTTGGCTTGGCCAGAAAAAAATGGCATTGGTTGCTTTCTCATGGAAAGCAAATCTAACTTTATTTATTTTTTTATTATTTAACCTGGTCACAAAATTAATTATAATTTGGTGGAAGTTGCTAGAAAAAATTGATTATGTTTTATTATGCATAATAAAATATTTATACAAGAATTTATTATCTTTATTGTGGGCTAGAATATATGCAACAATAGAGTTAGAAATTTTCGTCTCAACGTTGTACGAATAACTAGCACACAAACAGAAGTAAAAGGAAACACTAGAATTTTTACGTAGAAAATCTTGGAAAATGGAAAAACTACGGGGCACGCCCAGTTGAAATAATTATACTAGTATTTGATTAAATTACAAGTGGCTGGCTCTTCCCTAAAAATTGAGAACAATCAAATTACAATAATTAACTGTCGGGTTAAAATCCAGTTACGAGCGGAGATAAAAAATCTAGCTACATTAAGTGGTTTGGCGGAAATCCGACTTCAATTAACGATCTAGCAGAAGTCCAGCGTTAGTCAGTAGTCGGGCATAAGTCCGACGTCAATCGGCGACTGGGCAAAATTTCGACGTCGATTGGCTGCTGGGTGGAAGTCTGGCGGTGATCAAGGAGTCTAGTAGCATAAGAACTCAAGTTTCTTTTATTCCTTCTCTTCATTCTCTTAAATGATGGGTCTATTTATGATTTTTTATGAGTGACATGACCATTAAATAGTAGGAAGACAAAGGTAAATTAGGAGTGATTTGAATGGGCAACCGATGTTGAATCCCTTGATCTTGGATCGTTTATTAGACATTTGAATGTCTTAATGATATCATAATTCGATGAACATGAACTCTTGAAGGTGTTTGAAAAGTCAGATCATGACTATTCTCCTCCTCTAGGATTTTTGACGGTGTATGAGTTCAGTTTACGAGCAGGGCTATGATTTCCACCTCCTCTGGAGTTGATTAACATTTCAATGACATGTAAAGTGACTTTGTCCCAGCTTTCTTATAGAGCCATATTGATTATAATTGGATTGATTGTATTTTTTATAGATCGCGGGGAGGTGTTGTCTCCAGAGTACTTTTCCCAGATGGGTAGAATTTATTGTGATACGCAGTCGTATCTCTTTCAAATCCAAGTGACTGGATATTCACATTCGAGACCCGTCAAAGAGCTTGGTTAGTGGTTTCTTTTTTTTTTTTGTAGAATGATTGGAATATATTGGAGAGATGGGGGAAGCTGAAGTAGTTACCCATCCCCCTTTTTATTGGAGTAGAAGATCTACTAAAGATGCTCAACCTTCATGATGTCGACACCCTTCACTATGAGGTTTGTTATTTGAGCATATATGTAGATGAATAGTATTTATTCAAGGTGGAACTATTTACTTAGGCAGAGAGATCTCGTACACATATGCTAAATAAGTCAGCTAAAGTCCTTGAGGTAGTTGTTCACACTTCAAAGGTACCTCTTAAGCGATCGGGGAATAAGAGTGGTCCACAGTTATCCAAAAAGACAAGGGTGTAGGAGATTTTGACATTCACTTGCAAAAGTCACCCTTCTGCTTCTTCAAAGTCACACATTCCAAAAGATGTTTTAAAACATTAATGTGTTGGATGTCGATGAGCTGAGGAATTGTTGAGTTCGCATTTTCCTTCTTATTTTTTTCATAATTTTATAAGGATACGTCCCTTAAAGAAAAAAAAATTCTTATTATTTTTAAATGTTGCAACGTATGAATCTTTAAATGAAATTGACTAAGACCTTGAATGACAGGAATAATGACTGGATATAGACTGGATCAGATGGAAGTTTGATTTAGTCAACACTCAAGTAACTACCATTAATAGCTTCTTTATGATGTTCACCCCTCCTCAACCACCTCCAAATCAAGATCCTCCAACATATTAGTTTTCATTTTCTATTGTAGTTTATGTATGTTTTTGATTTTTTAGTTTTCATGTAATGGCTTTTGGATGTTTAAATTATTGTCTTAGCTATATTTGCATTTACATCTTGAGTTTGTGTTAAAAAAATAGAAAGATATTTTTGTCTTATTTTGAATTTAATTTTCTTGAATTATTTTAAGTTTCTATTGACTAATCAAATATAGTTAATCTATGAAATTAAATTTTAAAATAATTTGCTCCACAAATTAATTTTCTTGTAAAATTTAATTTCTCAAAATTTTTAATTAAATATGGTTTGATGTAGATTATAAGATCATTTTCATGTTCCTATAGACAAATATTATTTAACTATAATTATTGCAAAAGAGATCTCTGATTTTTTTAATTTATTATTCAATATATTTATTTTTATTAATTATTAGATTTTGTTTTAAGATGTATGGATATTGGAAAGATCAAAAATATAAAATGATGCACAAAGTGTGTCAAGTTTGAAAAGATCAAAAAAATGTGCCACAAGTTTTAAAGATGCTCAATATTCGTTAAAAATGAAAAGAGACACATAATTAGTTCAAACTGAAAGATGCACAAAGTATGTCAAAATTTAAAATGATGCTCAATGTTGCCAATCAAAAGTATCATGCAGTTCTTTCTTTTATATTTCTATTTCTTGCACAAATCTATGTACATAATCAACAATAATCTCCACTATTGATTTGGAAACTAATTAATCTTTATTTCATCATTTTTATAATAATTATTTATTTTGATAGGTTTAAAACAAATAGTGAACTTGTTTGACTTTTCTTACTTTAATTATTCTTTGATTTAAAATATGAGACTTTATCTTTTCGCATAAAGATGTTAACGTTGTCTTTATAAATAGTTTAAAATCCTCTTTTTCATCATCTATTTGATTTGTCAATAGTAACTTACCTTCTCAAGAGGCACTTCCCTTTTATTGTTTATTTGTTTGATTGATTTAATTATGTGTATTTTAATTTTTTATTAAATTAATCATGTGTGTTTTATTTTTGAATTTATTTTGGCATTTTGGTCTTGTATTTTTCAAAAATCCCTTATTTTTAATTAAGCATTTATTGAGGGGAAGCTTAGGAGAAAATTTAATGTTAATTCAAATAATAATTTTTACCATAATAAAAAAGGAGGAGATTGTTGCAACTTAGAATTCAAGCTTGAGTTTTATGTTATGTGATTTTTTTATAATAATAAAATATTATTGTTATAATTAATGTTTCTCCTAACATACATTGAATACATTTCTATTTGTTTTGTGTGTACTAATATTTCAAAAAAAATCATACTCTAGACTGCTAAGACTTCAAGATAGAGTAGAATAGGATTTTATGTAATAAAATCAATATTTTTTTATTTTTTTGAGTATGATAGAGTGTGCATGATTGTAATTTAATAACTGTTCACACACACAGGGGGAGAGAGTTTAAATTGGAATTCAAAATTTTAACCCATTTCGTATTGTATGATGTCAATTCGTACAGATGACTGAAAATATATGAGATTAGCTTCATACCAGATCGTCCAGATGAATTTTAACTGTTAGTACAGACGACTAACAATGTACGAGCTTACACTATAGGAAAAATACTGATTTCTGACAGATTTTTTGGCGCATAGCTGGCGAATTTTTCGTTTGTTTTTTCGATAGATTTTACAACAAGTTTTCCGACGGATTTTTCAGTGGATTTCTTAAGGAATTTTAAATTTTTGGAAAATAATTATTAGAAAAATATTTAAAAATATTCATTAATATCTATTTCGAGTTAATAATTTTAAATTTATGGAAAATGATTATTATAAATATTTAAAAATATTCATTAATAATTATTTCAAGTAAATATTCTTTGCTAAAAAAATAAATTAAATTAATTAACTTATATATTACTAAACTAAATTAATTAAAAAAGTTTAAAAATCTATTATTAAATTAAATTAAATTTAATAATTATTTTGATCTTAAAAAACCCTCACCTTTTAAATATATTTATTATTTTAAATAAAATATTAATTAAAATTAAAACAATTAAGCTTTTATAAATTATTTTAATTATTTTTTATTTTATTAAGCATATTATTTAAATATATTAATTATTTAAATTAAAAATGCAACATTCTAATATAAATAAATAAATCTCAACTTTTAAAAAACATTTACAATTGTGGTGCGATGGTGTTGCACGTAGGATGCAGGGGAGCTTGGAGGGGGCAGTGTTCGAAACCCGTGCAGGGCATAGGTGCGCGCGCTATGGGCTGGGTGAGGGGTGGGTCGTGCGATTCAGGCTTGGTCGCGGCTGGTCATAGTGAAGGCCCAGCTGGGCTTGGTGGGAGGGGTTACAACGGGTTCTTTATTCTATTTTTTTTATTTTTAATTTTTCCAGCGGAGTATATCCGCCAAACATATTTTGACATTTTTAGCTAGAAATCCACCGAAAAACTTTCTGGCTGACTTTTTAATATTGGTAGAAATTTTTCGACACACATTTTACCAGCATAAAAATGTTCATCGAAAATCCATCAGAAATTAGTATTTTCGGCGAATTTTGGTAATTTTTCAGTGAAAATTGTCGCCGAAAATCAATTATTTTCATGTAGTTTTAGCTTCATACCTTATCATCTAGATGAATTTTAACTATTCGTACAGATGATCTCAATATCATATAGATGACTGAAAGTGTAGAGATATGCTTCATACCAGATTGTTTAGACAAACTTTAGCTATTTGTACAGACAATCTGTAAATCACACAGACGATCGATAGTGTACGAAATAGTATTCGTATCATATAATCACATGATTTTTTGACTGTTCATACTGACAATCCATGATCATATTGTACCGTTTGACTCATTTTCACTTTAAAAAATTTATTTTATGAACGATTTTTCTTATCTTACATATATAAAGGTCCTAAAAACTGAAACTCAATAATCTTGCTGTGAATTTGTCTTAAGAGTGCATAAGGAGAGTGTTTGAGAGAGTATTCTTGGGAGTGAAGAGTGAGAGATCTTATAAGAGAAAATTGTGAGAGGATTCATAAGGTTGTCCAAAGGTAAGGATCTCTTGTTTGTTCTTTGAAATTCTGCCCTACATCCTTGAAGACTCTTGAGAGAAGATTTTCAAAGAAGATCATGGTACTCTGTCATTATCAGGAGGGTCAAAAAAGACGTTGGTACTCTGCCATCACCTGGAGGGTGAGAAAGGACGTTGGTACGTACTCTACTATCACAAGGAGGATGAGAAAGGACATCGGTACTCTACCGTCTTAGGTTAGTGGAAAAAAGGTTTTGTAAGAATTTCTCCACCTTATTGTGGGAGCTAAAGAAGAGTAACTTGTGTTTAGTACAATACTTGGAAAAGGAGTCTCTAGGGAGTGAACGTATGTATAGTTGAAATGAACCACTATAAAATTTGATGTTCTTCTATTCTTTTACTTTTTATTGCTTTTTTATATTCCATACTTTATTATTAGTGTGGTTAAAAAATATTTTGTGAAATTTTATTTTTATAAATAACTGCATACTTTAGGATCATTGAGTAAAAGTTCTTAAAACGATTTTCTAAAATTCAAGAGATTGTTTAAATTATCAATTCACCCCCTTCCTGGATAGCCTTGGGACTGTTCTATTAGATTTAACAATCTGCACGAACTTTTAGACACCTAAACCTCCCATTTGATAAAAATAAAGGTAGTTGACATGCCATATGGATAAAATTTGTAGCACCATTAACAAATTCATCTGTTAGTGTTTTTCAACTGGATCATAATCTATTATACATCATCAGCCTATGAATTTGAATATCCATGTATAACCTGATCTAAAAAATATTAAAAAAATGAATATATGAAAATATATGAATATTGATATATTTCTCCACATTCTCTCTCCACTCTTATAATTCTTCTATTACACTTAGTGAATGTAACTTTGTTATATCTCATTCAAATAATATAATTATAATCATATATCTAATTCTAAGGTTATTCAGCTAAGAAATATGAAAATCCTAAAATGAAAAAAAATATGAAGGTAGTTGTTCTCTTTACCCACATCCCCTCTCTATTATCAGGATTAATTATCTATATTACAATTAGTGAATGTAAGCATAAATCATTACAATATTATAATTATAAGTATAAATCTTCCCAACATTATAATTATAAGTATAGATCAAATTCTAAGATCATTCAACATAGAAATGTGAAAACCCTAAATCTAACTATAAATCTTTTTTTTAGCAAAATCTAACTATGTTAGATATAAGCCCAAGTTTATCCAACCATTATAAGTTAATCTAAGTGGGAATTATTATGGAATTTTTTTGAGAAAATATTTTTTAGAACAAACTTTGGTGAAGCCACAAAAGAATTCAACAAAACATTACAACAAAATACATAACTAAAAACTAATCAATATACCAATGATGATTGGGTGAGAGAGATCATCGAAGTCCTCTTTTATGGCTGACCACCAAGCCAAGCCACCACTTTGAATTAACATTAACTTCAGTTGCAAAAATGTCTAAGCACTGTATTCCACATTAAATAAAAGTATTTATGTCTTTATAATCAGTCCATCCAAATTAGTAAGAGAGGGAGAAGTTATGGTGGCAACCCCCACTTGTAACTAAATGTAACCCCCTTTATATGAAATAACCACCAAATGGAATAACTTTTTCTAACCTTCATGAATGGTACTCCTTCTAAAAATATTATAATTAATTAAATAGTTAATTATAATATCTCATATATAACATATTAATACCCTCATATCTTTTAAAATTTAAGTTCAAAAGTCAACCTAAATTTTATACAATCACACATACACTATATAAAGTTTTGGCACATACAAAATGTCCACATAAAAATCATGTAAAACAACTAAATATGAAATCACATATGTTAGGGTCTTCAACTGGCTCTTGGTGATGAGTCCTTTATGCTTATCTACAGCTTTCCTAGATAGAGCCCTAGTAGTTAGAACCTTGGTGTTCCTAGTGCTACACCGCATATTTGGTCTCATATTAAAGGCTCTTAGTATCATGTGGCTTATCTCATTGAGACAATCATTTCAGCTACAAGTTTTTCAAAAAATGAAAACTAAATAAAGTTTTAATGGTTGTAAAGTCAATTCTAGAAGTTTTATTTTCAAATATTTTAGTGGTTTGAGATCAATAAATTGTATCAAAATTCATTTTTTATCAAAATTCATTTTTGATCTGATGAATTTTCTAGTGATATATTAGAACATATCTTGAGTTCCTTCAATTCTACCTCAACTTAAGAGCAACTTGATGTGATTCAACCTAATCTCAAAGTAAGCTAATTATTATTATAGCTTCTTGAATTAATCAACTTGTTAACTTTCCTTTGAGCATGAATAATATATAGTTTCAATTTAGGGTTTGTTTGAGATTGCTCTAGTATTTTATGAAGTTGCTGTGAAGAGAAAATAAAATTGCTACTACAGATTTGTTTGGTATTAATTTTATTTTCACATATTTTTTATTTAAAAAAGTATCTTTGATTTTTGTTTTAAATTTTTTTATTTCTTATTTGGAGGGATTTACATACATATGATTAAATATAATATATATATATATATATACACTTAATTTTTTATATTTATTTTTTCAATGCTATATGTCTAAATGACATCAAAACTAATGCATTAAATAAAATTTTTACTTTAAATAAATTAATATTATTGATATTTTTATTTGATTTTAAAATTAAGGTAATATATAAATAAATCTAGAGATTTAAATGTTTTTTTATTAAAGATTTAGATGTTACACATAAATACATAAGAGTTCAGTGGCATATATGCAAATCCTTTTTTTTTTTTTGAAAATAAATAAAGAAGTTTTTAAAATACACGTAATAACATTTAATTGTTCTTAATATTTTCAAAGCATGAATTCTAAACCACCCACCCCACCGACCACATCAACTGGCTGCCCATTGCCACAGCTACAATTGAGATAAATTTACTTCAATTCAATTATTGATAATTAATTTCATAAAAACTTTGTAGATTATCAAATAAAAAATTTTATACAATTACAAATTATATTATTTTATATAATTTAGGATTAAAATTTCTATTATCATTTTATTCAATGTAAGACTTCTATCCAATAATAATAATAATAAATGCGATTCTCCTTTATGTGAGTGAAACATAAAAGTGACTTTGTCAAATCACATTGATGGGAAATTTATTTTATAGCAAGATTTCAACAATGAATTAATTCTATATTCCCAAAAAAAAAAAAATTAATTCTTTAATTTAATCAAGATATTAGCTTGATGGCATCCACAATCATATTTGTTCATTATTTTTTTTTAATCTTTTCTGATGGTTTTGGAAAGTTCTGAACCACATTCATTTATTTAGTATAGGATCTATGGCTACAAGTTTGTAGCCTTTATTTAGAATAAAAATATATGAACTTTTCTCTTCGAAATTATTGAATATCATGTAGGTATCCTTCATCTTTATATGTCAGGCTCTCCCAACACTGACAGATTACAAGTCTTTTTTGAAAACTTTGAGAGCCACAGCTCAACTGTAATAGATAGAAAAATATTTTAGAAGCCAAATTCTAAGCCACATTGTCTAACTTAAATGATTGAGCAAACTAGTGATCAGTCCTAATACTAAGAAGCATAATAATAATAATAATAATAATAATAATAATAAGGGTTGTTAAGAAAACTCTTGATCATATTTGACTTGCTAATTACCTTTAATTTGACTAATAATTATAAATGTATTTATTTAACAAGTTAAATATGAATAATATATTGTTTAATTGTATTGGATTGTTAGTATTGAATATTTATTAATATATTATATATATATATATTAATATATATATATATATATATATATATAAATATATATAATATATGTCTTATTTGGCTCTAGATGTTAATATGGTCCATGCAGAACATGAATATGTTATATAATAGGTCCTTTTTATGTGCGTGAGGATTTGAGCGATTTTTTTTTATAGAAACGTACACACATCAAATATGCAAAGCCTCAAACTCAAGGCCTTTTAGCTGACAACTTAAAATTCTAATTAATAGATTAAGATGAATTATTAATTTAATTATTTTAGATAAATAATACTTGAACTCCCTCAAATTCATTTTATTTCTATTCAAATGATTATATATAATCAAAGAAAATAATACAATTCCACAAAAACGGCAACAATAAGAGCCACAGTAAGGGAGAAACTCTTAAGAAATAAGAAATTCTGCCAATAATGAAGAAGAAAGTGCCCAATTATAACATATAGTAAACACACAATTATCACACACGAGTTTCACGAGGCTCGATTGAGTAGAAGAGAAATTTAGGGTAAATAATCTTTATTGTAAAACTTAAAATTAAGGTTTATATGTATAAAGCTGTCCCAAAGCTAAAATGATTCTTTAAGTAGTAATAAAGTTGTCCCAAGGCTTCATTTGAGATGTTTGCTTTTTTTTGTTCTTAAAGCAATTTTTTAGCAAAAAAATTAAAATTTTTGAACTGCAAAGCTGCTTTTAAAAACAATAATGAAAGTCATCCTAAATGAAGCTTAAAATTGGAGTTTAAGATACTTTATATTTGCAATGACTTAACAAAATTTGGTATATAATAAAGATTGGAATTCACAAGAAGAAAAAAAATCAAATCAAAACTTTATAAAAGACTTCATCATGGTTGAGAAATACAAACTGAGTAGTGCTATAAATGGCCCACCACCTAAACCTAATGCTATGACTGCCTATGAAATCACAGCTATTTTTATAGAACAAGTTGTATAAATATTTCCATCAATAAATTTGTATGATTAACAAATTATATATATATGCTGCTACTAATAAATTTATGCTGCTACTAAAAAAACTTTCTTGGTTCGCCACTTATTAATATCATATATTAATTTCTCAAGAAATAAAATAAAAAGTTATATTAAAGATATATTGATTTACTAGGCATTCAAAAAATTCTTAAGAAAAGGAAATTTTATTATATATATGATTAAAACTCTCATAGCCTCCTTTGTAAGTTGGATTTCTTGACAATAAATGCTACATACTGAAAATAATATCAGCCAACTTAATAAGTCTCATATTTATTCAATTTCTAACATGAAACAAGTGAGATCCCTTCCTCTCTCTCTCTCTCTCTCTCTCTCTCAATCATTTAGTTGAAGGTGATGGAGTTGATAATAATTGTGAGATGGGGTATGTGCACAGTGTTTCTGAACTGCTTGTGGCAATTGTTTCCCATACTACAGACATTAATAAATACTATTGAAGGCTGAGACAACCCATTGCCTATCAATTCATGTTGATATCCTTTAGTTCTTATAATTTAGAAGACCTCTCGATTCGAAAGTTAAGAAAATTATTACAAACAAAGTTGAATGGTTATTTAGGCTTAGTTTGGGACGGCATTTTACTGCTTTCAAAATCATCTTTTTAGCACAAAAATTCAATAAAAGCAGCCAAAAATATGTCGCCAAAAGATGTTTCAAATGAAGCCTTAGGCTTCAATTGAGACAACTTTTTGATAACTCTGCAAAGCTGCTATACGGAGAAAGTAACATTTTAAAGCTTCTTTTGGGATAATTTTATTATTATTTTCTAAAATAATTTTTTAGTATAAAAATTTCTTGAAAACTATAAATAAGTTGTGGCCAAAAGCTATCCCAAATAAAGCTCAAACCCAAGATTTCAAAAACTGGACCGATCAGTTCAGTCCACTTTGAAAACTGCTTCTGCATCAAGAAAACTACTTATGCATCAAGCTAGACTGAACCAGTCAGAACAGTTGGTTCAACCAGCAAATTGATCCCAATTATTTTGAGCTGGACTATTTTATTACCACATTTTTAAAATAAATTTATTATATTAAATATTAAATTTTAAATAGTTTTCTTAAATAAACAAATTATATTATATTTAAAATATTTAGTTTTTTATATTTATTTACCAAAACCATCATGAAGCATCTTCACATAGCCCCAACACTCAATATGAGCTCTTAACATAGGAAAGCTAAAAAAACTATATATATATATTTATAATATATATATATTTATATATTATATATATATATATATTATTATATATATTATATATATATATATTATATATATATATAAAGCAAGAAAGTTTTTTCCAACTGATAGAGATCTAAAGAGAAGAGTTGAGGTGTTTATGAGCTCATAACATATCTATATAATGTCCATAAAATTTCTTTTTAAATATATATTTTAAAATTATTTATTTATAATATCAATATTATTTATTTATACATTATAAAAAATAATTTTAACTATTTATTAATAAAAAGCTATTTTTTACATAAATAGTTCTAAGATATAAATTTATAAAATAAATTTGGTATATAAAATATAGGTGTAAAATGTATTTAAACATATAACATAAATTTATAATAATATATATTAAATTCATAAACATATATTTGAATTAAATTTATATTAAATATGTAATATAAATTAGTAGTAATTTATATTGAATTATAATATCTGAATTAAATTTAGATTAAAAATCAATTATAAAATTTTAAAATATATATTTAAATTTAAAATTATCATTTTTTATGAATGTAAATTCTTAGAGTTGTGAGATTTGGGATTTTTTTTTGCTCTTATGTGATATTTTAAAATAACTCTTTTAATTAATTATGTAAGTTTTATGTTTCATAGATTTTTATTTTGTTTAATTTTTTGTCACATATTTAGAATGATAACATCAGTATTTTGTTAATTTTATTTATTTTTAATAATATTATAATTTTTTACGTCATCCACTTCAACCGGTCGCCCCTGTTCGACCGGTCGAAGCGTGAACCTCTCCTTCTGGTCCTTTTTTATTAGACATAAACCAATTTTTTAGGACCTAACCAAATGCTGTTAGGGTATTGTTTGGTTATGTGAAGCCCAATTAGAACTCTTGCAACAGAAGGTCTAGATCCAATAACAATAGCCTTATCAACCTGAAGGGGCAACCAAAAAAATATCCAAGCCATAAAGGATTTTGGTGGAAAAAATGCAGACGAAGATGTGGGAAGGAGATCTAGATAGGGACAATATGAAATTCAACCGAAATATCAGAAAGAGGGGATCATTTAATCAATTTCGTAAGAAAATTAGAGACATATAATAAGATCCATGACAAAAAATGCAAGAGTAATCCAAATCTTTTTCCAGCTTGATGATAATATGTCGCGGATCTAGAACAATAAACGAAAAGTTCCCATAAAGCTTGAGGTTAAAAAAGAAATGATGAATCAGTTCCAATTTTGGTCTATGCAGAGGGAACTTACGAACAAGGTCAAACTAAAAAGGGGCCGCAAGAGCCATAACCTCCTATTTCGAGACCCATAAAGATGTCATGCCACAGTGGGTGGTAGACTTGAGGTCAGGAAAAGAAGAAGAAGACAGATCCAAAAATTACATCTTTAAAGAAACATGTCTTAGAACCACTGTTGAGAAAACCAAGGTTAAATAAAGCTAGGCGATTTGCTGCTAGACTCACTGGGGAACCCCCTTAGGAGGAGCAGCCATGGAAGAGACACAAAAATAACGCAAAATAAACAAACTAAAAAACACAATGATAAAAAAGAAAAAAATAGCATAAAGACACTCAAGAACACGCCGAGAAGCTAATCAAAGAAAGCCCAAGAGGACTGAAACACAGGAAAAATGATTTCATGGAAAATCCGAGGAGAGGTGCGCGAGGGAAAAAACCATAGCAGATAACTCTCAACCTTTTCTTTTTCACTTAACAAATTATTAAGGTTTCATTTGAGACGTCTTCTTTATTGCTTCTTAAAATAAATTTTTAGTACAAAAATTTTAAATTTTAAATTTTAAATTAGAAAGCTGTTTTAAGTAGTAAGAAAACTATCTCAAACCAAGCTTAAATCTGTCTTCTGGCTTAAGTATGACTTCAATGCCTTCGGATCTATTTGAGACAACTTTTTATTTTGTTTTTTAGATTTCTAATACAAATCTTTTTGGCTAATATTTTTTATTATTTTTCAAAATTTTTACTACAAGAAAATCAAAAATTACTAGAAGTTTTTCTGGCAGTTCGTATTATGTTTAGGTGGTTTTTTAAAATACCGGCGGTTAGTAAATAGCAGGTATAAACCGTATAGGAAACGATTTGCAGCGGTCAATTTCCAGAGGTTAACCTTACCGGCAGCTTTCCGGCGGCATAAACGACCGGTAAATTCCGACGATCATAACGCCGGTGACCGCCGGTTAATTACCGGTGACCTCCCACCGGTATTTACCAGCGGCTATATTAAAATTCCGGCGGCTATAATAAGCCGTATGATATCGATGTTTTCGGCGGCCAAACTGCTGGTAGACCACTAGAAAACTGTAGTATTTAAAAAAAAATTTACAGTCCCACTCAATTTCCACAATACCTGCACAGAATTGAAAATATATATCACAAATAAGGGTAACATGCCACTATAATGAACCCATAGTTACAGTAAAAAATCAACATATATAACATGCAAATGAAATCCATAATAAGCATAACCAAATGTTTAGACCGCCCGAAAAAACCCTTAAAACCAACAGCCTAGGCCGCCGGTAAAACAGAAAACTTGCGCCCTTGCCGGGGTGTATTATTATAACGCCACTAATTTCGGTGGTGTATTATTAAAAACCGTTGAATAAACCACCGGTAATTACGGCGGCTATTGGACCATTGGTAAAGATCACTGGTAATTCCTAATTTTCCTATAGTGAATTTATTGATGGGAAATAGCTTTTAAAAACGTTATGATAGCTATAAAAGAGCTAATAGTTGATTTTTTTTTTTAATATTTATAATGTGCACTCTAACTTTTAAAAAAGTTATCTTTCTCATAAATGCTTCACAACGAGCTTTATAAAAAGCTGTAATTGTTCCAAGTAGGCTCTTAACTTATCATGACTTACATCTAAAGTCTACTTAAACAATGAATCACCAACAAAAAGTGTAATTTTTTTCTTTGAAAAAATACCTAAAAACAAATATATTATAGATGAAAATATCTGTTGAGGAATTTAGCTTGCAATGAAGAAGCTGTCGACTAATTAAGATTTTATTTGGTATAGTTTTCTTATTATTTTTTAAAATATCTTTTTAATATAAAAATTAATTTTTTTACTAAAAAGATATTTAAAGAGTAAAAAAATCGTCCAAAATAAAACCTAAGATATGAGTTAGAAATGATATCTTCGTTGTTAATACAATTTAGATTTTATTTCGAATAATTTTTTTACTATTTAAAAAATAATAACTTAGAAAAAAATTTAGTGAAACTAAAAATTTTTATTTTAAGAAATTATTTAAAACAAAACAGTAAAAAAGCAGTACAGAAGGAAACCTTAGTCATCAAATCCTGTCGAAAAATCCTTTCAGTGATAATGATAGGAATATTGCAAATACGAGATTCTAATTTTGCCGACGCTTTGCATGTGAACCATGCGTTATGCCTTTCTTGTCTGTAGGGGTGTCAATATTTGACATGACCCGAAAATCTGACTCAAGCCTGACCCGAAAATTTCGGATTAGGGTCAACCCGAACCCGAAACGGGTCGGGTTGACCCGAACCCGAAACGGGTCGGGTTGACCCGAACCCGAAACGGGTCGGGTTCTGGTTCAACATTTTGACCCATTTTAAAAATCGGATCGGGTTCGGGTTAACCCTTTGATCCGAAATTGACCCCGAAATCCAGATTTTGACCCGGCAACCTGAGATTGACTCGTTTTTGACCCGAAAAAGAGGAAATATACCCGTTTTTGACTTGAAAAAGAGGAGATAGACCAGTTTTTGACCCGAAAACTAGCATTTTTTTTTGTTGGAAATGGGTCGTGTCGATCTGGACCCGAAGCGGGTCGGGTTTGGGTCAGAAAAACTGACCCGTTTTCAAAAACGGGTCGGGTTCCGGTTGACCCGAATAGTGCCGGGTCAATTTCGAGTTCGACCCGAACCCGACCCGTGACCCGAAATTGACACCCCTACCTGTCTGAGCTTCTGATTTCACATCAACCCTACATAAATAAATAAGCTAACCGAAAATATTTTTAGTGGTTCTTTGTGACGACTGCAAGGATTTCTGCAGCCAGTGGCTTAGGTTTTGTTAAGGGCAGTTTTTTTTTTTTTTTTTTCGATTTTTAAAGTCTAAAGATTTTTAAATTACAAAATTTTTATATTAGAAAGCGGATTTAGAATGCCAAAAAAAAAAACTTATTTAATGAGCTTTTTTTTTATTAAAACATTGTATTATATAATAAAGTTTTATTTAATATTGGAAAAATATATTATTGTTTATTAAATATTACATAAAATGATGTTAAGCAGTAGCAAGTGGTGGCAGCAAAGGGTGATTTTTGTTAAAAAATGAAAATACTTTGAATTGAAATTATATTGACTATTTTAAATAAATAATTTGATTTATTTTCAAAGTAAAATAGAGAATTCAAAAACAAAAATTAAATATGTTTAAAAATAATAACAAATAACAAAAAATTGATTCCTAGTTTGAATTTCCAACCCACGGTATGTCATATGTAATCAAAGATTGATTTTATCATGCACAAATCTTAATATATTTTTAAATTAAAAATATTTATAATCAAATTCAAGTCCAAATAATCTTAATCTGGAGAACTTGAAGTTGAACTTAACAATTCGATGAGGCGGATACATTTACAAGTGATTAAATGCGAGTCCATATAAACTCAGATCAAGCACTTAAAGCATAGTTGAAAACTTTAGAATATTAATTAGAGCACTAGATCATCTCCAAACCTTACATGCTTATATAAAGTCAAATTAAGCATTTTGATGAAATGAATCCAATCAACTTATTATAACTTAATTTGAAAATGATTAAGACACTTAAAAAATAATAAAATAATTTATAATCATGAGATATAATACAGGACATCCAATGTAATATTTTAAGATATTCCTATATTTATGAGACATGTCACTTACAAAATTTATAAATAGGCTTATACTCTTCAGGAGTAAACTATTAGCTCGAGATTCAAGAGAACTCAGAGACCTGAAGAATCATGAAGCTCCATTTGAGCATTATCTCCAAACGACCACAATTAGACTGACACCATCAAGCCACTACCTAACTGACACCATTAAATTGATGTATGACCTTTGCCATTAGATTATCATCGACTAACCTCTACCCTTGGACTGCTGCCACCTAATCACTACTGAAGATCGATGTTGCTTGATCTATGTCATTGAACCACATCAACATTGTAAAACTTCCATGTCAGAGTAATTTCACTCGACCACCAGTTTTAGATTGTCACCCTAGTCCTCGACCATTAGATCTTTGTCCCCAACCACCATTGTTGTACTTTTTTGTTTGGTCTCCATCGTCGAATCATCACCATTGGAATATTGTTGTTGTTTGACATCTAACGTTTGAATGTTGCCAACTGACTTTTGCTATCAGATCACTATCGTCTGACTATTGTTATTAGACCATTGTCATTCGAGCAAGGCATGCAATCAAATCACCACTGCTCTAACTCCATCAGTAGATCATCACAACTCGATCGATGTCATCATATCATTGTCACTCCATCACAACTATCTGAATGCCTTTAATCCCTTACTCTTGTAATACTTTCTACTTTGATTTAGGGATTGCCAAATCTTTTTAACTATCCCTCACCTATTTAGGTTGGCTAGACCAAATGGTTTTCCCCTTCTAAGTTTCTTACATAAAAAATACTAGTGTCTCCTACAATCTCCTATTTTTTTTCTTTTGTCTTTTTTTCCTTGGATATTAATTTGTTTTTTTTTTTGGATTTTTTATAAAGTTAAGGCACAAAACTCAATAATTCTATAGCCATGAGTTCTTAAGCATGTAACAGTCTATATAAAAAAGAGATATTGAACAATACATATAGTTTACATTATATATAAGGAGCTATCACATGTTGGTTGTACATATGGAGTGAGGAGAGATTTTGTTGAATATGTAGAAGATATAATGACCTCCTCAATCCTCATCCTATTTAAGAATATTTTAACAGGCATATTACAAGATAAAAGAATTCTATTTAAAAATTCATGGGATTAACCTTGTTGAATAATTTTCACTATATAAAATATAATTATATGGTTCAAACTCCATTGATCAATTAGAGAGGAGACAATTCAATATTTCAACTTATTCAAAAATAATTGAGGTGGAGGCCAAGTCAACTTTGAGTTCACTAGCACTGCATGGTTACCTGGTGGCAGATGGCGTCAATTGCGGACTGAAGAATTCAACTGATATATTCTTCTCGTTGCAATAGAAATATCGAGAAATGTCCGCAAAGAAGGAATAGAAATTCCCACAGGAAGTCTGCTCTCCCTTGTATGAGTTGGAGGCCAATCTTGGGATGTATCGAAAGGTTTGAAAGGCTTATGCCTATATTAATGGATGGAGAAAATCTCACTTATTTAAACAGTAAAACCCAAATGAAATCTGTGCAGGCAAGTTTCGTCCTTTGCCTAGCTAGCCTGCGCGGCCTCTCGCGTAATCATGACAAATTATAGGGTTAAAAGTCAATTATCTCTTTCAACATTGATTGATTGGTGGTAATTTATAGACACTTTTTTTTGGGATATTTAAATCATTCAAGACAAATTCACACACTCAACATATACACAAAGACTCGAATCCAAGACCCCTTAGTTGAAAGCCTAAGCTCTTAACCAACAGGCCAAGGTTATAGACACTTGACTTTGATTATATATACACACACATCTGCATGTACGTATGTGCGTGCATGAAGTGAGCTCTTCAAATCTTTACAGCCAAAATTGGGTAACCCATCATGGTTGGGCTCAACCAAGAGTAATGGGTGGATGTCGACAAAATAAGAAATGGGTTTAATACCAACACTATCAAAAAGTTTATGTTTTCGCAATAGTTTATAGCAGTGGTTTGAAATCCATAGCTAAAAATAGGTATACAACGGTTTTCAATACTGCTGCTAAAATTGCTATTAAAAATTGATATTTTAATAAAATTTCCAGAAGACTGACTTGAAGAGGAAGGCTGCACCTGCGAAGAGCAAGTACTTAAGTAATTATAGATTTTGATGTTAATATTCACTCAATTTATATTTGTATAGTATTTTATTGATATTTGTATTTTGATTATAAAATTTAATTTTTTGGGCATTATATATATTTTTAATTTATTCTACCATTTAGCAACAGTTTTAAAACCTGCTAAAAGCGCTACTAAAGCCTCCCGACAACAACACTCTTAAAACCTCTACTAAATCCTTTCCAGCTAAAACAAATACAACGGATTTACATGTGTTTAAATCGTTGCAGTAGGTCCTAAAAAGTGTTGTGAAAGCCTAATTTATTTGTAGTGAAGTAATTTTGGTGGAACTTATTTTTTCAGATATTTAGGACAATTAAGACAAATTCAAACACATCATATATATAAAACTTGAACCCAATAACTCTAGTTGATAGCCATAACTCGCCACAAAATGATCAATGTGAGTTACATTTTTGGTAGAATATATGTTGACATACTATGGCACGACAATTATCTTGGCATTTGTTACTAGCTAGTGGAGTGACATTAGATAATTTGCTGGTATCATAAGAATTTTGACGTATTTCCGACGCCAAATATGTATGACATTTAGTTAGCAATGACAAATTTTATCCGTTGAAAATTCATTGGAAATCTATATAGTCGATCATCACCATTACTAGACACTTATGCTTGCCTCTCTTTTTCTCATGGCTAGGGTATGCACTTCGCCACTGCTAGAAATAGCTCATGTATTCACTGCCATCATTCTAGTCTTTGTTGCTATGAAGTTAGCTTCCTCTATGACGTCCCCAAACCCTCCATTGCCAATACGATTTGTTCACCTCCTTGATTTTGTCGCCTCTCTAATGAGCTTTTTTTTTTTTTTTTTTAATCTTGATGTGCATAATATCTATGAGATCATTGATTAAGACATCATTTGGGATATCATTCTTATTATTTTCTAAAGCAACTTTTTACTATAAAAAATTATCTTAAATTAGAAACTTAAATAAGAAACAATAAAAAAGTCATTACAAATGTAGCCTAAATTTGCTTGAAAATGTTTTCATTTAAAATTATTCATATGCATTCAAAGGATTTTAGTTTATTTTTTAAAAAAATTTATAAGTATTTATAAAATATATTATGATGGAACAAAAGAGTACAAGTGAAAACTAAAAAAAAAAAAAAACAGTAGTGACTTAAGGCTCGTTTGTGACAGCTTTCTTCATGCTTCTTAAAGCGATTTTTCAGTTCAACAAATAAAATTTTTACACTAGAAAGCTGCTTTAGGAAGCAAGAAGAAAGCCATCTCAAACAAAGTCCTAGTGAAACAAGACACATTTCACCACCACCACCATGACCTCCACTCCAATAGACATGTATGACATCCACTCCACCTATCATTACCACCCATATAAAGGAGTAATTTTTGTGTCCGAATAAAGAATGCGTCCAGAGACCAATGACAACGTCCCACGTCACATGGAGCTCGGTACCGAGCACTCAGTATTGCTCGGTATACGTCCGAATTTCTGATTTTTTGTCTGGACGTAATAACTTTTCCATATAAAGCCACCAATTTCTATTCAACCAATTCATTCATTCACAATAGTTGTACATATCATAACATTCCATTCATATTATTTATTTTCACTACAATCTCTAAAGGAAAGACTTTCCACATTCCATGACCCTTCATATCCACATCTAGCATATTTCCCCTTAACATCCAATTTTACTTGAACATCTAAGCTATCTTAACAAACTACCATACCAATAACTTGCTCGACTAAACTCATCCACAAGCTAGTAGATGAGTGTGTCTCTACTATACTTATGTGTGAATATAAATAATACATCATGCCTGTCAAGAATTCATGAATATTAATTTTTATAGGATGAATGCTAGCGATTATAAGAAATGCATAGATAAAACTAAATAGAAGAGGGATTTTCAAGGATATTATCCAATGGTCAGATTATGAACTACATATACAATACTTTAAAAGGATGAAATAAGGAGGGTATTTATGAAGTAGGCACAGGGCTTAGCTTATGATACCTTGGTTATAGAGAAGATGAGCAACAAGCTAGCAAAAAATAGGGCTATTCAACACAAAACTTAAACCTTCCCAAGAGGTTTTAACTGCTACTAATTTCTTTGCATCAACGATATTCTGCGATAGTTTTACGACTGCTGGGTAGATAATATGAAGTGCTAGTTATTTCAGCAGTTTTAGCCACCACAAAATTCCACGATTGCAGCGGTGATAAATGCCACTAATTGTTGAAAAAAAAATAAAATTTACAGAATTGTATAGTTTAAAAAGCCACAATTCTGTATGATTGTGGCGGTTAAAACAACCACAAAAGTTCTAATTTTTTTTAAATGGAATTCATTGCATGCACTTCGTTATGAAGACAAAAAACATATGCATCAATTGAAAGTTTCAAAGGCATACAAGCAAAGCATATTCATTGAAATAAAAAGCTAAACTGTCTTGATAAAAGTTTAAATTGGCGAGGAATTGTGAAATCTTAATTTGAGAAATTGAGGATTTGGGGCCCTTCGTCATAGTAGTGGTTTAATATGCTACTATATGTGGCGGTTAAAACCATTGGTGATTTTGCATTCTATTTTTTAGGATATGGGAAAGGGAATGAGCATATTGATTAGCATTTAAGAATCTAATAAAAATTCATATAAGTATTTCTCTATTTTAATTTTTGTATAGTCATGACCAGCTTTGAGTTTATTTTATTTTTTTCTCTTTGTTCTCTAGCAATGTACTGTAGTGTAGATCTTGTATAAACATTTTAATTAAATAAAAAAGATTTTATGGATGAGTTTATTTTTTTAGTACTTTTCATATTTTAGTAACGTAGTTTGTTGTATTTTTAAAATGTACATTGGACGAGATTCTAAAATATTTTTTAAATTAAATCTTGAGATTTATCTATCACAGCTCAACACGATAAGATATGTCTTGTTGTGTTAGGTTGTGATATACTTTTGGTGGTACTAGAGAGATATTTTTTGAAATAGATCTTAAAATAAAGCTATATGAATTGATCTGTAGGTAAACTAGGCGTAGTTTTGAGTATATGTGTGTGTTTATTATTATTTAATTTTATGTGCATGTATATTCAGTCTAATATTATGTATGGATAGAGTGTCAATCAGGAAACTACGGCATATAATATGGCTTTAATAGCGAGTTCTTATATAGTTTTTCAATTTGCTAATCTAATATCCTGCATGATGGGTGAAGCATAAAGTAAATTTCACATTCTTTGATCTGATTATACAGATAGATATTTATAGATTTTTCTAAAATTGAAGCCTTTGATGTTTGAGGGTATTGTTGAGCCCAGGATAGTAGAGGATTTATTGAGGAAACTAGAAAAGACATTTGATGATATGTAGGAATATCCTGAAACTACAGGAAAATTACTTATTATTAGAGGATTTGAAAATTTTATGGACTTCCAGCAAAAATTTTTTTGCCGGTAACACGGGCTTCGGGAAAATTTTTCTGGCTAAAAAAATTTGTCAGAAAAAAGTAGGTAGAATTAATAAAAAAACTAGTTGGAGTTGCCTGCCCGTCTCCATGCCCCTGACCTGCTACACATGGCGGGGATCGAACTCTGCTCTGCTGTTTTGCGCGTGCCACTCGACCATCATGCATCCCGTTCCTGTAAAAGTGTCTTAGAATATGAATTTTTTTTTATTTATTTTATAAATATTGTCAGAATATTATAAATAATACTAATTATTACTAATTTATTATTTTAATTAAAAAATAAAATAAGTTATTAAAGTAATAATTAATTAAACAACGTTATTAATTTAATAAGAAGAGGTTTGAGTGTTGAGACATCTAGTAATGGATGTTTTTGTAAAGAAGAAAAAATTGTTGAGAAAATCCTTAATTTTTTAGGAATTTTTTGACCTAGAACAATTAAAAATTATTTAATGAGTCATTATAAGTCCAATTAAAAAACTGTCTTTATTAAAACATATATAATGTAGTGCTTTATTTATCCTAATTTTTCCATAATTTTTGACACTCGTAATTTTTTTTAGAAATTAGCACCTATTAATAAAAGTGAGACTTTTAGGACTGTTAGGTGTCCATTTTACAAATTAATTTCACCAAAATGTTCTAAATAAAACGAGCCATTTTATTGATATTTTTTACAGATTTTTAAATCCCTAAAAGAATATTTGTAAATTTTATACTAAAAATTCTTTTATAATAATAATATTATTTTATTAAAAAATTGAATATATTTAAAAACACTTACATAAATGTTTAAAAATCCATTTCCTTTTTTTTGTTTATCAAATAATCGGTTAAAAAAGAGGACTTAGAGAATTCAAGAAAGAAAGAGAGGAGAGAGAGAACAAAAGTTCAATTTTGGGCAACTTCGAGCTATTTTCATCTCTAAATAAAATGAGTTGGGAAATTTGTTCTTCTCAAAATAATTAACATTATGTCGATCTCAATTTTAAAAAGATATGTAATTTTTATCAAAATTGTTGATTAAATACTTATTTCCATTACAAAAAATATGGATAACTTTGTACCGGTAAAACTTTCACTATATAAATTTTTATATGTTATAGAGATTAAAATTATGAATATTTTGAATATTTTTTAAAATTAAAATTTATAATGAGGGTTTTTTAATTTGTGAGGTTTTTATTAAATAGAAATTTTTTTGGACTTTAAAAATAGTATTTAGGATGATAAAAATAAAAAAAAATATTACTTTACACAATCCTAGATAATTTGGTTATTGTCTATAAATATGCATTTTTGCCTAGTATGATTTTCTGTTGCTTACTATTATAGAAAACTATATAATTTTGACTGTTATGACTACTATAATGTGATGATATATGTATATATGTGATTATGTTTGGAACAATGATATTTAATAAGTTATGGTGCTATAAGTATATAAGGGACTCGTAAGGGCCCAAAATTATTTGATTTTTTTTTTGGGTCTAAAAAATATGATATAAACTACTCTATGATATGGATTATAATTTATTTATATGTTCAATATTATTTTTTAAATAATTGGATAACTATTATGCTCTTATTACATTTCTTCGTATAATAAATTATTATATTGCATTTAACTACTTTTAAATATTCAATAAAATTTAATAAAAGAATTTAATATTTTAGATTAATTTGTGTGGCATTTTAAGCTATTGTAGTTCATTATAGTTTGCTTGCGCTTTTCAGGATCTGAAAAAGGGAATAAGACTGTTGATTAACAATTCGTGATCAAATTTGAGATTATTGATATTTCTCTATTTTGATTTTTAAAAAAGCATGGCTAGTTTATCTTTTAATTCTATAGCTTCTTCTTGTAACCATATATTATATTGTAGATAAATTTTGATAAATAAAAAAAATCTTATGGATGAGTTTGTTTTTAGTATTTGAATGTGTCAGTAGCTATGTGGTCTATAGTTATTTAAAATGAACATTATAAGAGAATGTGAATATTTTAAAACTAGATCATGTGATTTGCTTATCATAGCTCAACATGATAGGACCTATCTTAGTCAGGTTAGATTTTGTCATTTGTACCTAGAGTGTCCTTAAAAGGTGGATAATATGTGTTTAAGGTAGCTCTAAGTAAGGGTAGTGTTGCTAGTTCTGAGAGTTTTGTCAGTGGAGCACCTATGTTCTAGAGTTATAGCAGACAATATTCTGGTCAGTATGACTGGGTGATTAGATAATACTTCATTGACATACATGTAGGGTATTGGGTAGTTGAGTGTTGACAGGTAGGATTAGATTGATGATCTAAGTCCTAATCTGAGAGTTTTGTTAAGCCAGTAGGGAGACATAGGGTTGTTCAAGTTCATACAATTTTTAAGGGACCATCTAGTAAGGGCGGTAGATATATTATGTGGAAGGTTTAATAGTAGGTATATCATTTAGCAGTGTTCAGAGAGAGCCTAGTATTTTAATTGCTCCAATTCTAGTTCAATAACATGTGTATAATTTAACATAATAAGAGGCTTGAGATGCTCTAGATATGGTTAAAAGTATGACTTATATTTATGGGTAACAATATCATATTTTATTTGTTTCTAGAGTTAGCTATTTATTTATTTTTCAAAATTTTTTGATTTTCTACACTTGCCTTTAGTTTTACAATCTTTTTCTTTCTCTATTATTTTACTAACTACAAATGGTATGATAGTGAGTATAATTTATTTCTATGATATTGAGATTTTTTTTATAAGAAGTGGAAGTCAAGTTTGATTTTATCATCCATTTCTATATTTGATGTCATTTTTGCTATGGATTAGTCGAGTTTGTATGAGACTCGGATTGATTACTTGAAGAAGCTAGCAACTTTATTTTTAGTCTGTGAGAGTAATGTATTTCAGGGAGTTAAAGATATTTTTTTTTAATTTCTTCTATAAAACTAAATAAATTATGGAAGAAGGGTTGTATGATACTTTTTGCTTCAGTTTGGGACAGCATGGTAGATTTTGGTTCCATTACTGGTGTTCCAATAGTGCGAGAATTCCCATATATGTTTTTTGAGGAGTTGGTTAGTTTCTCTCTGGACAAAGATAAAGAGTTATGTATTAATGTGTATGGGAAAGACCCCATTTCTAAAACTCTGTATAGGATAACACTAAGGAGTTTCAAGAGTTAAAGATGCAACTTCATTAGTTAGTTGATCGAGGATTTGTCCATCCTAATGAGTCTTCATTGGGAGCACCTGTTCTATTTGTAAAGAAAAAGTATAGTATGATGCGTATGTATATTGATTACAAGGAGTTGAATAAAGTTACTTTCAAGAATAAATATCTTTTTTCATAGATTGATAATCTATTTGATCAGATTATTGAATCTTTTTTATTTTTCAAGATTAATCTGCGATATGGATATTATCAAGTGAATGTGAGAGAGATTGATATGATGAAGATAGATTTTAATATATATGAGGTACCTACACTATGAGTTCTTAGTCATACTTTTGGGGTGACTAATGCACCACACTTCTTTGTAGATATGATGAATATAATGTTCAAATATTTTTTAAATTAGTTTGTAATTATTTTCATAGATGATATTTTGATTTATTTTACTTTTGAAGATGATCATGTAAGATATATGAGGGTTATTTTGGAGACTTTGAGGAATTATCAATTATAGACAAAATTCTCCAAATGTGAGTCCTAGTTAAGGAGTATTTCTTTTTTGTGACACGTGATGAGTAGTGCTAGTATTTCTATAGAACCCTAGAAAGTTCAGACACTTATTGATTGGCCGATGCTTACTATTGTATTTGAGATACGCAATTTTTTGGGTATGGTTAGCTATTACAACAAGTTTATGAAAGATTTCTCACAGATGTTTACACCTTTGATGAAACTAACTTAGAAGTTAGTTGCTTTTATCTAAACAACGAAGTGTGAGGTTTGTTTTTAAAAATTATATGATTGTTTGACTTCAACTCTAATTTTGTTCCTTTTGTCTGCTATAGAAGGACTTCAGGTATTTAGTGATGCTTCACTAAAATATTTGGGATGTTTATATATGCAACATGAAAATGTGATAGCTTATACCTCTAGACTATTGAAGACATAGGAGAGAAACTATTTAAAACATGATATGAGATTGCTGGCATGATTTTCTCCATGAAGATTTAGAGACCCCATTTATACTATGTAAGGTGTGAGATTTTCACAAATCATTAGAATTTGAAGTACATTTCTAGTCAAAATGATATAAATGTAAATGAGATGTACTGAGTTGATTAAAGACTATGATTTGACTATTTAGTATATAGTGGTAGATTCTCTGAGTAGAAAATCTAATGGATTATCATGTATTCAGCTTACTTTTGATTAATGTTTGATATCAAATATGAAAATATTACAGTTAGAGATGATTTCTTCTATGAACAGGGATTCTAGTATTTTTGCTCAAATGACTATATAGTCCTCTCTATAAGAAAGGATTTAGGAATCTTAGAAATAAGATGTAGAATATTCAATGTTGATTGATTAGATCATATCTACTAAGAAATATGAATTATGAGTATATGATTATGGTATTACTTTTTGGAGATCTGAGATAAGAGACTTTACACTAGGCCAACTATTCATCTAGGAAGTAGTAAAATATATAGTGATTTAAAAATATATTTTGGTGGCTTGGATTGAAAGAGGATGTAACAAACTTTGAATCAGAATGTGAAGCCTGCCAATTAGTGAAGACAGAGGATAAACGACAAGAAGATTTTTTGCAACCATTCCCCGTTCCAAATTTGAAATAGGAAATGGTAACTATGGATTTCTTTAAGGGTTTTCCTAGGTCAAGACAGGGACAAGATGATGTTTGGGTTATAGTTGATCATTTGATGAAGTCTGCTCATTTCATTTTGATTCGACAATCTAATTCTATATAGATTTATACAAGTATATTTGTGTAAAATTATCATATTACATGGGATATTGAAGGTTATTATCTCTGACATAGATGAAAGATTTAACTCCAGAATATAGAGGAGTAATCAACAAGAGTTGGGTACTAAATTGCATTTTAGTATGACATTATATCCTCAAATTGATGGACAATCTGAGATGACTATATAGTTACTAAAGATCTTTTAAGGTTATATGTTTTATATTTAGGTGATAGTTAGACTATATTCATTTGATCGAGTTTGCTTATAATAGTAGTTTTTAGTTAAGTATAAGCCGATATGGCTATATATATATCAGCTCTATATGAAGTTCTGTATGATAGAAAGTGTCATACTCCCACTATCTTGAAAAGAGGTAGGTGAAAGACCATTGATCGGGCTAGCCTTGTTAGATGATGCTACTAAAATGGTTTGTCTGATCAGAGATGAATTGAAAGATGTACATGACATTCAAAAATAATATTTTGATACTAAACATCGGGCTATAGATTTTCAGGTAGGAGATTTTGTATATGTGAAGATCAAACTAATGAAAGACATTAACAAATTTGGTGTCATGCTCCAGAATCTAAATTAGAAGAATTATTTTATTTATCTTTTATGCAACAACACGGGAGCTCTATCTTATCTTCTTCTAGCAATAATAATATCACAAAACCAAAAATTAATATCTAAACAACAATATATTTGTATTCATTCTCCCAAAAATAATATAAAATACTATGGAATCTTACAAATACAGTACACACACATGAGAGAGAGAGAGAGAGAGAGGAGAGAGAGAGACCATTTCCAATCCATGTCAATGTCCAATAATTTCGATAAGTATCTTATCTCATGTTCGTTCATGCTTGCGTGTATACCTCAACTGGATCAAGCATATAAGATGGAAGAGCCTTCGATCAATCCCACCAAAATCTTCTGTCCAAGGAGAGGACGACACCTACAAGAAGAGTTATTATTAGTGTTACAGGATTACTTGAGGACCGTTAGTGTGGATCAGGTTCTTCTAATCTGAATTAATTAATTACTCATATAAATTTTGTTTCCAGATGGCTCTCCTTTGGCTTTATTAAAGTGAAAATAACCTTTGATCGTCAGATTTTTTTTTTTGTTAAATGTCGGGCATTATGGGATACATTCAATGGCTTTCACAAAGGTCTCATTCACTTCACAGTAACCCAATAATGTCCATAGTCCTCCTTATTTTATCATCATCATCATCATCATCATCATCATCTTTGCTTTAGCATTTTCTATCCAGAATAAGAATAGTACCATGCAGAAGCTTCATTTCTAAAGCTGTTATTAAAGACTTAATTGGTATCTTTTCAACCAAAAAGACAAAATGGTAACAGAGAAGAATAACCTTCAGACATCATTATGCAGAAATATTCCACAACTGAGTTAGAAACATAACAGAAGTAAAATTCTTCTCCACATACTTTAGCAAAATAGCAGAAGAAAAACAAGCGAAATACACATTCCATAACTCAGTTAGAAAGTGAGCAAACAAGTCTTTGTAAGAAGGATCGATCAGCGTATTGGTTTTACTAACCATCCTAATAGTAGAGAAAGAAGAGGAATTGGTTGGCCAAAATTTGTCCCATTATATCTCCTAAAATACTTCTGTTGGTTAATAGAGTTAGGTTTTGTTGGGATGGCATTCTTACTCTTTCTTAAAGTATAAAAATTTTATATTGAAAACTTGCTTTAAGAACCAGTAAGAAAGCCGTCCCAAACAAAGCCTAAGTCAATAATTAAATGCAATTAAGAAACCCCAATATCATTTGTTAGTTTGTTAATAATAGAGATATTAAGAGTTTTGAGACTCAAAAAGCCCAAATAGTCATACTTTTTAGACACATTATAGCATCATCTAGTAGGCTTAGAACGAAACTTTACTATCAAGTGGGCTTTTAAAAATAGTGTTCATATATTAATTGCAATATAAAAAAGGGACTTGTGATAGAGAGATGTGAATGAAATGGTAGCATTAATAAGAATTAGTCTACCACTTTCTCACTACAGAACTCTTGAGAGCACTTCACTTCAATTTTTTTATCATTCTCTCTCCTGCTCTCGAGCGCCGCTCTGGCGATTTAGGGCATCCCTTGTGATTGCGGCCGCTGTCGTCTCTCCCGGCGGTCTCCTCCTATTTTGAGCCTGGTTTCCTTTAGATTTGGCTGGTTTGGTGTGCGTTCGTTGGTCTTCTGCCCGTTTTGGGGGTTTTCGCCATGGCGGATGCTCCCGTGGTCAATCCGTGGGGGAAAGTTGCGGATAAAGCTGTAGTATCGAAAAAGGGTTTTTTTAATCTTGATGCTGAAGGTTCCGTCTCTCCTTCTAAATCTAGATCGTTTAAGGAAGTTCTGGCTGGTGCATCTTCTTCAGGTGATATTTTTCCTAATGTTAAGCAAGATGTTTTTAATGGTGTTCCCGCTGTCTTACTGTCGGATGACGAAGTGCTTAAGTTGGCTTCTCCGTTTCAGTATACTTTAGTTGGTAAATTTGGTTTAAGACGTCCTAATCTGGATGCTATTCGTAATTTCTTTTTATCGTTGAAGCTCTCTAGTTTTTATTCTGTTGGTCTTCTGGATGCTAGACATGTTGCAATCCAACTCTCTAACGATTTGGATTATAGTAGGGTTTTTGCTAGGCGATCGTATTTCATTCTTAACTGTCAAATGCGTGTTTTAAAATGGACTCCTTTTTTCGATATTAAGGAGGAATCCCCGATTGTTCCCATCTGGATTTCATTTCCAAACCTTAGATTGCATTTTTTTAATTCTAAAGTTTTGCATGCGCTGGGCTCCATATTTGGTAGACCTCTTCAAACTGATCAGGCTACTGCTTCAAAAACTAGGCCTTCTATGGCTAGAGTTCTAGTTGAAGTGGATATTTCGAGAAATCATCCGAAAGAAGTATGGGTTGGATCGAAAGCTTATGGCTATATGCAGAAGGCTGAGTTTGAGAAAGTTCCAGAATTTTGTAATCATTGTAAAATCCATGGACATGCGGTTTTTGATTGTTTTAAACTAAATCCTGACTTGAAGAAACCTGCTGTGCATCCGAACGGGGGTCATGGCTCTGCAGAGAATAACAAAGTTTATGTGCCGGTGAATAAGAATATTGCTGAAGCTGATGTTATTCCTGTGGAACCGATCTCTGCTGTGCACAACATTTCTTTAAATGATGGTGAAACTATAGTGGTTGAGGAGAATGTTGATGGCAAGGAGATTTTACAGGAAAAAGTGGATGAGCCTATTAAAACAGGGGATAATGATACGATGATGAATAAGGGAAAAGATATGATGCCAGATCCTAAACTTTTTATTCTTGTTAATGATTTATTAAATGAATTGCCGGTTAAATCTAATTCAGTGACTTTGGAAAATGCTTTATTGTCTAAACAGGATATTAACAATTTGGAGGATGAATGTTCTGATACTTACGAGGAAGGGGAGGTTATCCCGACGTTTAAGGTGGTATCTTCTCCTATTAATAATCAAGGTAATATTTCTTCCTCTTCTAAGTTAAAGGCTAACAAGGTTGTGGATGAGGATGTGGTTTCAAAGGGTGGTAAGAAAAAAGGAAAGCAAGGGAAAAATTATTGCCCTGCTACTCCTAGATCTACCAGAGCTCAAAATTCGTCTAAAGAAGGTAATGATTAAGCTTTTAATGTGGAATGTGAGGGGGATTGGTGGTAAGGATTCTAAACTTAGAGTTAAAAACATTTGTAGAATTAACAATATTAAGCTTCTTTTCTTGAGTGAACCTCTTATTTCTGATGACAAAATTGCTGCTACTGCTAAATTTTTGGGATTTAATAAGTTTTTTGCTAATTCCTCGAATAAAATATGGCTCATGTGGAATAATCATATTGATGTTGAAATTGTGTTGGATCACCATCAAGTTGTGCATTGTCAAGTAATGGTTGGTGATGTTTCTTGTTTTGCTTCTTTTGTTTATGCTGCTTGCACTAGATTAAACCGTCTTAATCTTTGGGAGAAATTGGTTAATTTTGCTAACAATATTAATGGCCCTTGGTGTGTTGGAGGGGATTTTAACATCATTGCTAATGCTAATGAGAGAAGGGGAGGTAAGTGCCCTAATTATAAAGCTATGGAAGATTTGAATGAGATGATAACTAATTGCAATCTTAATGATATTGGTTTTTGTGGTTCTCCCTTTACTTGGAATAGGGCTAACCTATTCCAAAGATTAGATAGAATTTTGTTTAACAATGAGTGGTTGGCTCGGTTTTCGGGCACTAATGTGAAACATTTAAGTAGAACTCTTTCTGATCATGTTCCTTTACTTTTGAATATTAATGTTCTCAATCACATTGGTAATTATGCATTTAGATTTCTTAATATGTGGTTGTTACATGATAATTTTAAAGAGGTTCTTCAAAATAATTGGAATGCTCCTGTGTTTCCTGATAACAATATTTCGGGTATGCTTAGGCTGTGGGCTAAGCTGGCTAGACTTAAGCAATGTTTGAGGTATTGGAATAAACATATTTTCAAAAATGTTTTCTCTAATATTATGGATATGGAGGCTAAAGCTATTGAATGGGAAGGTATCTTCTTGGATAATCCTTCTGAAGTTAATAATGCTAAGTTAAGTGCCATTAAGAATGATCTTGTGAACTTGCAAAAGCAAGAGGAAGCTTTTTGGCATCAAAAAGCTAATGCTAAATTTATTATTGAGGGTGATAGAAATACCAAATTTTTTCATGCCATAGCTAACAAGAATAAGACCAAGAGCAAAATTCATAAAATCATTAATAATGATAATATCACTCTTGATTCTGATGAATTAATTTGCAAGTCGGGTGTGGACTACTTTATGAATTTGTTTAAATGTAATGAGGGTATTCTGCCTCTCCCTAATCCTGAATATATTCCTAGGTATATTGAGACTGAGGAAAATATTATGCTTTGCAAACTACCTTTGGAAACTGAAATTTTTAATGTTCTCAGGGAAATGAATGGTGATGCTACTGCTGGTCCTGATGGTTTCACGACTAAGTTCTTTCAAAAGTCTTGGGACATTGTGAAGGATGATGTTATTTTAGCTGTGCAGGATTTCTTTAAAGGTAACTCGTACCCTAAGTTTTTTTCATCTGCAAATATTGTCCTTATTCCTAAAATTGAGGGAGCTAAAAGATGGAATGAATTTAGGCCCATTAGTTTGTGTACTTTTTTTAACAAGCTTAATTCTAAGATTATTGCTTCTAGATTAACTTCTTTATTACCTAAAATCATTTCTCTAAATCAAACTGGTTTTGTGAAGGGGAGAAGTATTAGTGATAACATTTTACTTGCTCAAGAACTTGTTAACGATATTAATACTAAAGTTACTGGGGGTAATATTATTTTTAAGTTGGATATTACCAAAGCTTATGATAATTTAGATTGGAATTTTATGTTTAAGGTCCTTTCTTTATTTGGTTTCAGTCAAGAGTTCATTTTATTGATTAAAAATAGTGTGGATAACTGTTTTTTTTCTGTGATTATCAATGGTAAAACCCATGGTTTTTTTAAATCTTATAAAGGTATTAGACAAGGTGATACTATTTCTCCGGCTCTTTTTATTATAGCTATGGAATATTTATCTAGGGGTATTAATGAGCTTTTTGATAAGAATGCTAACATTAATTTTCGTAGTGCTAGAGGTTTTCCTATTTCTCACTTGAGCTTTGCGGATGATTTCATTATTTTTGCTAATGGTTCTATTAAGAATATTAAACTTGTGATGAAACTCCTTTCTAATTTCCATAAGTGTAGTGGTCTTAAAGTTAGTAAAGATAAGAGTAATTTTTTTGTGGGAAAGTCTATCAATCATAATAGGGTTTTGGCCATTCAAAGAGTGTGTGGTTTTCAATTCAAAAACTTACCTATTAAGTATTTGGGTACTCCGATTTTTAAGGGTAAAAAGAAAAATTTTCTTTTTGATGATATTTTCTCTATAATTCAAAGGAAGCTGGCGAATTGGTCTACCAATTTTCTGTCCTTTGGTGGCCGCTTGGTGCTTGTGAAAGCTGTTCTCAATTCGATTCCTATTTATTTATTTCACACTCTCATGCCTTCTATGGCTTTATGCAAGAGACTTGAGAGGATGATTAACAAATTCTTTTGGGGATCGAAAAATGATTATAAAGCTATTCATTGGGCTGCGTGGCATAAAAATTGTGGTCCTTTTGATGAGGGTGGCTTGGGTTGTAGGAATCTTGTGGACACCGCTAGTGCTTTTTCTCACAAACTTTGGTTTTCTTTTAGAACGAATATTAGTCTTTGGGCTAGGTTTATGAATGTTAAATATTGTCATAATAAGCATCCTGTTTTATGTTCCTTTAAAAATTCTGATTCTCCTACGTGGAAAAGACTTTGTAACATTAAATGGGAAGCTGAAAAATTTATTCAATGGGGCCTTGGGAAGGGGAATATTTTTTTCTGGCAGGATAATTGGTTGGGGGATTTCTCTATAGATTCTTACTTAAATTCTCACACTTTGGATACTGTTAAGGTTTCTCATTTTATTTGTAACAATAGTTGGAATGTGAATAGATTAAATAAGCTGCTTCCTAGTTGTTTAGTGAACATCATCTTAGCTATTCCTTTAAATATTAATATTTTGGATAAAATTCTGTTTGCCGAGTCTTCTGATGGTAAATTTCAGATGCGTAATGTCTGGGATAAATGCCGCATGCATTTGGAAAAATCTGATAGATTTGCTTCTATTTGGCATAGCACTTTCCCTATTACTTATTCGATTTTTGTTTGGAGGTGTTTCAAAGGTTTTTTACCTGTTGATAATATTCTGCAAAAGAAAGGTTTCAATTTAGCTTCTAAATGTTTTTGTTGTTCTAATTTGGAGGATATTGATCACATTTTTATTAATGGTAGGATTGCGCATAAAGTTTGGCTATACTTTTTTCAAATTTTTAATATGAGTGTTACTTTTACCCCGGATAATTTGTTTGATATGGTGGATAGTTGGTTCAGTCCTACTAAAGGTCATATTACCAATCTTATGCCTATTCTGATATTATGGTATATTTGGAAAGCGCGTAATGAGGCTAAACATGATAATATTAAAATGGTTGACACTAACATTATTAACAATGTGATTAGTAAAATTAAGAATTTGTACTCTTGTAATGTTATTAACTGTAAAACTTTTGTTAATTGCGATAGTGTGGCTGTGAAGCTGGGTATCCAGCTTGATAAAGGCAGTGATGTTTATTTGGATACGTTGGTTTACTGGGTTAAACCCAAACCCCCTTTTATTAAATTGAATACTGATGGGTCTGTGGGTTTAGTTTATGCTGGAGCGGGTGGTCTTATTCGTGATTTTCAGGGTGATATTATCTCTGGCTTTGCTGCTCCTGTTAAACGGCTGGATGTTTTATGGGCTGAGCTTAATGCTTTATTTTTGGGGGTCCAGCTGTGTTCTAAAAAGGGTTACCATGATGTGTGGATTGAGTTAGACTCTAAGTTAATTGTTACGAGTATTTTAGAGAACTTCATTGGCAATGCGAAGAATTTTTACATTTTTAGGAAAATTAGAGATATTCTTCTCACTTTAAACTTTAGGATTTCCCATATTTATCGTGAAGGGAACATGTGTGCGGATTGGTTGGCGAAAAAGGGTGCTAATCTGGTTGATTATGAAGAAATTGATATTGTTAATCTTGATATCTCCTTTAAAGGTATGCTTTTTCTTGATAAATTGGCTTTGCCCAATGTCAGAATTGGGTGAGTGCTATGTTGTTTTCTGTGTGGTTGGGCTGCTGGTTTTTTTATGGCCTTTTTTTCTGCTGCGTTGTTCTGCCTGTACCTGGATATGTTATGGGTTCTTTAGAGGTTTTTTTCTAATTTGAAGTGCTGGAGGTGTTGCTGGTCTGGTTTTCTGGGGATGTTGAGGTGGGGGTCCTGGTGATTTTGGTTCTTTTGTCGTGGCAACCTGGTAGGGGGATTATCTGGGACTGTTCGTTTTTTCTAGCTGCGGCTGATTTTTTAGATGATTGGATGAGTAAATTTGGTAAAGGTCTTGATGTTCTGATTGAGCTGGTGGGTTCTTTTTGGTTTTCGGATAAAGCTAGTAGGGTGCTTGGGATGAGATGTTTGCTGTATTATTTAACTGTTTTGTGGAAGGCCGTGATACTGATGTTATTATTGAAGATCTTGTGCAGGTATAAGAACGGAAGAATTTACACGTGGTATAAGGTTTGGATTCTGTTTTCGGTTCTTTTTTTTGTGCTATTTTTTGTCCAATTTTGCAGGAGAGCTGAGCTGATTGACTTTAAGACTCTTTGCGTCTCCTTTTTTGGGTGCTGTTGCTTCACAGCCCGCAGTTAGAGTTGAATTATTTTTGTAACAGTAGAAAGAGGATCCTCCGGCTCATAGGTTTTTTGGTTTTCTTTTATGTTGTAGCTCGTTGGAGCATTAGAGGGCTGGAGGAACCTCCTAAGGACTGTGTAACCGCTTATTTATATCAACGCGTAGGCCCCTTTGTGGGTTTCAACTAAAAAAAAAAAAAAAGAATTAGTCTACCACATTTAGAGAATCAAATAATTGGAATAAAAAAGTTTCTTATATAAATTATTACCTAATTCTTAGGCTTCATTTGAGACAACTTTCATACTGCTTTTTAAAGCAATTTTTTATTATAAAAAATTTTAAAAATAAAACTTTTGAACAAGAAAGTAACTTTAAAGAGCAATAAGACAGCTGTCCCAAATGAAGCCTTAGTCAAGCTTCCAAATTTATTGCTAAAGAAAGAAGATAAGAAAATAAGCCTCTAGTCCTATTCCAACATAAATAATAGAAGACTTTGAAAATTTTAATTTTCAAACTTAAAGACTTTCTCAAATAAAAAAGATGCGGGATTATTTCAAGATAAGCGGCATATTTAAGATCAACATCAATAATATGATGTATCGCTATTGCAAGATAAGATTTTTTATAAGATATTGTCCATGATCTAATCATTCTTCTTAGAACTATTAACTTCATAATAAATATCATAATTAAATTCCTAAAAATTTCTCTATCAATTGCTTTATGTTAAAACTGAAAAAAGGTAATAGAATAATGATCTGAAAGATCTGTCCTAAGAGAGTCCTCTAAAATAATCAAACAAATAAGCTTCTCAAACAACTTGATCAACAGTTTTCCATCTAATTAACACTTTCTTAGTCTTAAGATTAGACTAAGGTTTCAATTGAGATAGTTTTCTTTATGCTTTTAAATTGTTTAGTACAATTTTTTTTTAATTTAAGAAAATTTTGTACTAAAAAATTACTTAAAAAAAAAAAGCTGTCTCAAACGAAATTTAAGTGTTTTGTTTGTCAGTAATATTGGCACGAATGAATCTCATTTCTTTGTATAATATCATGTTATAATCATAAACATAATCAAAGGGACCATAAACTTTAATGGAAGCAGAATAATTGAGTCTGGAAGGTTCTCCAAAATCTGCAAGGCCGAGAATATTATATGGCTAATTTTTTTAATCAAATAAATTCGAATTCCAACCACAAGAACTTTCCCAAAAGCTATCAAGGAATCTAAGCGTTTCTAGTTTTCGATATGATTTCCCTTAATAGATTATATTTGTGGCAGAATGTATTTTGTAAAATAAACTTAGGAAAAATTTTGTGTTAGGATATTCTGATATATGCAAATTACGTTATGACAGATTTCAAGGCCATGAAATTTTTGCTGAGATTAGTATTGCATGTGGTATCTTAAATCCTATGATTTTGAAATCAATTTTTGTTGCATTTTTCTTCGCGATATCCAGATTTTTTTTTCTCGAAAACTTAGGCTTCATTTGGAACTTTTATTTGGTCCGGTGACCTGACGTAGCTCTACGTTCGGACGCCAGTAAAATAGTGCCACATGTTTTTACTTTTTACTGCGCGGCCCGTCAACCCGACCTGGAACTGCCCCGGGATTGCTATGTTCACGTATTGCTAGGTATTACTAGGTACTGCTAGGTATTGGTCGATTTTGCTCAGCAATAACGAGAAATACCATTCTGTGAAGACCAATACCGAGCAATACCGAGTTTTTACCGAGCAATACCGAGTTTTTACCGAGTTTTGCTAAAAACTCGGTATTGCTAGGTATTGGTCGATTTTGCTTAGCAATAACGAGAAATACCATTATGTGAAGACCAATACCGAGCAGTACCGAGCAATACCGAGCAATACCGAGTTTTGCTAAAAACTCGGTATTGGTCTTCACAGAGCGGTATTTCTCGTTATTGCCAAGCAATACCTAGCAATACCGAGAAACACACGAACATAGCAATCCTGGGTTCCGATCCGTGTCGGATCATCGGGCCGCGCGGTAAAGAGTGAGAACACGTGACGACATATTATTGACGTCCGAACGTAGAGCTACGTTAGGTCACTTGACCTAATAATTGTTCCTTCATTTGAGATAGATTTTTTATTGCTTATTAAGGCAGTTTTCTGGTACAAGATATAAAATACGTGTATTAAAAAGCTGTTTTAAGAAGCAGTAAGAAAGCCATCCCAAACGAAGCCTTTTTCTCTTTAAGAAATAATTACCCTCTTTGACCACCCTTCTTTAATCTTATAATCCTGCTCTCTAATATTTGAAGGGCCAATTTTCATAAGGTGCAAATAATTCACAATAAAATTAATAAACAAGCGAAAGATCACAATATTAACTGATCGGTGCTTCCCATTACAAGTTTACGAAGAGAATTGCAGCGTTACTTTGGCCAAATTGGCTACATTATATTTAGGCAATTTAGAGAAAATATCAAAGAATTAAACTTGAATTGAGGAAACTAAGCCATCAACATAAGAACTTCAACAAATATCCAATAATTAAAATTCTTTTTCTCCTTTGTGATGCCTAAATGTGTTCACCTAATTTATTAACGTTAATTGAGAAGTCACCCATTAAAATAATAATAATAATAATATTTTATCTACCAACAACAACATCATCAAGCCTTTATCCCACTATGTGGGGTTGGTTATATGAATTCTATTTGTTCTCCATTATGTTATGTTATGAGTCAAATTCTCATGTAAATTTAATAAAAATAATGTCATTTCTAGTATTTTCTAGCTAAGACTTTTTTGGTCTACATCTTCTTTTCTTAACATAGGACAAATCCAATACATATACTCTTTTAATCAGGTCATCGGAAGGCTGACATTTTAGTTTTCCAAACCATGTAAGGTAACACCATCTAATCTTATCTTCCACTAGAGCTACTCTAACTGTTTCACGTATGTACTCATTTTGCATTTTGTCTCTAGTAGTGAAGTCACTCATCCATGTAAGAATCATCATCTCTGCAACACTTAATATTATAATACTCTCTTTAATGGCCAACATTCTGTGACATAAAGCATTACAGGTCATATCACCATCTTATAAAATTTTCCTTTAAGTTGAGGGGTACTTTTTATCACATAATAGGCATCAACTTTTCATGATATCAATAAGATGACCTATGGGCATAATTTAATCTTTAAATTGAATATCTCCAAAGCGTATGATAATATTATTTGAAAATTTATCCTCAATATACTTGATCTTTTTGGCCTTGGTAGCAATTTTATTAATCTAATTAATTTTTTTAGAATGCCTGATTTTTTTCTATCATACTCAATGGAAAATCTAAAGATTTCTTTAAAGCAAGTCAAGGATTAGAAAAGGAATCCTTTATCTCCTACTTTATACATCATTGATATCGAATATTTATCTAGAGGCTTAACTCATTTGTTCTCTTGTTATAAAATCATTGCTTATAGGAATTATGGAGGTTAAACATTTCTCACATTTGCTTTGCTAATGGCATCATTTTATTTTGCAATGGGTCCTTGAGTAGTATTAAAAAATTTATAATTTATTATGTCTTTTTAAAAAGCATGTGGGTTGAATTTCAACAAATCTAAAAGTACTTTTATTGCTGGTAAAGGCATGTTTGTTCTTCATTGTAACAATATCAATAATATTACTTGTTCTGCAAGCAATCCATTCCTATCTATTATTTGGGAATTCCTCTTCACAAAGGGAATACACAATTTTTCCTGTTTGATAAGTTCTTGCATTTCTAATAAGCTCTTTGCATGAGAATACAAGCTTCTCTCTATAAAGGTTAGACTTGAGCTTATTAAGAGTGTTCTTTATTCCATGACTATTAACTTACTTCAAGCAATTAACCCTACTATGGATGTTTGCAATAAACTGAATAAAATGATTAATAATTTTTCTTAAGGTTTTTCCTAGAACAGGAAAAAAATTCATTAGTCTAATTGGTCTCTTATCCTGTTCCTTTAAAGGAAGGGGGTATGGGGTACAAATCTATAGCTGATATGCTTAAAGGGTTCTCCTACAAACTTTTGTGAAAATTTAGACATAGTGATTCCCATTGGGCTAAGTTCATGAACTTTAAATATTATCATAACATGCATTATACTTTATGTTCGTTTAGAAAAGGTCAATTTGGTATTTCAAGCAGATTGTGTAAGATTATATGATTTGCTGAAAGTACCCTCCAATAGGGACTTCGAAATGGATTGGCCCATTTCTGGCATGATGACTGGATTGGAAATGGGTCTCTTGACTCATTTTTCAATACTCATTCTACCTCCTCTTTGAAGGTCTCTAATTTTATTTTGAAAGGCAAATGGTGTATCAACTTGTTATTGAACTATCTTCCTCATAATGTTATTTATATTATTGTTGAAATTTCTATATAACCCCCTCTTAATGATGTTCCAATATTCTAGTTGTGTCAAGATGATGATTTTAATTTTAAGGAGATTTGGAATATTTTTAGAATAAAAAAATATACAAATATTATTTTTGACAAAGTTCAGAATCATTCCATTCCCACTTCAACTTATGTTCATTATTGGAGAATTTTTAAAGGGTTCATTTCCGTTGATAGTAGGTTACATAAGAAAGGCATTTACTTGGCATCTAGATGTGAATATTATTCTCAGAATGAATCTTTAAATCACGTCTTTTTTACCGGTCCTATTTCCGACAAAGTATGGTCAAATTTGGAGAATGGTTTAGGGATTTATGTGCATTATAATAATAGTAATTTCCTACCTTTCCTAGATGATTGGTTTCATAATAAGAAAGGAGAATATTGTTATTGTTATCCCCTTGCTTGTCTTTTGGCTCATGTGGATGAAAAGAAAAAAAAAATCAAATATAACAACATTAAGATGATCCATGTGAGAGTTATTTATTATCTCAAAGTTAAAGTGCAACAGCTTTTCACTGCTAAAATTTTAAAAGTTCATCACTTCGAGAGGAAGAATAGAATGCTTTCTTATTTTAACATTGATTTCCCTAATCATGATAATAATATAAGCCCTTCTTGTTAGTTGGATTAAACCTCATACTCATGAATATAAGTTGAATATTGATGGTGTTGTTAACAAGAATGGTGTGGGTTGTGGTGGGCTTACAAGGGACCATCTTGGTCATTTCATTCTTGGCTTTGCTTCTAATATATCTATGGGTAATATTATTTATGCTGAAATGTATGCTCTTTTTTAGGGTTACAACTTTGCATTGATAATAACATCCTTAATATATGGATTAAAACTAACTCTAAGTTATTGTTGACTTTGGTGCAAGCCCATAAATTTCACAATGCAAGCTTATTTTACATGTTTAGCAATTTTTGTGTAGCTAAATAATTTTAACTTTAGAATGTCTTATATTTTGCATGAAAGAAATGTTTATGCTTACTGGCTAGCTAAAGAAGGGGCTAAATCATTGGATACTCTTTACTTTAACAATGTTTCATGCTTTGGAATTCTTAGTTGTATGATAATGGTATTTTGGATATTCCTAATATAAAAAAATAGCCATAGGTCTCTATTTTTGGATTATTTTCTATTACTATTATCTTCTATTGGCTTGTAGCATTATTGTTATCTCCTTTATGTCAGTTCTCATGCTTCTATCATATCAAAGCAAAATTCTCATTTTCTAATGTTATCTCCTTTTATCAGTTCTATTGTAGTATCCTATTCAGTTTTGGTTGCTGGATTTGGCAATGTTTCTTAAATATTTATGTTTTCCTTAATAATCAATGGCCAATGGGCTAGGTGTAGCCTGGTGGTTTTTCTATTAGTTGTTGATGAAATTTGGATCTTCTATAGTTTTGTTTTGTCTTATGGGTTTTGGGATGTGGCTTTGTTACTTATGTTTACTAGTTTGTTGTTGGGTACTTCCTCCCTCCTATTGGGGTTTTTAGTCGTATGTTATTTTTCTTTTATTTTATGAATACTTTGCTGGTTTGGTCTTTGATCTGTGGCATCCCATCTAGATGGTTTGGGTCAGGGTGCTTGTGTGTTATGCTTCCTTACATCCGAGGTTAGTGTTTCTAGTTCAGGCTATTATTTATGGTGTTGTCATGGATGCTGGTGGTAGTTTTTATGCTTTTTGGTTGATTCTTTTCTATCAGTTGTTAATGGAATTTGGATCTTCAGTAGTTTCATTTTAATTAGCTTAATGGTTTTGATGTGTGGCCTGGGTTAGTTGTGTTGCTGGTATGTTGTTGGGTTTTGCCTCCCTCCTGTTTGGGTTTTAGTTATTCTATTGGTTTGGTCTTTAAGTTTTGGCATCCCTTCAGGCATTGGGTTTTAGCACTCATCCAGGTTTGTTCCCTTTTATTTTATTCTTTTGTTTGGGTTGTTTCTTTTTAGTGTTTTGTTTTGCAGGATGTTACTCCTTTCACGATGCCTTAGAATTTAAGTTGAGAAAATTATTCATTTAAAAATTATAAAACAATATCCAAAAAATAAATCATTTTATTTAGAAAGTATCAATGAAATCGGTTTGCAAAATAGACACCTGAAAGTCTTAAAATCTTCACTTATACCGATATGTACCAATTTCTTAATGATTTTCATCGGTGTCCAAAAATTATGAAAATTTTTGTGAAATTAAAATACTATAATAACAATATTATGACAAGGACGATTTGCGATTTGGAGTAATTATAATGAGTCCAGAAAAAAATGTTTGGCAAGGTTAAAATATGGGATTGTACCTTTATCCTGAATGTTCTTCATGTATATCAAGCTTTGACATTTGCACTTCGCTTGATTATTTTCTTAACATAGGAAGGGAATGGTGGCCCTATAGGTTTTCTTTTCCTTTCTATGTAGCCCTTTAGGTAGTAGCGAGCTGTGAATCTTTTTAGGGACCTTGTAATCATTACTTCTGATGATATAAAATTTGGTCCATATTGGACTCTATCAAAAAAAGAAAAAAAAAACTTAAATCCTCCTAAGAATATCTCCATCTATTTCACCATCACTTTGAATAATGGATCCAAGATATATAAAACACACTCTTATAAATGACTTGATTGCCCAATTAAAGTCACAATCCCCCAACAAGCATTATTAACTCCTTTATTGCCTGCAACTTTGTAGAGCACTTCTCTTAGAACTTTAGCATATGCTTTCTCTAAATCAATAATTAAACATCATAGCTAGTTTAACAAATTTTATTTACCCAAAGCAAAAAAAAGAAAAAAAAAAGCTCAACGAAACAAGTCCCAAAAAAACTAATTTAAAATAAAATTTCAACATTTCCATTTCCTTTTGCTTTTTCTTTTTTCTGCTCTTCCAATATTATTTCAAAAAAATAAAATAAAATAAAATAAAAAATAAAAAATAAAAAATGGAGTGGAGATGGACAATAATTACTTTATTTTAACATAACATTTATATCATCATAAATGATATAGCATGATAATGGAGCCTTTGAAAAATTCATAAGCATGCCTTTGAATTTATGCCCTTCTCTCTCTCTCTCTCAAAAAAAAAAAAAATCGTCAAGATATTTAAGCGACCATAATAATTTATTATGTTTAATAAATTTTATATAAATAAATTCTCAAGAAAATAAAAAAAAAATATTTTCCTACAATAATTTTTTTTTGGGGGGGACATCAAACTCATACATATATCACACATATAAATTTTAAACTGAAGACCTCTTGATTGATAGTCAAAACTCCCAATCAATAAATCAAAATGAGTTGCATTTTTTTCCTATAATTCTCGCTCAACATCAAAATCCTTTATCCAAAACACATAAATTCCTCCTAAGGGACCACAGCCTAGGTTGTCTTCCTGTACCTAAATTTTGGATCAGACTTTAACTCAGCTTTTGTGGTGGTTCTTTCTCCACAAAATTTTTGAGTCAATTAAGATAAATTCACACACACATTATATATACAAATTTAAAATTTAAAATCTTTTAGATTTTGTTTTGGACAGCTTTTTTATTGCTTTTAAAAATAAATTTTTAGTACAAAAATTAAAATTTTGTACTAAAAAGCTGCTTAAGCAGTAGTAATAAAACCATCTCAAATGAAGACTTAGGCTTCGTTTGGGTCGGCTTTTTTGCTGCTTCTTAAAGCAGCTTTCTAGTACAAATTTTTTAATTTTTATGCTAGAAAGCTGCTTTAAGAAGCAGTAAAAAAGCCGTCCCAAACGAAGCCTTAGTTAATACTAAGGGAAGTTTCCAAACAACAAATAAAGATGGCTACTGCTTGTCAGCAGAAGAAGTTTCTGCTTGGACGATAAAACCTAAAAGAAAAAGAAAGGATCACTACCAGCCATGATTTCCACCAAATAACCAGCAGCTACAGCTCTTGCTTCAATGCTTCCCATCATGATCCAACTACACAACCATTTATGATCATCCATGTGGAAGTAGAACTAATTAAATTTGCACCAGCATCCAGGCTGCATTCAAGCAAGCAGCTATATATAAAAGAGTAATATCATTATGTGAAATTACTATATTAAATACAGTAACTAATACAGTATTATTATTTTATGATAATACTAATATGTTTAGGATTGTTAGGTAACTTATAATTTTATAGATTCAAATGATTGATTAGGTAGTTATTTAATCTTTTTTATTTTATTAGTCATAACAAAAAACTATTATCTTATATTAAAGTTTTGGCTTAGATATCTTATTGGCAATAGGGATTTATGGTATGGGCTGAGGGTTTCATAAAGATGAACATCAAAGATTCTTTGTTGATGAGCGAGTGCAGCATCAGTTAACTGTAGGAAGAGTATGGTGATGGTGGAAACCATGCATGTGATTTGGGATTTAACGAAAGTGAGTTTCCAAACGCAGTGAGCATAAACCTCTTTCATTATGTGTTCAAAGTGAGATTGGATAAAGATGGGGGGTTTTTTTTTTCATTTAAAAACTTATAAATTAAAGGGCTAAAGAAAATGAGCGATTAAAAGATTTTTATTTTATTTTATTTTTGTTAAGTTAGTTAGATGTTGGTTCATTAGTATTAGCTCATGTAAGGTTTTTATAAACAATTTTGCATCTTTCTAATAAAGAGTTTGATTTCATTTTGTACTAACCAAAATGGAAGCAAGATTGTGCAAAATAACTATCATTGTTGCCTATCAAGATGACAATCTAATCTTTGTTAAGTTTTGAACGTGTTCACTCTTATAGGCTATTAATTCACCTTTAATTTTCATCTTAACTATTTTGTTACTATTTCCTAGCCATCATGATCCTAGGCCTAATTTCTTCCTTACTCAAATGAGGTCAATCCTTGGTCATTTAGATGAGAAAATTTATGAATTACTCCTCTAACTTAAATGATAGTTCATTATTGAAGTCGCAGAGCCAAAGTCTCTTGAGAGGTCAAAAAATAAAAAGGGTAAAGTTAGCCTTTAATATCTTTTGAGGTCTCAAAAAGTTTGCCAACCTAGAAAGTAAGTTAAACTAGCTGTCCAAGATAAGTAAGTATTTATTTAACAAGTTGAAATTTTTCAAGCAAGTCTTTGCTAAGCATGTTAAAAAAGCATATACTAATTTCGAGGAATGAATTGAGGAAGAGAATGCTTAAATATGGAGCTGTCAAGTTGTAAATTTTGAAGTAAAGTTTTTGTAGAACACACTTATACAGACTAAAGAGCTATGGAAATAACTCACTATTTCACTTTTATCTCTTATGGTGAAAAATGTTGTATTTGAGAGTTTGAAAAAATTATAAACGAAAAGGGATAAACCTTTTCGTGTACAAGGATATATAATAGGCAGGTTTTCTTAGCTTATGTGAAGGAATGAGAGGGTAAAATCCTATTGATGTGTGAAACCCCTTAAATAAAAGAAACTAATATCTTAAACATTGAGGGGCCTTTAGGTGTAATGGTTTGAATTTCATAAAAAAACTAAGCAGTTATGCGTGCTTATCCTAGGGAAATCGTAGGATGGGAGACCTCTTGGGAAGTTATACCAATAAGACAAATCGTCGACAAATTCCAGGAGTAGATCCTGAATTACTGAGAGGGGGCTTTCTTGGAGGCCTTCGTCCTGACCCCTTCTATTCGGCACTCATGCGAGATATTGTTCATTCATATGTCGACCTGATTCATCATGTGGAGGCGTAAATCTCAGCAGATGAAGCCATAAATACTCACAGAAAATACTTTGAGCAAACAAATGAAAAATGCAAAGGTGCACTTCTGATGAATAATTCATCCTCACAACAGAAGAAGCAAGGGAAGAGTAATCTACCTCCTAGGCCTCCATTGCCGAGATGGGAACCTCGACAGGAAAAGGAGTATACCCCACTCAACACATCTCAAGCAAATGTATTGATGGTCTTTCGAGATTAAGTTACAGTGAAATGGCCGAATCCATTGAAGCCGAACACAAGAAATTCAGATCAGTACTGTCACTTTCATCGTAGTCGTGGTCACACTACCAAAGCATGTAAGCAACTGGAGGATGAGATTAAAGGACTTATCCATCATGGCTATCTTCGATAATTTATTTGAGATCCACCTACCCGAGATGAAGCTTGTCCCGCTGAGGGAAAAAATCAACAACAAAGACAAACATTGAATAATATTCAAATGGTTGATGAGATTGATTGACCACGTACTTTGTGCATTTGTATGAATAATACTACTTGTCTTATTTCATCATGTCTTTATTACTTTAAGTAGGGTGTCACTTTGATATTCCTAATATCTTCTTCTAAGTTAAACATTATATTATCCCCATACGTATATCTTATGTATTGAGTATATTATAATTTATATATTCCTAAGTCATACTAGGGACTTATTATATTGTCTTACATGATATAGTAATGTATTTTTCACTCCATTTTAATATTGTCTCATTTTAAAGGATAAAAAATGATAATTAAAAACTAATGATGAATATAATCTCTTTATCCATAATTTAAAAAATACACAATCTTTATTATATCTTAATCACTAGATGATCAATCCCAGGGGAATTTGATCCGACCTCTTCCACACAGGTTAACGTCATCGAGTAGGGCTCTAACATACAACCTAGGATAGGTCTCACATCCTTGGTGGACTCTCTCAACCTCTTCCACACATATTAACGTCATTAAGCAGGGTTCTAACATACAATCTTGGATAGGTTTCACATCCTTGATGGATTCTCTCAACCTCTTCCATACAGGTTAACATCATCGAGCAAAGGTTCTGACATACAACCTCGGATAGGTCTACATCCTTGATGGATTCTCTCAACCTTTTCCATATAGGTTAATGTCATCGAGCAAAGGCTTTAACAGACAACCTCGAATAAGGTCATACATCCTTGGTGGATTCTCTAGACCTCTTCCATAGAGATCAACGTCATCGAGCGGTGCTCTAAGTGAACAATAATCTCTCTATAAATATTCGATAAAAGCAAGTGATTGATAAAATCATCATTCATATAAAGACCTTAGCATTCTAATAGTTCCTCCAAAAATATGGGGGGCAATATATCAAAGCATATCTCAAAGATGCATAAGCAATTCAATTTCATATGAGGGACAAATTTTTAATTTCATATACAATGGAGTTACATAAATCCAACATCAAGATTCAAGTGTATAGTTATTCTCACTAGAAGATGAAATTAAAAATACATCCACTTCATATGTTACAATCATCAAACAACTTCTTCTTTAAAGAAAGATTACAATTTGATCTTCATCAGGCCTCAACCCAATTAACACTATACATGTGTTGCCAGACGTCCAACATAACACACTACTTTGACTCCTTGAATCAGGGATATCTAATGTCGACACACTTCCGTATGAATGCATATTGCCTTAGCAAAATGCCACTGGAGATCCGCGATCATCAGCCCTTCGCTGATATTTACCGGCGGTCCTTTACTTCAACCATCATCGAATTATCGCTCGACTGCTACTTACACCGCACCTTCGAACTTTCTCCTTTAGCTCTCTCGACCATTGACTATCGATAAACTTCTTCTCAAACAGTGTCAAAATTCTTCTCGTCTACTCATCACTTCTAATTCTCCTCCAAGGCACTATGATCGTTAGATCTTCTCAAATCACCCTCACATACAAGCAGCAATTAATTTTTTTCTGTTAAGAGTTATCTATTAAGAAGATAGACTCTCATCATAACTTCTTCTACACAAGAGAGGGGCACTGAAGCTTGATAGGGGAATGCCTCCTATCTTCAACAGTGAAATGACTTTAATGTAAGAAGAAGAATGCAAGAGAAGAACAACGAGCAAAAATTCTAACTTTTACACACGGAGAGGGGGCCTGAATTTTAGTAGGTGATGCCGCCTACAATAAACTGGGGAATGCCTCAAATGTAAGAAAGTTAAAATGAGGGAAGAGAAATAAAATGAATAACTGCAAAAAGTCTAACTTCTGTATAAGAAGAGGGGCGCGATTTAAGTAGAGAAAGTCACATACAAAAATAACGAAATGCATCGACTGTAAGAAGATAGCCAAAGGAGAAGATAGTGGAAGAAGAAAAACTTTCCTTCTGTACTGAAGAGGAGCACTGAATTTAAGTAAGGAAAGTCTCCTACGAAAAATAGCAGAAGACCTCTAGAGCAATAAGAGAAATAGGAGAGAAAGAAGAGAAAATTCTAACTTCTGAACAAGAGGAGGGGCGTCGAGTTAAGTAGAGAAGGTCACCTACGAAAAATAGTGAAATGCCTCCACTATAAGAAAGTTAGAAGGAGAAAAGAAAAAGGTGCAAGTTTCCCCCTGGCCCTGGGGGTATTTATAGCCTTTTTTGGGAAGAAAAGAACATTTCAAAATTGTCTACAATTAAAAAAAATTGATTTTTTTTGGAATTTTCTGGATTTTTTTGAAATTTTTTGGATTAAAAAATTCACATGGGCCCCCACAAAATAAATTAAATAAATAAATAAAGCATAACCATGCGACTAACCACGCGGTCAGGCACGGTCGCGCCTGTTCGCGCGCCGCGCAGGAGGTACGGCGCCTGCCCAGGCCTGAGTTTAGCCCGGACTATCCAAATCGGATATTTATGGGATCCCCGAACACGTTTTTTGATGTCATGGAGTCAATTTTGATACTTTTGAAGCTCAACGAGACCTCTATGATCAAGTTTGAGCAAGATTTTTATTTTTGTAACGTAATTTTTTGCTATTCGACCAATGTGAAATATCGACACATATTTTTAGACTCCTGGAGCTTCGACATCCGAAAATAGGGGGCAACTAATATATCATCAAAAAATTATCTTAATCGGGCACACATCTTGAGGCAAAATCAAGCTTGAAACTTAAAAAATTTAATCTAGGATCATATGAACTCTGATTTTAGCAAACTTATAGTCAAACTGAGCATCTCGAAAATACAAACCCAACGACACCAAATTCGACTCAATCTGAGCCCAAGTGAGTCCAAATCAAGGACTCAAAGCGCTATTGAAAAGTTCGAATCACAATTTGAGTTACCAAACAATTTCCAAACATAACGTTCATGCTAATAGTCGAATCAAGCGGCTCGATGAGAGAAATCCAACGAGCCTAAGATCATCAAATTCCAACATCATTAAGACCTTCAAATGTCTGACGAATGGTACATAATCAAGGGATTTAATATCGGTCGTTCATCCGACCACTTCCTATTTACCCTTGATCTCTCACCTATTTACAAGCCATGCCACTCTAGAATATTTATAAATAAACCCCTCATTTCTCATGGGAGTGGACCAAGCAAGAAAGCAAGGAGAAAAAGAGAAGAAGATTAGGAGGGAAGAAACTCCTCGACCACATACCGACGCCGTAATTCTGCCCGACGCTCGAGTGAAGTTGGAATTCTGTCAGACACCCGAGTGATGCCGGAATACTTCCCAAGTGATGCCAGAATTTTGCCCGATGCCCAAGTGACGCCATAATTCTGCCTGATTCCCAAGTGACGCCAAAATTCTAAGTAACTTTGAATTCAGCTCAAATACGTAACTTATTTGTAATCGGATTTCAATCCGGAAGTAAAGCATTGTAATCTTATCGTCCTAAATTTTAAGGACGAGTTAGCCTCTTATACTTCAAACAAACAATAATAGTGGAATTATTTCAACTGGGCAACTGGGCGTGACCCCGTGGTTTTTTCCCTTTTCAGGATTTTCCACGTAAAAATCCTGGTGTTATTATTTCTCCTTTATTTGTGTGCTAGATATCCGTACAATACTGAGACGGAAATTTTGTAACTCTATCACCGCGTATATTCTATTCCGCAACATTTATTATAATGTTTTTTCAGAAAATTTTAAATTCAGTCAGAAATCTCATCAAAAAGTCAGCCACAAATATGTTAGTAATCCATTGAAATATTTCGTCGAAATATCTGCTGGAATTTCTAATGGATTTATTTCCTCTAGAAATTTTGTAGAAAATTAGTGTTTTTCTTGTGGTGATTTTAAGAGCCAACCCATACTAATTATAGTATTATTAGTTAGTATTCCTTATTTATATGCAAATGCCAAATTTATCACATGTCTTATCATTTTCTCTATGCAGTGCAATATCATGTATGAAATACTATAATCTATCAAATAAAGAAAAATCTATACTCTACTTATTTTGCTTCAGAAAATCATAACTATCAATATAACATGTCAATATTATAAAAAAGTCACATGTGAACCTTTGATAATATAGAAAAAAAATGTAATTTTATCAATTTATGAGAGATTAAATTCACCCGACACAAAACCACTGATAACAAATATAAGATTCACGTTATCTACCAAGATTGGAAGAAATCACTGAATAGAGTCGACGAATAAAAATGCCACGATCAACTTTTTCTCTCCTTCTCTCTCATTCTTTCTCTTCTAATTCTTCCTTTCCTTTCCTAGCATGCCAATAATTCTGAGGCATGGGAAGATGGTGGTGAGATATTTAATATGAAATATATAAAGGAAAAATTTTTTAGTGCTCAACGACGTGACGCTCTCTATCAACTGTCATAGTGTTGCATGCTCAATCCAAAGTTACTACATATCAAAAAGTTCCGCACCACCGTGTCAAAGTCCAAAACCCCAGCGCTACTCCTCCAGCGTTGCTATAACTAAAAGCACAACACATCGACGCTACAGTTCAGAAGTTTAGATTTTCATTTTGAAATTATTTTCATAAATTTTAGGCCATTACAAGTCGAAGAAAGATTTAAAGGAAAGGTTGTTTGCATAAAATAAAATACAAGTGGATGAAAAAAAGTCTTGGACTATTTTAAGAATTTGTCCTCAATTTATTTTCATAAGTGAAGATAAACAAACATAAAACTAATTAATCAAGCGTAATAATCATTAGAAAATAAAAATAAAAATATTTATTATATTTTAAAAATGCATTCATTAGGTTATTTGGATTGTTTCCTTGTATATCTCACTCTTATATTGCATAAAACTCTCATGTATAAAATGGGCACGGTAGACTTTAAAATAAGGTTGAAGTAGATTTTATAAGGGAAAATTTTAAGAATAAGCATAATTAAAAATTGTATTAACAAATTAAGCATGTTTTAAAAAAATTTAAATATAGGCAAAATCGTCTGTTCAAACGGCGACTTATGCTGACTAGGACTGTAGCCGTTATGCTGAGTTGGCGAAGAAATGGTCATATTAATAAGTCGCCCAAATTTCAAGTGACTTATAAGTTGCCCGTTAAACGGGCGACTTACGCTAGAATTAAAAAAAAAATTTCTAATTCGTTACAGCAATTGCTTCCAATAGTTGTTACAACCTTTGCTATTAAACTTATTTGATAGTTCAAATATTATATTAAAAATTTAATTTATTGAGATTAGTACATATGTAATATTAAATCATTATAACGCTAGTAATCTTAGTTTCATCTTATTTGAACATTAAAGCAAAGAATTAGCATGCAAGACAACTACAAAGAATTAATAAACTCTTTACGGAATGGAAGGCTATGTGATTTTGAACACACTAGATTAAATTAATTGAAATGATCCATAACATAAGCATACTGAAATACATAAAAAGATGAACTAGCGTCGCCTACGCGGCCTCTGTGGCAATGCATCAGTGCCTGGAGTGTAATGTTGAGGAGGTCGTCGTGGCCTTTGACGTAGCATGTGATGCTCCTCCTCAGCAACTTCTTCCTCAGCTATGTCATCTCTATGAAGGGAGCTCGGTACAAAATCCGGTGTGAGGTATGCATCCAAATCCGCTGGCACCTGGCTACTGAAGACGTCCGTAGATCGCCCTTGATCAGGATAAGAGGAGGGTCCAGCATATCCACTTTATTACTGAGGAGGTTCATGTGTCATGGAAAATGGTGTATCATGCTCACTTCTATCCTCAAAATATCCTTGATCTTGAATATACAACTGGCTAAGCAAACCACGGCAAAGCTCTGCCACTATGTTTATGTCCCTCTGTTGTTGTGTATCATTTGAACCATTGAAGTGTTGTTGCAAAGCTTGTTCAGTACTAAGGAAAAAGTCCCTCTGAAATAACATAAGAAATTCGTTATTAATTAAAAAAATAAATTATATAAGAATTTTATAGCATATTAAATTTAAATGTACCAGAAGACGCTCAGAGGGAGCTCTAGGATGTGCCGTTATGGGAGGCTCAACAGGTGCCTTCAACATGTATAGTGTTGCCCATGACTTATACCACTATACGTACTGATGGATCGAGTAGTTATTATGCTGGTCAAGGAGGTCCCCTGTGACTATGTATCCACACCTACTCTCCCATATGGCAATGTGTGGTTGGTGGTACAACATCCAGTCCATGTCTGGTTTGCCACGACCATCTACCCTTTTGAAGCTTGGATCCATTGGTTCAATGTTAGTAGTTGGGCATAATCCAAACTGTCGTAGTACTCTATCTGGCAAGTGCCACTCAACCCTCTTCCAACTGATCAGAGGCACTCGTGCAGTCCAAATGTCCTCCCCTGATAGACAAATCTGTGCCACCTGAGCTCTAATATCAGGCGTATATGGCTGCCAAATTACTTGCATTTTCAATAACAAGTTCTATAAGTTTCAATTAACATGTTAATTTTTTTTTCAAAACTTTAAGAACATACCTGACTATCAAGTAAACCATCGAGCTCATCTCTATAGCTAATGATATTTCCAACAGGCAACTCTCTTAGGCGATCCTCATTCCACCTATTACATTTATATTGTTAGTAAAAAAATTTTATTGCATGAAGTATTATAAATATTGATTAAATATAATTATCTCATACCTGAACCCAACACTAATACCATGAAGTTCCACTGAAAAGGGAACACGAAGCAGTGGTCGTCCTACATGCAGATGCTCCCAAGCCCAGATTTGTAACAAATGAATGCATCCAGCTATGTTGGCCCTACTAGGCCGTGTTGCTTCTCCCAACTCTCTATACAAATGCGCTAAAATTGCTCCGCCAAGAGAGTATGTACTGAATACTACTAAATCCTCCATAATAGTCAGGTATTGTAAATGTATCTCAGAACCTGAAGTATCTGGAAGAAGGTGACAGCCCAATATGAACAATATGTAAGCCCTGACATGCCTCCAAAAATCCATATCATTCAGGTCCAAGTAGGAGTCACGCCAAAATGTCCATCGCAACCATCTAAGGGGAATACAAGTTTGTGCATGTGCCTGTCCCATACGAAACCTTGATGTGATGCGATGATCGAATGGGTCATGGTATATAACATCTGGTAGTGGATGGCTCCCAAGAAGGTCATCACAATAGTCTGGCCAACTAAGCCACGTCTCCCAGCTCCAACAACAGCATGACCTACCAAAGCAGGATCATCTATATGGACACCCAAAATCATAGCAACGTCTTGCAAGGTAATGGTCATCTCGCCAACTGTAAGGTGAAAACTATTAGTCTGAGGTGACCACCTCTCCACTAAGGCTGTCAACAAATGGTGGTCCATCCGTAAATATCTCATTTGGCTAACACAATCTAGCCCAACCATTCTTAAAGCATTCATAAATCTTGGGCAATTCACCGGCCACTCATGCACCATTAAAGATGTGATGCAGCTTCCAATATTGTTCCCTACAAAGACATATAATTAGCAAGAGTTAACTTTAACATTTAGTATAATCATAATAAGTTCAATAAATTTTGGATGTACCCCATCAGGATGTGCTGCTCTATGTGTGCCATGTAACGAAGCAATGTTTGGATGGAGCTGAGTTGGTGGTGGAGCATCACTACAACCCTCTCCTGAGGGCTCACCAGTCGTCCGTTTCTTTCTACGGCGTCGTTGGTCAGTTGCCATTACGCCATATCTAAATCCACCATCATTTGATAAGGACCAACGGCTCACATCACGGTCCACGAGCCATTGGTGGATGTCTACTTTGATCCTCTTCATATCTTCCATACATCTATTAAAAAACCCTTTATCATCTGTATTGCCTGCTGCGTACATTTTTTGACACAAAAACTCAACGTCTCCTAACCCCATCTGTCGTATTGCTTTCTTGAAATTCTCACGTAGATGTCTTAAGCAGTGCCGATGAGCAACATTAGGAAAGATTTTCCTACAACCTCTAACCAAACCAGCATGCCTGTCTGATATGATACAGAGATTGGGCCTGCTCGCAACTAGGGGTAGTAGCTCATTCAACTGTCTTAGAAACCAAATCCACGATTCGTTACACTCTGACTCAACGATAGCAAATGCAAGTGGATATAGACCATTATTAGCATCCATTCCGATAGCAGTTAATAATGTCCCCCGATACTTACCGAGGAGGAATGTGCCATCAAGACAAAGAACTGGTCGGCAATAATTCCACCCAGTAATAGAAGGACCAAATGCCCAGAATAATCTTTAAAATCTATTTGTCTGTGTGCTTTGAATTCTATATACCGTTCCAGGCATTGCAGAGGTAACAGCATCCATGAACAAATTAAGAGTGCGATAAGATTCCTCCCAACTGCCAAAAACTACTTTTATTGCCTTCCTCCGAGCATCCCAAGCCTTCATGTATGACACTTTAATATTGAACTTCGATTCCATGCGACCAATTATCTCCCTTGGCTTCAAGTCAGTGGCGGATCCACGGTTGGCTGAGGGTAGGCAAATGCCCACCCTAAAAAAAAATTTATTATAGAGAAGGGGCATTTTAGACCTTCTGTCCCCCCTAAAAAAAAAACTGCCCTAAATCTTCCGATCGTGAGCCATTTTGCCCCATTCAGTTCGCGATTTCCTCACGCCGTCACCCGTGCTCAAGTCCTGTTCGTGAAGAGTTCGCTGCCTCGCAGAGTCGCAGTCGCAGGACGAGCGGACCGGCGGCGGCGGATCCCTCTTGTTCACAGCCTGCAGCCTTCATCTTCGTGTCTACGTGAAGAGCCGAAGAGGTTGCCGGCTCGCCACTGCCCTCTCTTTCCAGTTCCCGATTTGCAGCCTTTTTCACTGTTTTGAAGGTAAGTTTTGATTGTTTGGCTTCTCATTAGTAATTACTACTCCACAATCTCCACTTGCTCTTTTTTTTGCTTCCATTTTTCCTTATCTTGTTATCTGCATCTTGAAAAAATTTGGATATTTTACTGTTTATCTTCTTCACTGCATTATCTTCACTTGATTATCTTCTTCACTGCATTTTTCCTTATCAGGTTGCTATTCATCTTCAGATTTTATATTTTTACTATTTCTAAGCACGATTGATTAACTGAAATTCTGAAAATATGCAGTGACAACCTTCCCCTTCAGGCCTTCACTCATAATTCCTGTTTCCCCTTTGTTGTTTCTAACCGAGAATTCCTAGTTAGCAGAAATGTGGAAATGTAGTGTTTCTAAGTTCTAACTACTCTTTATATTACTCAAATGAATTAACTTAATTAATTAGGTTTAACTTAACTAAATGAATTAATTCAGTACCAATAAGGTAATTGGATGAGACAATTAGATTTTATATATATGCTTTGCTCACACAGATTTTGAGGTATCTAAACCTTTGTTTTTGTCATTTGTATTGAGACATGGTCTTATTGTTAGCTTTTCAAATAAAAGATTATGCTCTTGCAACACATAAAATACTCTTGAATTAATGTCCATTGGTCTTGTATACTTTGTTAACTGATTTGAATTTTTTTTAATTGGATAGATCATTGTTAGGCTTTTGAGAAATGGAAAGATTTTTGAAGCGAAAAGAACGTGTCGAGATTGATATTGACAATCTACCTGCTGATCCTGGTCTTCGACCATCCATCTGGAGTTATGATGTAAATGATCGTGATAGAATTCGTAGAGCTTATTTGTTGAAGGGACCACATCAACCAAAAAATCATCAATTCCCTCAAACAAGGATAGGAAATATTGCACGTAGATTTAACTCAAAATGGTTTGAAGACTTTCCTGATTGGATTGAATATAGTATACAGAAAGATGCAGTATTTTGTCTTTATTGCTACTTGTTTAAGCCTCAAGAGCAAGTTAATACTAGCCGAGGCAGTGGAGACATATTTGTTGGTGAGGGTTTTAAGAACTGGAAGCATAAAGAGAAGCTGTTGAGTCATGTTGGAGATCATAACAGTGCACACAACAAGGCAAGACAGAAATGTGAGTCTTTAATGAAGCATTAAGAGAAGAGCATTCCTGATTTATGGTCGAGCAAGGAAGACAAGAATAAAAAGGAATATCGCATCATGTTAACTGCAGCTGTTCATTGTGTACGATTCCTCATTCGCCAAGGGCTATCTTTTTGTGGGCATGATGAGTCATCTAGCTCGAATAATCAAGAAAATTATATAGAATTATTTCAATTTCTTGCAGATCATAATGAAGAGATTAAAAAGGTGACATTTGAAAATGCAAGTGTGAAGTTAAAGTTGATTGCACCAAAAGTACAAAAAGAGATCTGTAGTGCTATGGCTGCTGAGACCTTGGCTGTAATCATGAAAGATATGAATGATTCTTACTTCACTATTCTAGTTGATGAGTCTCGCGATGTTTCTATGAAAGAACAATTAGCTATTGCAGTAAGATATGTAGACAAATTGGGCCAGGTAATTGAGAGATTCATTGGTATTTGTCATGTATCTTCAACAAACGCATTAGCACTCAAGGCATCAATTTAAGCGGTTCTTGCAAAACATTCATTAAGCATATACAGAATACGTGGACAAGGCTATGATGGAGCATCTAATATGAGGGGCGAGTTTAATGGTTTGAAAGCATTAATTCTGAAAGATAATCCTCAGGCATTCTATATTCATTGTTTTGCTCATCAACTTCAATTATGTTTGGTTTCTATTGCAAAAAATCATTGACAAGTAAAACATTTGTTTGAGATCACTTCAAAGATTGTCAATACAGTTGGAGCTTCATGTAAGAGAAATGATACCCTAAAAGCTATTCAACATGATAAAATAGTTTTTCATTTAACAAGTGGAGAGTTAATTAGTGGTCGAGGTTTGAACCAAGAAACTAATTTGCATCGTGCTGGTGACACTCGTTGGAGATCGCATTTTCAAACATTAATCAGTCTAAGAAAAATGTATGCTTTTGTGATCGAAGTACTTGAAATTGTCAAAGATGATGGGATACATGATCAACATTCAGTAGAAGCAGGTGTTTTAATACATGCTATGGAATCATTTGACTTTATATTGACACTGCATTTAATGATTGATATTTTAGGGATTACAAATGAATTATCACAAGCCTTACAAAGAAGTGATCAAGATATTATAAATGCCATGAAATTAGTACAAGTGGCCAAGCAACGATTGCAGATGTTGAGGGAAAATGGATGGGAACCTTTACTTGAAGAAGTGTCACGTTTTTGTAATGTTTTTGAAGTTGAAGTTCCAAATATGAATTCTAAATTCAAGACTCGCGGAAGATCAGTAAAAACAAGTGCAGAAATAATAAACTTTCATCATTATCGAGTTGATTTATTCTACACTGTTGTTGATATGCAGCTTCTGGAACTTAATAACCGTTTCTCTGAATCTAGTACCGAGTTACTTCTTTGTGTGACATGTCTAAATCCGAGTGATATGTTCACTGCTTATGATAAGAGAAAATTAATTCGTCTTGCAGAGTTATATTCGACAGATTTCTCTATGGTTGATCTTATGTCTCTTGATCATCAGCTATCTACTTACATTATTGATATGCGTACTAGTGATGAGTTTACATCTTTGACCAGTATAGCGGCTCTTGCAAAACAACTTGTAAAGGCTAAAAAAAATATTGTGTATCCGCTGGTGTATAGACTTATTGTTTTGGCATTGACTTTACCAGTTGCTACTGCTACGGTGGAGAGAGCATTTTCTGCAATGAAGATTATTAAGCATCGACTGCGTAGCAAAATGGGTGATGCTTGGCTCAGTGACTGTCTAGTGTCATATATTGAAAAAGAAGTATTTGATTCAATTCCAAATGAAGTTATTATGCAACATTATCATAAAATACAAAGTAGAATGCAAAGTTTATAATTTTCTTTTTTATTTCATAAATTATAATGAAGTCCAATGTATTACTTAGAATTTTGCTAATGAAAATGGGACTATTTACTTTTTTATATATTGAGTTTGCCCCCCCCCCCCCCAAAAAAAAGGATGGATCTGCCCCTGCTTCAAGTCCATCTGCTTCCTAATTGTGGGTAGAATATAGAAACTTATAAACTGTGAGTTGCATTGACGGTGACCACTATCAAGAATTGGAGACACAGATCGATGCTGGTTCTTTATTGATGATATTTTCCATATACCGCCTAAGCGTTTACTCTGAGCAGCATGGAGTCGCCATAAGCAAGGATATACCGGGCAATCATGCTTTGCACAAACAATTATAAATTTCTTCGTATTCGATGCGATGACAATATATTGCACATTGTTTTTAATTGCCCATCCTTGTAACGCAAATTGCACATCAGTCTTTCTTGTGAAGCACATACCTTCTATTAAGTCATTCGGAATCGAGAATTCATCCTCTGTTATCACCGCATCGTAATCACAATCAATGTCAACTTCCTGATCCTATTCTTCTGTTGTCCTACAAGTCTCTGCGTAGTCATTATTTGCCACCATTGTATCCGTACTACCGACTGATCTAGAACAGTAATCTTGGATAATATTTCTAACCTCCTCATTATCAACCGTATCTCCATCGTTACCCACTGGTAATAGATCAGCACCATCATCATCAGAACACTTCTCACTAGATCCACTACTCATAGTCTCATAATCACAATGATATGAAGGGACTGTTTGTGCAGACGCTAATGGAGGTTCCTACGTCTGTTGGTTCTCAATATCACTACATTAAAAAAATGATTTAGCATTACTTAATCAATATGATAAATTACTATAGGTCTATTTGTGAAAGATGATATAGGAAACTCACTAATGATGGGCTTCTTCTATTGCTTCGAACCTTGAAGTACTAACCACATCAACCCTTTCAACTTGGGTTGAAGTTCCATATCTTTCTGAATTTGAACGCTCAACATCATCTTCACTTACATTTTTTTCTTCGACATCAACATACATGATGAGAAATTCTGTTGCAGCTTGACATAATAAAACTTCACAAACATCGTCATCTTCTACATGTGAAGCGACAAACTCGTTTCCCACAGGCACTCGACAGACTAAGTTCACAGAAAACTTCGTAGGATCATACTTCAGTGCTCTAAGTATCCTTAACTTAAGCTGCTCTAACTTTATATTTCTTGGCACATGTAAGGGACGATTCCTACCCCAGAATAACTTGGTGCAAATTTTTCATCAACATGTAACTCGCCTCCATACAGGAGCACGAAAGTTGTAGCACGTCCACTCATTATTCTGCTCGTACGTTCCACAAAAAAAAAAATAAAGAACAAATTCTTAATATATATTTATCTTAATTTATATTATCTCTAAATCATAATATTAACATAACAAATTCATAATATTAAGATTGACATAAAAGTATATAAGAGTAAAAAGATTATTGTGTGGATTGTATAGTTCTAATGAAATTGACATAAAAGTATATAAGAGTAAAATAATTATATACAATTATAAAACAGCATATCATTATAAGATTTCATTAGAACTATACAATTTTTAAGCAATGTAGAGTTATATCCACTCATTTGAAGCTTAAAAAAAATTAAATTTTATGTGAATTTTATGCTTTTATTTTATCATATGATTGTACCAATAATTATTAATTTTGCTCTCTTCTTGAAGAAGTATATTTAAATTCATGAGATTTTTTTTTTGCTCAATCATTAATATATATATATATATATATATATATATATATATATATATATATATATATATATATATATATTAATTTTAAATACAAATCAACTTTATTATTCAATATTCCCTTAATTTTCGCATTGGGGCCTAAACTATTCCATAAATGCAATTATATTGAATAAATTATTGCTGACGACGTCAACTTATTGCCCATTGTGGCATTATAGTAATTATTAAGTATTAAATAATTAAACTAAAATATTTAAATTGGAAAAGAAGAGGACCTATCATCTTTGAATTCTCCTCCAACTTCAACATGCGATTTAAATTTAAAATTGAAGGATTCAAAAGAATAAGCCGCAAATATCTTCTACCCATTTTATATAAAATTTTTAACCCTAAAGAGAGCTTAGCTAAGCAAAAATTTAACCCTAACTCACAGATCTACAATATATTTTAAACATTCGAAGCCTAAATGCATAAATCTAAACTTAGAACAAACAAATCTTCAAATACACTACACAAACAAAGCATTTCACAAAAAAACCTACAAAAACACTTTGTAAATCATAAATATTTACTTCTCTAAGCAAAATATGCAATAATCAACATAAATCTAACTAATTTAACATAAAAAATGCATAAAATAACTTCACATTACCTGATCCGGCGACGAACGGGCGGAGCAGCAAGCAGATCTCGAAATGGCGAAGAGGGAGAATGTCTGATCGGGAAAGGGAAAGGTGAATAAATTACTTAAGTCTAAGTCGCCCATTGACTGGGCGACTTATAAGTCGCCCGTTAATCGGGCGACTTAGACTTAAGTATGAATTCGCCACATCAGCTGCCACGCTGTCGTTTGGTCGCACCTAAGTCGCCTTTTAAACGACCGACTTTGCCTATAATTAAATTTTTTAACGATCATGCTTAATCTTATAGTTTAATTATTAATGTTGCTTAGTTCGAAAATTTGCCCATTTTATAAGGTATTCAATACTTGAAAAACTAATAAATATATCTTAAAATTATCAATATAACATGCCAATATTGTAGATTTCTGTAGTTCAGATTTCTATCAAAGTAAAAAAAAATGTTAATAACAAAATAAATCAATTGTTGTCACTTGATTTAAAGTTGCATTATTGATTAAGTATAAGATCTCCTCTTGAAATACAAGTAATTCGTTGGATAAAAATATTGGTGAAGTAATGTGGTATATGAGTGTAAGTGAGCCGAGCCGGCTCGACTCAATAACGAGCTCATGAGTAGAGCTTATCGAGCCACTGTTGACCTCGATTTTGCACAAACCCTTGGTCAAAGGGTTGACTTGGTCAAATTGACCAAGCCAGACCCCGAGACCCTCTCCAATAGGTTCAGTAGGTCGAGTCGATCCTGTTGAACCCGAGCTTGGACCCTGGGTCAACCCGGTTGACCAAGTCAACCAAGGTTGACCACATAGCCCATTAAGAGCCCAAATCCATTTGAAATCAAATCTGATCCATATCATGGCTTGATCCCTTCCCCCATTGACCTATTTTGACTGGTTTGACCAAGTCAAACTCTGACTTGGTCAAACCAAGCCTTTAATAGGTTAATATGACCTATTTATGTAAATTTAAGACATAATTAATGGGTTTCATGGCTCTTAATGCATGGAAATTCAAAACCACGGTCAATTCCCTCTAATTTCCCTCCTAATTCAATCTAGATTAGATCTAGGCCGTTGATCTAGAGCCTAGAGACTTAAATAGGAGAAATTAGGTCTTTTGGAAGGATCTTTTGCTCTTGCTCGATCTAGAGACCACCTCAGGCTCTGAGATTTTGTGAGAGCTCTCCCACGACTTCCCCCCACTTTTTTGAACCAAAACCCAACGTCCAGACCCCGCCGGCGGCGATCCTCCGGCGAACCCGAGACTTTCCGCGTTCCAGGACGAATCCCGGCCGATCGAGCGAGCGTCGGAACACGACGTCAACTAGGAACTTGCTCTTGAGGATCCCACGAGTCCAACAAGCCCAAGATCGTCTAAATCCACCGAGTGGATCGAGGTATATTCTCAACCCTAGTTAGAACACTTCGGGTTAAATAGCATATTACATAGGTTGTTTTAGATCAAACCATTATTTCCCCATGATTTCTGTTCATGTCTAGAATATGAGTTTAAAATTTTGTGCAATTCCATCCACTCAGTCGAGAGAACGAAGCAAAAATTGAATTAGGGTTTCGGTCCGGCGATAGCAGCGCCCAGGGTTGCCCTGGACCGTTGATCTCGCTGATCAACGGTCCGGATCGCGCGGTTTCGCGCGGTCAAGCCTGACCGCTGGCCTTCAGCCGCGGTTCCGCGGTCCAGGCAGCGACGTGGCGCGATCTGGACCCTTGATTCCAGACCGCGCGGATCCAACGGTCGGCGCGAGCCGCCGACGTGTTTAAGTGACGTCCCGTCACTTGACCGCCGCCGCAATCATCGGACAATGATTGGCGGCGGCGCCAATCATTGGCCGCGGACCGCGGATCGAATACGGGTCCGCCACGTGTCGCAGGCTGATTATTTTAATATGAAATTTGTTTTAAAAGCTATTTTAACTTCAAAAAAATCATAGAAAATTCGTTTTTCGTCCGATTTTCGCGTATAATACCTTGAATTGATCGTATTTTCATTCTTTTTATTAAAATAATGTATATATTTTGAATTATTAATAAAACAGTAAAAATATATATTTAATATTATTTTAAAGATATTATTTTTATTATTTTATTATTATTATATTACAATATTACCATTTTTGTTATAATACTAATAAATATACATCATTTTGACTTATTTATATTGTTTGTCATTATCATTTTTATTATAATATTATTATGTTTATTTAACCATGAAAATCATATTTTTAATGATTAAGTATTATTTTGATTATTTTAATTAGTTAAAACTACTTAATATATTATTAATAATTAAAATATTATTATTATTGCACATCTTCCAAATTATTTTTAAATTTCAGAGCTATGAAAGTTTTATTTCATTTTTAGTAATTATTATTAAATATTACCTTTTTTTTTAAAATTATTCTTTTTAGATCCTTTCATTATGTTTAAACTTCAAAATTCCATAACTTCTTCGTTTTAAGCCCGATTTTAACGCACAGCGACTTGTTTTGAACGTATTTAGATTCTGAACATTCTGGAACTGGTTTTACTTGAAATTTTTGGGTCTGTGTGCAATTATTTTCAAAACAGCTAGCTGCACTATTTTTAAAATTATTTAATTATCATCATTAACTTTGAAATTACATAACTTTGTTGTTTTAAGTCCGCTGTCGACGCACAGCACCTTGTTTTGGATGTACTCTGAATTCTGCATATTTTAAAACTATTTCCAGATGAAAATTTTGTCTGTATTTTCTGTTATTTCAAAAACAGCAAAACTACACTATTTTAAAATATTATTTTATTGTATTTAAACTTCGAAAATTCGTATCTTCGCCGTTTCAAGTCGGATTTGGACGTATAACCCCTCGTTCTTTTCAGAAAAGCGGGCTTTTTGTTTTGAAACCATTTCCATCCCTTGGTTTTGGCTGTCTTGGACAGGTCTTAGTTTTAGATCGTCATCTTGAGTATTTTCCTTATTATTTAATATTTACTACAATATTTATTTTCAAGATACAAACTATTTTCAAATTATTTTGAAATCTCGACTGAGTGACCAGTGGTTCTCCCCTATACTTATGTAGATATCAATTGATCTATTTTCAATTACATTATTTTCCAAAAGTTTATATATTTATAAGTATTTTAAAATATTTTAAAATTACCTATATTATAAATTCTAATTTTGGGATACCCACTATTCGATGAAATTTTAAGCATTGATTCTATGTGTGAAGAGCAAGTCATGGGGGAGAGGATTAGTGGGTGATTGAGTTCCAATCATTCACTAATCCCTTTATTAGATGTCTTTCCTTTCCTTGTTTTGTCGTAGTATGCATGTGTAGGATCGCACCACGAGCACTTAGCCTAGGCTCTCCTAGATTTAAGGACATGGTGTGTTTATTTCATTTTTGTACTCCCATGCATTTATTACCTGAAGGGTTAGACTAAACATCACTTTAAACTCCTACAACGTAGTGACACCCTAAGGACAAAAATTAAGGACCTGTCTAGCGAACGTAGAAGTTTTCTAGGGATTAGGATAGACCCCAGAACAACATGAAAACCTCAACACTTAAACTTAGTGACATCTAAAACATCACCGAATTTTCTAGGAATTTTTAGGAGCTTTTAGAGCCCTTAATTAACCAACCCTAATTAATCTGCTAATTAAGGCCCCGAGGCCTTCCGGAAAATACAATAAATATCTTTTAGGTCAGAAAATTACCCATTATACCTCAAACTGACCAGAATCTGACCCTTGACTTTAGATAAATAGGGTTCTTTAGTTTGGCTCTAGGTTGACCCATAATTTGACTATAGGTGGAAATTACCATTTTGCCCCTAATAATTTATTAAAAATTATTAAAAATTCCAAATCTCCTTCAAACACTTGGAAACACTTTCTCTGGTCATTCCTGACCTTTGGGAGTGATTCCAATCAGTTTGGAGCTGATTTGAAGCAAAACAGTAAAAACAGTCCTTTATTAGGAAATTTAGAAATTCCCTCATATACCCAAACTTTAGAAATTCATAACTAATTGTAGAAAATTCCAAATTAGGTAAACTCACTTGCATTGGACTCCAATTAGGGTCTAGTATTTATTAAAAATATCAGGATTTCAGAAACTCACCTAAATTAGAAAGTCAACTTTTTGGTCAACCCTAGTTCATTTAGAGCCCGAAACTTAGAAAATTCATAACTTTGCCTAGAGAACTCCAATTTCAGCCTAATACCTGTCTAACTACTCGTATTAAGGTCTAGTATTTTTCTAAGGTGTTAGGGATCCCAAGCTTAGCCTTTTTCCCATAATGACTTTTTGGACCCTTAACTTAGTTCCTAGGAGGACCTAGAATTTTCCGAAATTGACTAATGCAATTTAAACCTCAAATATGAATATCCTAAGCTATTAAAATTGATCAACAAACTGAAATAATTAAAATGGACCCTAATTCGCTAAGATTTGAATTTTAACAAAAATACCCTTTTCAGACCCCCAACATACCTGAACTCTAGATAACTTTAACTAACTACCCTGCTCAGGATCTATCCAAACCACACCAACCTTACACACACATAGAATTATTTGCTAGGGCACCACTTTTAGACCTAGGTTAGGCCGCTGTGTTTTATTTTCTGCGGTGTGCCGGAGCTTTCCGTGGTTTTCATTGCATGCTGTTTGAAAAGTGATTGATGTGTTTGCTTACTTTTTCTGCACTCTGGATGTGAGTGTTAGACTTACCCATAGGTTAGGAGCGTCAAATATATATACTGTTCTTCCGTGCAGGTGGCCATGCTCAAGCTGATAAAAGGGGGAGCATTGTTATGATTTCTAATAGTGTCTTATGCAGGTGCTTGTTCAGCTCCCCTTAAAACAAAATGAGGGCTAAATTAATAATTATAACTGCACAGATGGAGCTGCTTAGCCCTCATAATTAAGAGCATGGCTTGGCACAGGGTCAATGGTGTTAGCATTTTATTTCCATATAAACTGCTTGGGATGATTTTTACTAGGATAACCTTGCAGGGATTCTTAGATTTACTGTTTTCAATTAATGTAATTTATCTGTAATAATTGTTAAGAGTTGTGAAAGCAACTTTTGAGTTGGGATATTCTTATCCAGCTCGAATTCTAAAAGAAGAAGGCATCCCCAAAGGGGAGAGTCTTCTTCCATTTGGAAGATCGAGCTGGATGGCTTTAGATATCCAAAGAGAAAAGGCAATACCCCCCTAAAGGGGGAATTGTCTCTTCGTTTGGATATTCAAGCCACGACGGAACCAAGGAGTCCAAGGAGGAGATCCAAGGAGTCCAAGGAGGAGAGATCCAAGAAGTCCAAGGAGAAGATATCCAGAAGACCAAAGATTTGAAGACCCAATATCTCACTCAAAGTTGTTGGCGTCTGTCATAGGCTTAGAAATCCGGGTTGTTGGCAGTGGTGCCCGGCCACTTTACTTTCTGTAAATTTTGGTTGTAATAAGGGCAGTTTGCCTATGGACATTTAGTTGATTATTTTTGTGGATTTATATTGATGTGCTTACCTGATTGTGCTTAGAAATATCTGCTTTTTCTAGGTTTCTTTCTTGCATGCCGATTTTGTTTTAGCCTGGATTGCGTTAGGCTCTTTTAAGGATTATAAAAACTTTTCTACTCATAACTAATTTCCAAAAATTTTAAGACTTTAAACAACATAGAAACCTAACGAACTTAGGGAATTGCCGGAATCGTCCGGGGTCGCATGCATATTACTGCATTCTTCTTTCCTTGCTATAAGACATCTCCCTGCCTGCGGGTAGAGTCCGGATAATCTGGCCTATGAGGATGAAGTGCCGGACCTAGGGAGACTCAGTCTTTTCAAAAATTTATTTTCTATAAGCCTGTTTTTAAAGATCTATAGCATTCATGAGCTGACAATTCAACTAGCATGCATTGCATTTGTAACCAACTAATTAAAATTTAATTGCATTAGCTAGGAGCATCTAACCCACATAAGTCCAAGACCACTTAGGAAATCCTCTAGATGTCGGTCCTATTTCCAATAACTGTACCACCCACCCATCTTTCATAATTGACTTGACAGCGTGGTTTTGAATCGATTAGGTGGTTAGCTGGCTCCCCCAATCCAGGCCGGGATAAGTCCAGGTTTTGCACTGCATTAGTTAGGACACGGGTCTTAGTGTTTCGTAGAGCACTAAGCCCAACCTAGATTTAGGATTCGAGGTTACTACATTCGATCTCGTAGTATGCCTTAAATAGTAGGTAGGTCCCTTCTTTTCAGGGACTCTAAATCCTACTTATCTGTGTCACAGGATGACGCCACCTCCATCTTTTCTCTCACGCATGTGATCGAGTGCTTGATTTGTTTTCTCCAGTTTCTCTTTAGTACCCTAGAGCCTCTGAATGCTGGTGTGAACCGTGCATGTTGATTCAGCCCTTCGGACCCTTCTTCCTCTTGGATAGGATTTCCTAGTCTATACCCATGTGCCAATCCCACTTTAGGAGAGGATAATGTATGATCCTTAATCGAGAGTTTTCTCAGGCTCCGACCTGGGATGTAATTAACCACGGGGGCTTGCGCCCGTGGGAAACTTGATCCCACATCTACTAAACCCCATTCGATCTCTCATATCGGATGGGGGAAACCCGTGATTTGGTTATGTATATTACTACCCATCGGGGTGTGTTGGCGACAGTCTCTATCCCCAATGGTCAGTCGTATGCACGATCCAATCTTCCCTTCCAATCGACCCGTTCGCGCGGTGTTCTTTCGGAGGTCCACAGCCACGAGCTTGAGCTCAAGTTTAAACTTGATGAGGCTCATGTCGTGAGCTGACTTTTAGTTTTATACCAAATTAAAATTTGTTTCTCAGACAAATCAACAAATAATTTTTTTTCTCTAATAAAATATACTAGTAATTAAAAAGAAACAAGTTATTCCCCCAAAAAATAGCCATGATTTGAAACGATTTTATATTCCCAAGAAAAAATGATGATCTACATAAATAAGGCTTTAGCAATTTTAAAAAAAGTTCTCAAAAAAATTAAGAAAAACACAGCCTCCTCTTCTCATCTTCTCCCGTGGGATGTGCCAAATCTCAAGCTCGAGACACGCTACAATGGCACGCCTTCTTCTTCTTCTTCTTCTTCAAGGGCATGTGTTCTTCCTCTCTGCCAGCATCACAAGAGGGTGTGACCTCACAAGTTGCTCGCGAGCTCGTTTTCAGTGCCACAAGCCGAGCTCAAGCTCGCCTTTTGAGCTTGACTCGAGTTCAAGTTTGGGATTTAGCCGGCGAGTCGAGCTCAAGTTAGAAATGACTCGAGCTCAACTCGGCCTGTTTGCACCTCTAAAGTGATTTAACTGCTCTTTATAGTGATGGTGATGCTTCATTGGATAGTTGAGTTTCTCCCACTTTAAGGATAAAGGCTATTGGATTTCAGATTTTCTGTCTCGAATATCGAATGATGTGGAATTTAAGAGTGTTCTTGGATTTTAGGAGTAGTGGGGGTAAAAGTTTAGTGTTGTTTATATCTCTTAATTATATCGAAAATTTTATTAAAATTAACTTTTTTAAAGTAATATATATATATATATATATCTATATATTTTTCCATATGAATACTTTGATGTGAGTTATACATTAAAGTAATATGTAAATAAATATAAAATTTATATATTATATGCATGTTAATTTTGTAAATATTTTTCATCATATTATCTCTATTATCTCTGTAAATCTAACAATATTTTGAATGAGCATTTCATTAGAGCCACAAGAAAAAAATCGATTTAGTTCAAAGCATTTGTATGCATAACTTAATAATTCCACACATAACATATAAAAATTTATAAAACACATCTTCTCAAGATTCTGTTACATTAAAACAGTTTTCTGTTAATTATAAAGGGAACTCTCTCCCTCTTCAACTACAGCAATCTATCAATTTAGCTTCAAGCTTCCTTTGCTTGTTCACCCTTGCTATGAAGTCTTCCACTCTTTTGTTTAACTCTTCTAATTCTTCATACCCTTCTTCATCTGCTTCTTCCTCTACTTCTCCTTCCCTTTTTTCAATATCCATATCTGCTTCATCATTGTATCTTTTACCAGACAGTTTCTGAATGCTTCTGTTTCTGTTTACATACTCCTGATAGATATCAGGCTTCATGGAAGACTTATTGGAGAGCTTTGACTCACTGACAAGGACGACGACGATAATATTGCAGACGACGAAAAGTCCCTTCGGACCGAAAGCCATGGCTTCGGCCATCTTAATGATGGAGAGGGAGGAAGGAAGCCAAAGGGGGCTTGAGAGGAAGAGGCCAAGTGAGAAGACAGATAACAAAAATTTAATGAACCTTGGGAGGAGTAGCTGTTTTTTGTTCTTGGATCTCTTAATGGCTTGCAGCTTCTCTATGAGGATAGGATCCATATGTTATAGGAAGATAATATTATGAGAGATGAAGTGAAGGAAGGAAAGGCTGATGAGATCTCAGAGGACAGAACATAGAACAATCAGTGTGGATGATTATAAATAGGCAGTAGAAAGCTTAGAAAGGAGGATTTTTTTTTTTTATGTTTGTAATTAATTTATGTGGTGAGCTGCATCACATGCTGCATAGGCACTCTTGCTTTGATTTGCTCCCTTTTCTTTTTAATTATTTAATGCTGTGGGGTGGTCTTTTAAAAAGAAGAGGAGGGAAGAATGGTATTTCTTTATCTTTCCTCCTTATTTGTTGAATTATTTGAATTGGGCAATGGTTTTTGCAAGGCGAGCATAGCTGCTTCGGCCTGTTGCTTTATTTATTTGTAATAAGACAAGGACTTGAAAATATGTTGATTCTAAATTAGAAATTTTCTTCATAATTGTTAAAATTTTAATTGATTAAAAAAAATAAAATAAAAAATTTCTCATACAAAAATATCTTATTGGAAATTAGTTAGATTGATCAAAGAGCTCAGTAGCTTAAAGAGTATTCTTTTAGTGGTTAGGATGTAGTCAACATTCCAATCTAAAACATACCCTTCTTCATGATGTGGCAAGCGGCTCCGACTCACACAAGCAAATGGAGCAGAGCCCGCCGCCTTCTGCAAAAGCTTCACATTCCACTTACCTGACACCGAACGCTTTTCTAACTGTCAAGGGTAATAGAGTAAAATGTAATACCTCATCTCAGTCTATTTAACTCATTGTAATGAGCTACAGTAAATTAATGAAGATAATCATTTTACTGTTCATCATCGTTCTCCTCGAGTTCTCCTTGGTTTCTCGGTTTCATCATGGTATCAGAGCCGACTGCCTAACGGCTCCTCTTCTCCATGGCTGATTCCTCAGCATCTGCTCCTAACACCCCCTCCGGCGCTGGAATCACGACCGATCCATCGCCGACATCGACTGATGTTGTGATTCCAGCTACTCTTAAGTTTCTCTTATCCAATATCAAAAATGTCATCAATGTCCAGCTCATACCAGAAAACTACCCTACATGGAGATCTGCAATTTATAAGTTGTTTACCGCAAATCACTTTTCTGAATATCTGGATGGAACCATCTTACCTCCTCCTAAACATCTTCTCACAGCCAATGGTCAGCTTACTCTCAATCCCCAACATTCTACCTGGACTTTAATAGATCAAAATCTCTCTGTTGCTCTCTTCTCTACTATTTCTCCAGCTATCCTTCCTTACATTCTCACGTTAGACACCTCTGCTTCAATATGGAAAACGTTGGAACAACGTTTCTTCTCAAACAATCGCTCTAGAGTTATACAACTCAAGAATGAGCTCCAATCTGTTTCTATGCAGGGCAAGAACATGATCGACTACCTAGCGTCGATCAAAACCACAGTTGACAATATTAGAGCTGCTGGCGGAACCATAGATGATGAAGATGTTCTTCATCATATCCTAAATGGTTTACCGCCCTCCTATCAGTCATTCAAAACCACCATTCGAAGCTCCCTGAATCCAATTTCTTTGGATGACTTATACTCCCTTCTACGCAGCGAAGAGGTACATCAAACAACAGATGCTCTTCGAGAAATCTCTTTCTCCAACACTTCTTCCGAAGGTCAGGTAGCTCTGTTTTCCAACCGCGGTCGCTCATCTTCACAACGTGGTCGAGGTCGCTACTCCTCCACCAATATACCCAGAGCTGCATCCCGTACTCCACGCTTCGACGGTGATTGCCAAATCTGTGGCAAACGCGGACATTCAGCTACCAACTGCTGGCATCGTGGGAACTTCAGTTACACTCCGCCCTCAAGCTCTAATGTTGCTCTAGTTACTGAATCTGACTCCTCATCTACAGCAAATCCATGGTATCTAGACAGTGGTGCTTCTGCTCATTTGACACCGGACTCTCACTCACTTCAGCAATCTACTCCATACAATGGCCGAGATCAAGTCTTTGTTGGCAATGGTAATCCCCTTCCCATACAGAATGTAGGAAATTGCATTCTTCCCACGCCTACCCGTAAGCTTTCTCTCACTCCTCTCTTTCATGTACCCCGCTTAACTCATCGTCTCATCTCCATTTCTAAACTCACAAAAGATAATAACTGCTCTATAACGTTTGACAAATCTGGTTTTCGTGTCAAGGATACGACGACCAAGCAGTCTCTACTCCACGGACAATGCCGTAATGGCTTATACCCCGTCCCCTATCCTCCATCCATTGTCGCCGCGTCTACAACTGTTGCTTCTTCCCCTGCAGCTCTTTCCTGGCATCAGCGGCTCGGGCATCCAAATGTCAAGACAATGGCTGCATTAGCTAAAGCTTTTCCTTCACTTTCTATTTCCTCTTTACGCTCTTTATGTAAATCCTGTGCTCTCGCAAAGAGCCACAGGCTTCCCTTCTCCCCCTCAACTCATGTATCTCGCTCTCCATTAGAACTAATACATATGGATGTTTGGGGTCCTTCCCCCGTGTTATCTTATGATGGATTTCGGTATTTTCTTCTCTTAATTGATGATTACACTAAATATTCATGGATTTTTCTCCTTAAACAAAAATCTGAAGTAGCTCTCTGTTTAATCCGTTTTGTAACTTCAATTGAAAAACAACTCAACTCCACGGTACGCACATTGCGCAGTGATGGTGGCGGTGAGTTTCAAAACACCAATTTACGGCAATTCGTTGCTCACCGTGGAATCACACATCAAACTACCTGTCCTTATACCCCTCAGCAAAACGGAGTTTCCGAGTGAAAGAATCGTCATCTCTTAGAAACGGCTCGAGCTCTTCTCATTGATGCCCAGTTACCTCATGCTTTTTGGTCCGATGCCATACTTACTGCTGCATTTCAAATTAATAGATTACCCTCCAAAACTACCTCTTTTAAATCACCCCATCATCTTCTTCATCAAACTCCTCCAGATTATACAAGCCTTCACTCTTTTGGATGCCGCTGCTTTCCGTGGACAAAACCCCTCTCTCCTCATAAACTAGCTCCCCGATCCATCCCCTGTATTTTCCTTGGCTATACCATCACTCAAAAAGGTTTCAAATGTTTTGATCCAGTTACTCACAAGATAATCTCCTCTCGTCATGTCAAGTTCGATGAATCCACATTCCCGTCTATAATTTCAATCTCCACACCTCCTCCACCTACTTCCAATGCTCTTCCCTTCTTCCCTCCAATTCAAATTTCAAATAATAATACACAGCCAACATTTAGCTCTCCCACTACGGTACCTTCACCCCCGATAAATCCCAGTCCAGCTTCCGTCTCACCTCAACCGAGTCTTACCTCCCCCTCAAACACTACTCCAAATACTCCTCCACCGCATCACCATATGGTCACCCGTGCTAAAACTGGACATCTTAAGCCTCGTGTCATTTTTGATCTCTCTCATACCATCCAATCTCCTCCGTCCTGTTTTACCATTGCAAACAAAGACACATGTTGGCGCCAAGCTATGTCAGTGGAATTTCATGCATTGCAAACACAAGGCACTTGGTTTCTTGTGCCTCCTCCCAAGGATCATCAAATTATCGGTTGCAAGTGGATATACAAACTAAAGTTTCTCGCCGATGGTTCCATTGCTCGACACAAGGCACGTTTAGTTGCTCAAGGGTTCAAGCAGCAATATGGAGTAGACTATCTTGAAACGTTTAGTCCGGTCGTTAAATTTGCCACAATCCGGATGTTTCTCATCGTTGCTCTTCATTACGACTGGGCAGTTCACCAACTGGATGTGATGAATGCCTTTCTCCATGGCAAGCTTGATCAACCGGTCTACATGTCGCAGCCACAAGGATTCGAAGATAAAAATTATCCCAAGCATGTCTGTTTGCTACACAAAGCCATTTATGGCCTCAAACAAGCTCCCCGGCTTTGGTTTGCAACCTTATCCTCTTATCTTCAACGCCAGCACTTTCTAGTCAGCTCGGCCGATCCTTCGTTTTTTCATTACCACAAAGATCACATTCACATATATCTATTAGTATATGTTGATGACATCCTTATAACCGGCAGTGATACCCCCTTCATACACAATTTAATAACAAATCTTCAACAGAATTTTCAAACTAGAGATCTTGGTCATCTCTCCAAGTTCTTAGGGACTGATTTTGTACGATCTTCGGCCGGTTATCACCTACATCAACACTCATATATTCAAGATTTACTGCATACAGCCTCGATGACCAATTGCAAACCATTGCTTACACCTCTTCCCTCTAAGTATCCAGACGATCCAAACCTGCAGCTTCCTTTCTCTCAACCGGATTTCTTCAGGAAGCTTGCTGGATCGCTCCAGTACTTAACTTCAACAAGGCCTGATATCGCCTTTGCTGTCAACAAAGTGTGCCAACATATGCACAATCCCCTCTTGCTACATTTTCAAATTCTCAAACGCATTTTGCGTTACTTAAAGGGCACACTATACCATGGCCTTTTTCTTCCCAAAACAGAGCTACAGCTGTCTGCCTTCTCTGATTCAGACTGGGCCGGTGATCCACTTGATCGCAAATCCACTACAGGTTATTGCATCTTCTTAGGCGCTGCTCTTTTCCCTTGGTCAGTTAAAAAACAAACAACTGTAGCCCGATCCTCTACAGAATCCGAATACCGGTCAATGGCCGCTGCCGCTGCTGATCTTATCTGGACTCGACGCCTCTGCGAAGAATTTCAAATCAAGCTTTCACCTACCGAATTGTTCTGTGACAATGTCTCTGCTATGTCCATTGCTTGCAATCCTATTTTCCATGCCCGGACGAAGCACATTGAAGTGGATCATCACTTCATACGCGATTGCATTCAATCCAAACAGATTACAGTTCGCCATATCTCCACAAACGATCAGCCGGCAGACATTCTTACAAAGTCGCTCTCCTTTGCACGCCTTCTAGCTCTTCGCAACAAGCTTCTCGTTATTCCAACCATCAGCTTGAGGGACGGTGATGTGGCAAGCGGCTCCGACTCACACAAGCAAATGGAGCAGAGCCCGCCGCCTTCTGCAAAAGCTTCACATTCCACTTACCTGACACCGAACACTTTTCTAACTGTCAAGGGTAATAGAGTAAAATGTAATACCTCATCTCAGTCTATTTAACTCATTGTAATGAGCTACAGTAAATTAATGAAGATAATCATTTTACTGTTCATCATCGTTCTCCTCGAGTTCTCCTTGGTTTCTCGGTTTCATCACTTCAAACTAAATATCCATTGACAATGGAAGCTATGCATTTTTTTTATTATGTTTGATGCATGGAGAAGAATATAGAAAATAAGGAGGATCTACACATGATATTTATTGATTTAATGAAAGTATATGATAAAGTTTCAAGAGAAGAGCTATAGAAAGTTATAGAAAAGAAATGGGTTAATAATGATTATATTCATGTCATTAAGGATATGTATGCAAGAGTTATTACTTGTTGGATTATGTCAAGGATCGGCCTTAAGTCTATATCTTTTTGTTTTAGTCATGGATGTTCTCACTATAAATTTGCAAGAGGTTGTACCATGGTGTATGCTTTTTTGTTGAAGATATTTGTTTTCATTTGAGTATATCTTTTAAATAATAGTTATTGTTGAGGGATTGTGATCTTGAGTGATCGAGTCATTAATAAGAGTATATATTTTAAATTTATTCGATCTATTATTTTGAGTGATGGTTAAATCATTGTTTTGAAAATCGGACCGGACCGGCCGGTTCGACCGGTTCAACCGTGAACCGGTCTTACAGCCGGTTCGGTCCTATCTAAGAACCGGGCTAACAACGAACCGGTCAAAACCGGCTTGAACCGCCGGTTCAACCGTTGAACCGGTCTGTTTTTTAAGAACCGGCCGGTTCAACTAATAATATATTTAAATATTTTATTTTTATATAAAATGTTTAATTAATATTAAATTAATTTAAATATCATATATCTTATTTAAGAATATGATTAAAAAATTTAATTATATTAAATAGTAAATTAAATATAAATAACCAAGCTCACATGATGTCATAATACCATGAAAGCTCTTAAACCATGAGTACAAGGAAAGGTATATAAACAACACAACTTAGAATTCCTAAGTGATGTGGGACTAAAGAACTAGTTGTTTTTTGTTTCAACATTCAACAATGTGCATTAGACTTGTTTGAATGAGAACTTGTTGGAAATTTTTTTTGTAGAATATTCAAATAAAAAATCATCATAATAATTTTTAAACTTCTTAAATTTATTATTAATTATATTTTATAATTATTTAAATAAAAATAATTATTTATCATTTTTAAAGTTCTAAAACATTTTCTAAATGCGAAATTAAATGATAGAAAAATAAAAATCTTAAAAAATAATATTGTATGACTTTATATATATAGTTTTATAATGTAAAATTTATATATAATTTATATATGTAAATTATGCATAAATATATTTCATAAAGCAATTATTTATATCAAATATATATATTTATATATAAACTAAATTTTTATTAAATATAAATTAAAATAAAAAATTGAATATGTTTTATATTTAAATTTAAAATTAGTAATTATTTATATTTAAATATATAGCATAAATATAATATTTATTTATATTTAATTTTAAAATTATGTAATATATTATATATGTATGAATTTTATTATTTTTTAGTCTAAAAATTCTTAGAATTATAAAATTTTTATGAATAAATTGTCATTATTATTATGTTAATTTTATTACTTTTAATTATATTATTATTTATTACGCCATCTGGTTCGACCCCGGTTCGACCGGTCCGGTCGAACCATGAACCTCTCATTCTTCCGGTTCGTTGTCCGGTCCGATTTTCACAACCTTGGGTGAAATAGATAAAGTTTTTATTATTAGAATTCAAGTTGGATGGTTAAAGTGGAGGAGTGTTTCAGACTTGTTGTGTGATAGAAAAGTCCCCCTCAAACTTAAGGGAAAATTCTATAAGATGGTGGTTAGACCTTCAATGCTTAAATATCTTGTTCAATGTAGGTATCAAACCCTAAACTATTGTTGGATGATTGGTGAATGTATTTCAATTCAAGTAAAACACACTTATTCAAAAGTAAAGCACACTTATTCAGGATGCATATCTTCTAATAATTGATTTCACAATTATGTAGGGAATAATTTTTTAACACCCAAATGACTATCCAAGAAAAAAGATATTGGATGTATAACAGATTGTTACCGGGTTAAAGAGAATTGACAGAAGAATTTATACAGGGAGTTGAGACTTTTATTCAAGTTGCATCTCAACTACCTTCCTTTAAGCTCGATGGAATGTTTAGATGTACATGTTCAAAGCACACAAATCAAGCATTTCTCAAGCACCCGATTTTATGAATGTCAATTATATCGTAGGGGATTTGTTCCCGACTACTGGATTTGGACCTCACAAGACGAGTACGAGCCACACAGAGATACGAGAAGTTTGATCCATTTGTGTTAGCAAGATAAGCTGTTCAAGTTTATTTCAGCAAATATCCTAGTGGTCGTAGGGATAAATAAGATTAGCTAGCTGTCATAAAAATAAAAGCACTTGGGATAATTGATCAACACTACGTTGTAGAAACTGCACATCAAGAGGATGAGATGTCATATTGTAGGTCTGTTGAAATTGAGGATATGTCAACTACAACCCATAATATTAAAATGTAATTAGAAGATATGAATATGATTTTTTACATTTTTAAAAAAAATTTGTTTATTGATTTTAGTTATAGATATTAGTAACTTTTTGAGTTTTTATGTTCATTATGTGATTTAAACATATTTTTAGGTAAGCATAAGAAACCAATGGAGAGAGGTTGATCTAGGTAGTAGGCTTGTGTTCTCTTTATGTATCTGTTGATTTTTCTTTCTTTTGTAGTCATAACATGTTTTGGTGATGGGTTATCTATCATGATTATTGTATATGTTATTTTGGATTTTGGAATAATATATAAATATGGGATGAATAATAATGTTTATATTTTTTGCTATTTATATTATATGGAATGAATTTAGTAAACTTTAATTGATGATTAAGTAAAGAAAATATATAATTATTTCCAATTTAGGTCTGGAGGTGTTACAATTAATAAACCTTACTTAGGGAATTTAAATTTGATCTGTCAACCCGGCCATTCTCACCATATCAACAAACTGTATTGGCTCCTTATAAGCTTCTAGGTTGTGTGTTAGCCTCATAATGCTTGACTTGACTATCAACCCCATGACCTTCTTCTTCGCCTTAGTGGATTAGTTTAATATCCACCATTTGACCTCAACCCTGAACACCTTCTCTTGCTAAGTATTGTTCATCATAATTTATGGTTATTAACATTGCCAAACATCACAAGGATGGTATTTCATTCTTCAAAAGAGAAGCAACAATAGCGATATGAGAAGAGTTTATCAATAATATTAGTAACTTGAACAAAATCCTTAACTCCTACTTATAGATAGTAGTGGTAGATTATTCAAATTAAATTTCATTATGAAAATTAACCACCATTCACAATGCAATGATAAAATAGGGTAGAAACTTTGCCTACTTCCCTCATTTACTACTTGATAGAAATAGCAAGTGCCTTCAATAATTCTCATACCCTCTTTTGAAAGTTCCTCTCCAATAAAACCAAGCAAATCAAAAATTAAATGTACGCCCCTATGTGCTAATTTGCCTCAAAGCAGCTCAGTTAGAGGGGACACTTTCCTCATAAGAGCTTACTAAGAGGACATGTGTATTATTTCTAGTTAGTCCATGTGTCCATAGTAGTCAAATTTTATAATATTTCATTTCTCTTTTAGATGCAATATTTCCTATAGCTTTCGCAACCCTAGAAATAAAGGGCTAAGAGATATTTTTGGGACCTTTGGACTGGATTTTAAAGCACTTCTTAATATTCAATTACCTTTCTATTAGTCTAATCACCACATAGCTACTCTTGGTTGTAAGATTAAGGTATAAATCGTGGACAAATTTGAATCCAAAATATTATTAAATAAATTAGTAAAATATAAATTTATGTGAATGTATAGAAGCATTGAATTAATTCCAACTCAATAAGCCTAGAATTTTCGACTTATTTTTTATCTTTTACTGATTTCACATCAAATTGATTTCAAATTAATCATATGAGAGATCAAGTGATCCTTTGGCATTAAGGCTTTGTTTGTGACAGCTTTGTTACTGTTTTCTTAATCAGTTTTTTAGTACAAAAAAATTTTTAACTAAAAATTTACTAAAAAAACTCCTTTATAAAACCTTAGAAAAGTTGTTCAGAACGAAGCCTAAGGCACATATCTTGTGTTGGAATCCTTGCATAATTGAGGTGACCTCAGCTAAAAATTTGAAGCGCATGATAGCTAGTTTTAGAATCAAACAACAAGTATTCTAAACTTCTTTCAAATATGCCCTTGAATATCATTCTTTTCTCCTTGGTCTTAGCAACTGAAATATTTATAGAGGAAACCCCAAAGTCTACTTGTTTCTAGAATTAAAGAGGAGTTAGGAGATTAAAAAAAAAGGAGTTAGGAGAGGGATTATTTAAACTATAATTCCTTCTCTCTCCATTTGTTACAAAAGAATAATTAATTGAAGCTAACGAGAATTATTTTTGTCTAAGTTTCTTTTTTATGCAGGCTTATGAGCATTAGTTCTTTTGTTAATTACTTTCTATGAAACTTTTTTCATATAAAGTTAATTTGGGCTATATTACATAAAAATGATTTAATTTGTAATGCTTTTCTTGGAGATTGGCATTTTTTTTTTCTTAGAACATTCATGCACAATCAAGTAATAGTTTTCCTACTACTAGCCATCCATGTTTCCTTAAATAACCTATTACTCTCCCAATGCCGACATTGTCAAAGTTTGGGAGAATTATTTAGGTGTATGAGCGAGTCATGCTGAATTGTGAATATGTTCAAGTTCGACTCAATAAATGGCTCGTGGAGTCATGCTCGATGAACTAAAGAGCTAAGCTTGAGCTAGCCTCAACTCAACTCGTCAACTCTTGAGCTGGCTCGTTTAAAAAATATTACTATTAAAAATAACTAAAATATATTAGATTTCAGGAATAAAAGTAAAAATTTATTATAATTGTTAAAAAATTATATCTCATTTTCTCATATCAAGTAATTCTTTATTTATCTTCTTTGTTTTTTTTTTCTTTCTTTTTATAATTCTATTATATTGATTGCTTGAGTCGTTATCATATTCACTCTTTTGTTGTAAAATGCCCGTCTCAAATTCATAGAATTAAGTTTAAGTTTGAGCTCAAACTAGATTAATTAATCAAGCTCAAGTTAGAAGTGACTTCAGCTAGGCTCGATTTGTTCACACCCTTACGATTATTCTAAATTTTTTAATAACCCAATTGAAGCAAATAAACGACTATAATCATATTCATTTTGAATTCTACTTTTCGAAATTCATAGATAAATAAAAGTTAAATTTTTAAAAAAATGTCGGGAGCGAAGAACAAATAGAAGGAAATTTTTTAAAAAATATTGTATGGTATCTTAAATTTAATGTAAAATCAATGTTAATACTTCATCAATGACTTTAAAATCTTTCCCAATCAAGTTAGTTAACACCCAAATTCCACAATAATATCTGTCCTTATTATGAATGTTGGAACATAACCCTTACTAATGTAATCAAATGCTTTTTCAGGGTACTTTTGGATATTTATTTAACAAAATAGTTATATTATTTCAATTCATTTTGAATATTAAATAAAATTATCAATTTTCAGAAGAAATTCGTGATTTTGTGATCATTTTTTTTATTTAGTTCAAATCAATTTATGAAGTTTATTATTTTAAAATTTTTTTAAACATAAACAACCAAATAAAACTTTAGAGAACTCAAAGCTCATTAAAATATGTTCCATTTGAACGACCATATTTCTTAAGATCTTCTTTGAAATTCTCTTAAATTTTCCTTTTTAATTTTTCAAATATTTTTAATTCTTACATTTTATAATTATTTTATTTTATTTTTAATAATTCATGATAATTTTTAAAATATTCTATAGTAATTTTTAAATATTTTGATTATTTTTTAAAAACAATCATGATATTTTGTAGGAAGTCATTATCGTCATCAGTGGCTAGCTACTGCAACCACTAGCAATCCTAACTGTTACCACCACCACTGACAACCACCGTCATCAATGCAAGCGATAATAGTCAGCCACCACCACCCCCATCATCTTCATCACCACTGATCACCCCCGCCTTACCAATAAATGTTGTCCTAATGATGACTGTTACCACTACCACATTAATCAACTTTTCTATATTTAATAAAAAAATAAAACTACTTATGTGTAAGACATAATTATATTTTATTTTATATCAAAATATAAGAAAATCAAATAAAAATAGAATCAATAAAATTATGTAAAGTGATCTTAAATGACCTTTCAATTACTCAAATATATCATCCTGACCAATTATTAAATACTTTAAATAAAGAACAATAAAAAAACAAAAAAAAATACAATAATGCAGATCTTCAAGAAATTAAGGTTACAATACCTTTATTCATGATATATAATAATAATATTCTTTTGAAAATGACCCAATAATAAGAAAATATAATCTCTATTCATGGTGAAGAATCTTTGATTTTTCTCCAAAATAACTTCCATTCACCAAATCTCTAGAAATTTTTTTGCTTAAGGTCTAAGGAAGCAAGTGGGGTCAATGGGCCCACCCCATCCAATCAGTTTCCTCCTTTAACACCTAGAGAATCTAATTGTTATGGACCCCATTTTGTCATTGGGCCATGAAGAGCCTCAGATCATTTTGTTGATGGGATCAGGCTAAATAGTAGAGTCCAGCATTTGAATGGCTCTGATTGAAAGATGCTATTGATCACCATTAATATAAAGAAAAAGGCAACCAAATTCATCTCATTTTTCCTTTGATTTGGGAAAGATAATTAAATTATTAGGAGATATGTATGCATATGGTGGCCAACTTGCTAGTTTGATTGCTCCCTTTGGGTGTCTTTTGATTCATCGTCAGGTCATCAAGCAAACTTTTAGTGATCTAAATCTATCGTTAATTAATTAATCAATTATATATATTAAGGTTTTGTTTAGGACAACTTTCTTACTGCTCTATAAATTAGTTTTTTAATATAAATTTTTCTTTGAATTAGAAATTTTAATACGAAAGTTGCTTTAGAAAACAGTAAAAAAGTTGTCCCAAATAAAGTATAAGTTTTTCGTAAGCTTAACTTGCTTCTTATAGAGCCGCTATATTAGTGGATGACAAAAGAATGCCCAGCTACACTCATGTCTTAAGACATTGATGTGAATTTCCTTTTGAGGAAATAGCTAAAGTTGCTCTTCAAGTTAGAAGCATTTCTCAAATATGATCAAACCTCGTGTTGGAATATTTAGAAGGGGTTTGAGATAATTTATTATCTTGGTGTTTTACAAAATCATGCTAGACATGTAAATAAGTGAAGAGTAGGTTATATAAGACATGAAGCCTATACTTGAGAAATTTAAGAAGAAGAAGACAAATCATGAGACTTCACCCAGGTGTAAATATTTCATTTGGGCAAGTCCTATTTTATGAACGATGTCATTCTCCTCAATTGTAGAGAACATTTATGTAATATAAAAGACATAAACTATGAAAGATGAATTTGATGATGTAATTAAGAGGAGCATTGTGGCATTGGAGTTGTCATCAAGAGATAATTAGTGGTATGCTCAATTGTTCTCTTTATAGGAAGGGAGATAGTGACTAAGAAGAAATGTTTCAACTCTGCTAAAGATGTCAGATGTATAAATAAATGATAATGGATGGCATTAATTTTAGGTTAAATATGTGAGCATTGGCCTTGGTGTCGATGATGAGCATATGTCTTATTAGAAATAAAGTGTGTCAGCATTGCAATAAAAAATGTGGTATTGTATCATTGGAAATGGTGGATGTCATTATTGGTCTCAATGAATGGCATTGCCCTTTGTGGAGATGATAGGTATTGGCTTTGGTGGCCAAGATAGTTGTCAAACAAAGTTGGCTATGGAGGGCATCTACCTTGCTGGTGATGTCATACATTAGAATTGGTATTGATGGTATGATTCACAATTAGTGTCAATAAAGGGCATCTAAATTAGTTGTGGAAGTATGCGTTAGTGTTAAAATTGACAATGAGGGTTTACATAGATGTTGAAGGTAGGTGTCGACATTGGAGTTGACTTCTAGCCAACACAAATTTTTAATAATAGGATTGAACCATGGTGCCAACTTATGTGGCAGCAATGAATGTCTTCTGCTGGTCGACAAAGATCTGGATTTTTTCTTTTAGAGCCCTTCATATTGCTTCATCACAACCTCCTTTAAAATTATGGCCTATTTATATATTTCTTGATAGAGATGCTATGTTCATTTATACCACAAAAGATAACACTTCATCAAATGATTATATTGATTCATTTTAATTATATAATATTTTGTAGACATCTCATTGCCTTAATTATATTATGATTAAGCAATCTTGGACTTGTCAAATTTGTCTCATTGAGATGCTTATTTTGACTAAAAGTACATAAACATTAGAGGCTGATAGATCTTTAGATGGTCTTATGAGGTTTTCAATTATACATTAAGGTGCTTAACTTAGGCTCATTGGACTTTGATAAAAATATTTTTATTATCATTAATGCAATTTGTCTCTTAAATTTTTAACTTGAATATTTAAGTGTTTTGAAATCTTCATATTAAAGTTGAGATTAATACTTGATCAAAAGTATTTTGAGTGACATATTAGCAAAAAAATGATGCATAAGTAAATAACAAACCCTTTACATTATTCTACTTATCATCATCTTGATCAAGGTATCTATTTTGATTATAAATATATATTGTTTTTATCAAAGTAATGCTCTATATATGAATTTTTTGGGGCTTAACAATATCATCTTATAATGCTTTTAAGGGGAAAATCTTGATCAGTTGTATCACACCCCATTTGAACCATCTTTTGTGAACATGGAGTGTAATAGATAGGGGGAATCTGATTGAAAAGGCATTTCTCTTACCAACACCTACCCTAAATTACTTCTACAATGATCGAGTGAGTTGGAAACAACCTATCTAGACTAACCCAATGCAATAAACTTTCTAAATTTTACTATTTATCTACAAATTTTATATTTAGAAGCATATTCAAAATAATTTAAATAAAATACAGAGCTTTTCTAACATAAAGTTTATATATAAAAAATTCTTACTATACAGCTTTCTACTCTTGATTTTATGCAAACATGAAATGTATATACACAAAAAGAAGTCACCCTCATGCCTAGATCCCAACTAGCTCTTGATCTTTTCTCATAATACAATTACTGCTAATGAGCTAAAAGCTCGATAAAATACACAATCCTAGTACAAAAAATAAGAAATAATACTCTGCATTCAACTGTAAACTGTAAATCATATTTGAATCACTAAAAAAAGCATAAACTATATAAATGACCAGTGTATATAACATCAAAATTCATTGTGTATTCTTTTAACTTTTCACATTCTTGACTTAACAAAGGGTTGAAGAAATGAAATTTGGGTTTGAGCAGCACTAGAAAGGTTCTAGAGTGAGTTTAGATAAGCTTCAAGGGTTGGAGAGATGAATTTGATATATTTGATCAAATTTGACCTGTTGGGTATTTTTGAAAACTTTAATTAGTTTGACTACATTTACTAGTCAAACTTAGTCAAGATGCCTAGGATGGGCCAAGAGGGGTCCCTAGAAGTCATGTGGCATGCATGCATGAGATTTGATCAACTTTGACTTTTTAAATATTTTTAGAAATTTTTAAATAAATTTGACCACTTCAACCGGTCAACTTGACCAAGATTACTTATCTATCACACTAAGGGACATGAGTTTGAAATTTAAAATGTATGTAGTAGATAAAAAATGAAGTCAACACTACACGCCTTTTATCAGTACTCCACTATCTTAAATCATCGAATTCTCCTTTATGAAAGTTTGATGTTGCACCTAGACTGTGAAGGTTATACTCGAATGGTTACAATCCTCCAATCCATATGATAAAATGAAAGGTAGTTGATCCATCATGAATGATGTGGTGGTTCGTAAAACCCAAAGTATTAAATGTGTTATTTCAAACTATTTCCTTTTGTATTAAATGTGTTATTATAAAGTAATCAATCATCATTATTATACTTTTTCTTTGATCACTTGATGGGGAAAGGGTAAATTTCCTAAAATGAAAATTGCTAACGCATGATATTGGATGACGCTATGAGAAGGCTAGAATTGTAAAGATGCAAATTTCTAGTTCTTCTGTTAACTTTTATTAGATTCAATAAAAAATAACCTTGTTATCTGACTATTAACATGACCTTCACATTAAAGCTTGATTTGGAACAGTTTTTTAATTATTTTTAAGGCTTCCTTTTAGTATACAATTTTTTATAAAAATCTATTTTAGAAAGCAATAAAAAAGTTGTTCCAATCAAAGCTTAAGTAAACAATATTTAGAATGTCAATAATGCCAAATTCTCCAATCTGAGGTTTGTTAAAGTGAAAATTTTTCATGAGACAATATCAAATTTTCCAATACATATGATCTTTGTTAAAGTGATAAACTTTCAGAAGAACTCTTCATCAAAAAATATTTGAGGAGTATAAACTCCCTAAATAGTTTTCAAATGGTTCAGTACACAAACTAATGTGGAAAGATTCTTCTGTTAATTAAATCACAATAGAATCAAACTTTTCACAGTTAAACAGAATCAAACAAATTTTCAACAAATTTCTTTGAAGGAATCAATGCATATGTTCACAGAAGTAATTGTTCAATGTCTTTGTCGATCTTATTTTTAACTCTATATGCTTTAACACGTGTTTGTTAGAACTAAAGTGATACAGAATATGTTGAAAGTGTTAAGGGAACCTTACATACTCAGAATTGATGAGAATCAGTGTGGAGGCTTTAGCAGTCTTAGTGGAGATAATTAAAAGCAGATGGCTTCTCTGTATTTCTTTTGCTTTCGTCCACTTGCTTGACCTCAACAGATTCATTTGTCCTAATCAGTGTACAAAAGCATGGCATAATCAAAGAAGATTCGGGAATTGTTCAGTTGGCCAAAATTAGTTTGCTGATTCCATTGGCCGAGTAAGATCTGTAAAAATCCTGCCTTGAAATTTTAATGAATTGAATAATAAAAGTTTTGGAGCACCAACACACAAAAAACCTAAAGAGGTTGTGTTGTCTTTTTTCAGTGGAAATGAAGCGAGTGATCGGAAGTGGAAAATATTTATATGATAATTACATGACAATACTTTTGTACAATGAAAATATATAAATTTCATTATTTTTATCATTTTTATCATTTAAACATAACCTATCACTTTCATTAGTTTCAAATGCATGATTTAGAGATCCACTAATGTCTACATAAACAAATTTCCAACATTGATTATGAATGTTCTATGATTTATTATTCTGGAGCTTTGTTTGATTGAAGCTTTCAACAAAATCTTAGTTCAATTAATCAAAAATAAGAAGTGTTAAGGATTCATTTGAGACAACTATCTTATTGCTATGCTTTTCACACCGCAATCATAGTTTCCATTTGGCCACTACTTTTTCACTGTTTTCAAGAAGAAGTTTTTATACTAAGAGGTTTCTTTCTACAATAGCTTTCATGAAAATTATTTTCTTTATGGCAGCATTACAACCATCTTTATAAAAATTGCAGCTGTCACAAACAAATCCTAAATACAAATAAAAGAAAGTGAATTGATGAGTGGATAGAAATTTTATGGATTGATCTGATTACTTACAAAACTCTAACTTAGCTACTCATTTTGCTCTTACTTTTGTGATTGAAGTTGTCCTACCTTTAAAATAGAGCTTCCATTTGTATGTATTTCACGTATCAATCAAATTACTAATCAAGATAATAGTCAACTTGCAATGGATGAATTTGATTTTGTGGAAGAGAAATGCTTGCAAGCATAGTTATATCTTGAGTACTAATGAGCCTGAATAACTCAAGCCCATGAAAATTTTGTTCAGTTCCTTACTTCTTTTTTTTTTTTTTTTTTTTTTTTTTTTTTTTTGATTAAAACCCTCTTAGGGGCCTACGCGTTGATTCAAAAAAACGGTTACAAAGTCCTTAGGAGGCTCCTCTAGCTCCCTACTGCTCAAACGAGCTACAATATCAAAATCAAAAAGCAAAAAACCTACGAGCCGGAGGATCCTCAACCTACTAATACAAAAGTAATACAGAATTAAGATCGGGCTGTGAGTAAACAGCACCCAAAAAAGGAGAAGCCAGATATTCTTAAAAACTTTCGGCATCCCTTCCCTGCAAAAATTAAGAAAAAAGCAAGATAGAAAGTAAAAATAGCACCAAAGACATACCTTTTGAAGATAACATTTCCAATTGCAAAACCTGCAAACCTTTCTCAAGAATAGATTCAGATTAAAATAAACAGCAAAAACGAAACAAGAAGAATACTCCCCTAGCAGCGTCCCCAGATTTCCAGAATTCCACTTAAAATACAGACTGCAATAACCAGTAATGATCATACCCGAAACATGAAAGTAAAAAGGCAGCAGCAGGTAAATCATAACCATCCTACCAGACAACCACCACTGAAAAATCTCCAAAATACCAACCCAAAACCCCCCAGCTAACCAGCAAATAAAGAAACAACAGAAACAGGAACCAAAAACAATAGTTCTGATGCCAGTCACCAAAACGCAAGAAGCAGAGGCATCCAGCAAAGAACCAGGAACATCCACAACCCAGAAAAAACCACAATCACCCATGTCTTAAATAAGGCAAAGACACTTTATCAACTAACAACATACCTCTGAAAGAGGTATCAGGATAATTAATATCAATTTCCTCATAACTCATAAGCTGAGAGCCTTTATTAGCAAGCCAATCAGCACAAACATTACCCTCCCTAAAAATATGCGAGATCTTATAATTCAACAAATTCAATAAATTCTTAATCTTTCTCAAAATATAGAAATTCTGCGCATTACCAGTAGCATTTTCAGTTATACTAGACACAACAAGCTTAGAATCAACTTCAATCCAAACAGAATTAAAATCGTAATTAACACAGAGCTGGAGGCCAAGAAACAGAGCAGTTAGCTCGGCCCAGAATACATCCAGCTGCTGCACAGGCGCAGCAAAAGCAGCTAAAAGATCCCCATTAGAGTCACGTATAAGACCCCCCGCTCCAGCATTCACAATACCAACGGACCCATCAGTGTTCAATTTCACAAAAGGATGATGAGGCTTAATCCAGTAAACAAAAGAATCCACATAATCAGAGGTATCAACCTCCAACTGGATGCCCAAATCCACACCAATATTTTTACATTTATAAAAAGCTTTAGAAGAAATAACCTTACAATTATAAAGCTGAATAATTTTCCTTTTGACATTATCAATAATACGAATCTCATCCATCTTAATATTGTCGTGTTTAGCCTCATTACGAGCTTTCCAAATATACCATAATATAAGAATCGGAATGAGGTTGAAAATATGGCCTTTCTTAGGTATAAACCAACTATCCACCATTTCAAACAAGTTATCCGGAATATAAACCACATTTTTACTAGTCATTAGAATAAAATAAGACCACACTTTCCTAGCAATTTGACCATTAATAAAAAGATGATTGATATCTTCAACATTAGAACAACATAGACATTTGGACGCTAAAAAGAAACCTTTCTTTTGTAAAAGTTTATCAACAGGTAAAAAACCTTTAAAGCATCTCCACACAAAAGTAGAGTACGTAATAGGAAAAGAATTATGCCAAATAGCAGCAAATCTATCAGATTTCTCCCTAGTTTGACGAAACTTCTCCCAAAGTTTATGCATTTGAAATTTACCGTTAGAGGAAGCAGAGCAAATAATATTATCAGAGCTGTTAACATTCAGAGGAATATTCAAGATAATATCAACTAAGTTATTAGGGAGAATATTCCTCAAACAGTCCACCTTCCATCCATTGTTAATAATAAAATTAGAGACTTTAATAGGCTCCAAAGTGTGCGTATTCAGAAAGGAGTCAATAGAAAAATCCCCCAACCATTTATCCTGCCAAAAATAAATATCTCCCCTACCCAGCCCCCATTGTATATACTCTTCAGCTTCCCATTTAATATTACACAACCTTTTCCAGCTCAGAGAATCAGTATTTTTAAAGTAGCCAAAAATCGGGTGCCTATTAAAACAATATTTAAAATTCATGAAACGAGCCCATAAACTACTATTAGACCTAAAAGAGAACCAAAGTTTATGAGAAAAAGCAATAGCAGTGTCATTTAAACTCTTACAACCCAATCCTCCTTCTTCAAAAACACCACAATTTTTGTCCCAAGCAGCCCAATGAATAGCTTTAGAAATGTTTTTCGACCCCCAGAAAAATTTGTTAATCATTCTCTCAAGTCTATTACAAAGAGCCGTAGAGGGCATAAGAGTATGGAACAAATATATAGGGATAGAATTAAGCACAGCTTTCACCAACACCAACCGACCACCAAAAGAAAGAAAACTAGTAGACCAATTAGCCAACTTCTTTTGGATTATAGAGAAAATATCATCAAAGAGGAAATTCTTCTTTTTACCTTTAAAAATAGGGGTACCCAAATACTTTATAGGCAACTTTTTATCTTGGAAACCGCACACCCTTTGGATAGCCAAAATCCTATTTTGATTAATGGATTTACCCACATAAAAATTACTCTTCTCCTTACTAACTTTAAGACCACTACATTTATGAAATTTGGAAAGGAATTTCATCAAAATTTTAATATTTTTTATCGAACCATTAGCAAAAATAATGAAGTCATCAGCAAAACTCAAATGAGAAACAGGAAAACCTCTTAAATTACGATAATTCAGATTAACATTCTTAGCAAAAAGGTCATTTAAACCTCTAGATAAATATTCCATAGCAATAATAAAAAGAGCAGGAGAAATCGTATCGCCTTGTCTAAGACCTTTAAAGGATTTAAAAAAACCATGATTTCTACCATTTATAATAACAGAGAAGAAGCAGTTGTCCACACTATTCCTAATCAATAATATGAATTCATGGCTAAAACCAAATAAAGACAAAATCTTATACAGAAAATTCCAATTTAAATTATCGTAAGCTTTGGTTATATCCAACTTAAAAACAATATTCCCCCCAGGAACTTTAACATTAATATCATTGACAAGTTCTTGAGCAAGTAAAACATTATCACTAATACATCTCCCCTTCACAAAACCAGTTTGATTTAGAGAAATAATTTTAGGCAGAATAGTAGTCAATCTACTGGCAATAATTTTAGAATTAAGTTTATTAAAAAAAGTACATAAACTAATCGGCCTAAACTCAGGCCATCTTTTAGCTCCATCAATTTTAGGGATAAGAACAATATTAGAAGAAGAAAAGAACTTAGGGTAAGGATTACCTCTAAAGAAATCTTGCACAGCAAAAATAACATCCTCTTTCACAATATCCCACGACTTTTGGAAGAATTTAGTCGTAAAACCATCAGGACCAGCAGTAGCATCTCCATTCATATCCCTAATAACATTAAAAATTTCAATATCCGTAGGTAATTGGCAAAGCATAACATTATCTTCATCCACAATACATTTAGGAATAACCTCAGGATTAGAAATAGGAATAATTCTATCATTACAATTAAACAAATTCATAAAGTAATCCACACCCGACTTACAAATTAATTCATCAGAGTCAAGAGTAATGCCATCATTATTAATGATTTTGTGAATTCTGCTTTTAGTTTTATTCTTATTAGCCAAAGCATGAAAAAATTTGGTATTTTTATCTCCCTCAATCACAAATTTAGCATTCGATTTTTGTTGCCAGAAAGCCTCTTCTTGAGCATGCAGGTTAAGCAGATCAATCCTGGCCTCATTCAGACTAGCAGTAATGTCTTGTGAAGGATTCTCACTAAGGATACCTTCCCATTCAATAACTTTAGCTTCCATTTCCAAAATATTAGAAAAAACATTTTTGAAAGTATTTTTGTTCCAATACCGCAAACATTGTTTCAATCTAGACATTTTAGCCCAAAGTCTCAACATACCAGAAATACTATTGTCAGGAAACACCGGAGCTTTCCAATTATTCTCCACAACCATATTAAAATTATCATGAAGTAACCACATATTAAGAAATCTAAAAGCAAAATTACCAGTGTTATTGATAACATTAATATTTAAAAGCAGAGGCGCATGATCAGACAGGGTTCTACTAAGATGCTCCACATTGGTGGCCGAAAATTTAGCCAACCACTCATGATTAAATAAGAATCTATCAAGTCTTTGGAACAAGTTAGCCCTGTTCCAAGTGAAAGGAGAGCCACAGAAGCCAATATCATTCAGATGACAGTCATTAATCATCTCATTGAAATCTTCCATAGCTCTAGCATTAGGACATTTACCTCCCCTTCTTTCACTAGCATTAGCAATAATATTAAAATCCCCACCAACGCACCACGGACCTTGAATATTAGCAGCAAAATTGGCCAGTTGTTCCCAAAGAAAAACCCGATTGGCTCTAGTACAAGCAGCATACACAAAAGAAGCATAACAAATCACACTACCAACCTTAATTTGACAGTGAACAACTTGTTGTAAATCCATAACAATGTCAACATCGATATGATTATTCCACATAATCCAGATTTTATTCAAACAATTAGCAAAAAACATACGAAAACCCAAAAATTTAGCAGTATCAGCAATTTTGTCACGATTGATAAGAGGTTCAGTTAAAATAAGAAGTTGAATGTTGTTAATTCTACACAGATTTTTAACTCTAGTTTTGGAATCCTTTCCACCAATACCCCTCACATTCCACATAAGAACCTTAATCATTACCTTCTTTAGAGGAATTATGAGCTCTGGTAGATCTTGGTGTAGCAGAGCAATTATTTTTACCTTGTTTACCTTTTTTCTTTCCACCTTTAGCAAGCAAATCCTCCTCCACAACATTATGCACCTTTAACTTAGGAGAGGAAGAAGAGGTACCTTGATTATTGAGAGAGGAAAGATCCTCCTTAGAAACAGGAATAACTTCCCCTTCCTCATAAGTATCCAAGTTAGAATTAAATCCACCGTCTCCTAAATCAGTAATATCCTGGTTAGCAATCAAAGCATTTTCAATAGCCACGGCATTAGAGATAATAGGCATTTCATTTAACATATCATCAACTAAAATAAAAAGCTTGGGATCAGAAACAATTTCCTTTCCCTTATTATTTACAACAGCATTATCAATGCTATTTAAAATCTCCTCCGATTTTTCCTGAATGATTTCCTTCCCCAAATCTTTCTCTTCCAAATCATTTCCTTCACCAACATCCAACAAAACGTTATGCAAAGCAGAGGACGGTTCCGCCTGAATAGCAGTTTCTTCCACATTCTTGTTCACAATGGGCACATACACTTTATTATTCACGGTAGATCCAGGTCCTTCGCTTGATTGCACAACATTTTTTTTCAAATCTGGATTCAGTTTAAAACATTCCGTGACAGCATGACCATGCATTTTGCAATGGTTACAAAATTCAGGGACTCTCTCGAATTCAGCTTTCTGCATATAACCATAAGCTTTAGAGCCTACCCAAACTTCCTTCGGATGTTTTTTGGATATATCAACCTCAACCAAAACTCTAGCAACAGACGGCCGAGTTTTAGAGGCAGTAGCCTGATCCGTTTGTAACGGTCTCCCGAAAATAGAACCCAACGCATGCAGCACTTTCGAATTGAAAAAATGCAATCGCAAATTCGGAAAAGAGATCCAAATCGGAACAATCGGAGATTCTTCTTTAATATCAAAAAACGGAGTCCATTTCAAAACACGCATTTGACAATTATAAATGAAATAAGAACGTCTAGCGAACACTCTGCTATAATCAAGATCGTTAGATAATTGAATCGCAACATGCCTAGCATCCAAAAGCCCAACAGAATAAAAACCCGAAAGTTTCAAAGAAGCGAAAAAACTCCGAATGGAATCCAGATTAGGCCGTCTCAAACCAAATTTACCTACCAAAGTATACTGAAAGGTGAAGCAAGTTTAAGAACTTCTTCATCCGACAAAAGAACCGCCGGAACACCATTAAAAACATCTTGCTTAACGTTAGGAAAAATATCACCTGAAGCAGGAGCACCAGCTAAAACTTCTTTGAAAGATCTTGATCTAGGAGGAGACGAAGAGCCCTCAGCATCAAGATTAAAAAAACCTTTCTTCAGCGAGATAGACGGATCAGCAGCTTTCCCCCATGGATTTGCTACCGGAGCAGCCGCCATGGAGAAAATCTCCCCAAAGGGCAGGAGACCACGAAAGAAACACCAAACCAGCCAGATCTAACCGAACCGAGACGAAAAACAGGAGAGGAAAGCATCGCGACAACGACGGCGTCGATCGCACGAAGGATGCCCTAAATCGCCAGAGCGGCGCTTCGAGGCAGGGGAAAAAACGAGAAGGTAATCTTTCAATATTGTTGTCAGTTGTCACCAATAAAGTCGACATCAGTTCCTTACTTCTTAAGTTGGTGATAGTCCTAAATTTGCACATATTTATTACGACTAAAATCAAATTTTATGATGAACTTGAGCACACTTAGAATGGCCCCTTTTTGGTAAAATAAGTATCCAAAAGGAAGATACTAGTAGTTCATAGATGTTAGAAGTCAAAGCTCCTTGCAACCTATATATAAATGTTCATTATTTAAAGAAATAATAAGCTTAAAGTTTACATGTAGATAAATCTTATATTCATATGATATTAAATGAACATAAAATCTCGCATACATTCACAAAAATGTTATCTGCTTTAGAATTCTTGAAATGAGTTCTATTCGGCTTAAAAATGTTGAAGATGTTGTAATTTAGTCTCTGTTAATTTGGTGCGGATTATCAATCCCTACAAAAATTTGATAACAATTCAAATTTTCCCAGCATCTCATCCACACCCAAAATTTAGTTCTTTTAATTCAAACCATGTTGACTAGGTCCTTGTTATAAAAACTAAATAAATTCTTCTTTAGAAGTTGATTTAGAAGATATTACATTGGCTATATAACATTAAAATATCAATCTCAAATTTTAAAAATAAATTTTCCCATGATTTTATACAAAATATAGCATCTTTTAGTTCAAATATTATGTATGTGTACAACTCTTATAAAAGTGAAACTCCTAGTGGTTAAACCTTGCACTTTTTATTTATTGTGTATGATGTTAGTCTAGCCTTCAAAAATCAAGTTCAAATCATTTAAACCAAAATGATCACTTTGTATTTAAATATTAAATACAAAACTTTTGATAAAAAAAGATCCTCTATGTAGTGTCCCAACTTTACATTATTGCATGATAAATATTTTAATTAAAAAAAGAACTTTATCTAAAGCTTCACCATATGCCTTCCAAAAACCATGGATTGCCACTTGTTTTTCATTTCATAGGTTGAAGCCTTTTTCAAATAACTCATTGAGCTGTATGTAGTTTTTGAATGCTATGAAGATATGAATCCATCTAATGTAGCAAAAAAAAAAAAACCAATTTCCTCTTAAATTCCATGGGTTACAATGTTCCTATTTGAGTAATTATGTGTTATTCTAATAAATCAAATTCATCCAATCTTTTTTTAAAATAAGGCTTAATGTATTTTATAATCCATTAAATTGCAAAGTTTTCATTCCCTAGAAGCTTTTAAGTTTAGGTTTTGAGCTATTATATTGATCTAGATTCATCTAATATTCTAGAATTTAAGCCCCATTCCTTCCATAGTTTATCCTTGATAAATTAGGTTGAACTTATATCCTCTAATATAGGATAACCTTAAAAAAATTATGTTTATTTTAGAAATTAAAACATAAGCTATCTTTGGAACCGGCAAACCTACATTAGGCTTAATTCAAGAAATTTCCTTTTTAATACCATATTAACTTTATTAAGCGAGTCCTAAAAGTATAATGTAAATTATTCCTTATGGCTTAGTTTATCAACATTATGCTCGTTTGATTATTTCCTCTTTAAATTTTATCATCCGTAGCTTTATTAAGCAAGTCCTAAACCGGTACTAAAAGAGATTTTTGGAAGCGGTTCTAAAATCGCTCCTAGCAACTGGTGCGAAAAATTCAACTTTCTAGTAGTGTACCTACATTAGAAAAAATCTTGGAGAGCATCTTTTGGATATTGTTATTAAAAATTGATAATTTTTATTGAGTTTAAATTTTAATAATCCATCGAGCGTACCTTACCCATATTAGTTGGCTTCTAAAAAATTCTCTTCCAAGTGATCTTACCTACATTAGACTTATTTTAAGAGACCGTCCTAGATAACCTTATCAACACTAGGTGATTCTGAAAACACTTAAATATAATATTTTCTTTGATTTAACTTTCATTTGGTGCATTCTAGGAAATCTTCTCAATGGAGTTTATCTTTCCTAAAATAAATAAGTTTTTATAGAACTATTTTAGATAATATTACCTATGTTAGGTGATTTTTATAGAGTTTATGTCACACTGCATGATCTATATTGAAAGAATTACATCAGGCTTTTATTTTAACCATTTAACTAGAGCTTATCATTGAACAACGGGAAAAAAATGATTTCCTTTTTGTCTTGTCGGGAGCCTCATATTATAGGATCTTTACTATTTTATGAAAACATGCGTAATGAGCACATAGCCCAGCAAGTAACTAAAATCTTACAATTGAAATCAATGCAAAATAAAAAAGAACAATATGTTATAAATCATATAAAGAAATATATGCATATGTGTTTGTACTGATTATTTGTATCAGTTTATCCTTCTATAGATATCTTAAATATTTTCTTAGAGCTGACTATTGAAGAAGATTGGGGGTAATAATATGAGGGTATTCTTCTTATATATAATATTTCATAAGGAGAGATAAGAAAAGGGGTCTGACTGTGGGCCAAAAAATAAAATCTCAATCTCTATAAATTACTTATGAGAAATTATATAATCAAAATAAATTTAACTAAAATCAAATAGAGAATTTAGGTTGACTAGCATTCAATGGGGCTAGGCTCCCTAAAGTTAATTTGACTCTAGGACACCTACAAGAGTTATTCTTAACAAATAGAACATGTATTTATCTTTACTTTTCTTTATTATCATTAAAGATGGACTGTGATCCAAATATTATTATCCAAATAGGACAGCATATCATTTGTAATGAGTTAATCCTAAATCATTATTTCTTTATTAATTCATCAACAGTAGGAGCATCATCTCCTAAATTTGCATTAACAACTTAAAGATTATGCTCTTAGAATCATTAATGTCATTAGAGTTATTTCCAACTAACATAGAAATTGGAAATCATTTTGCAATTAATATGAAATCTCAGAATTCCTAATTATATTAAACATTGGTTTCCTAAAAGACATTGATCTTTCTTTACACATTTAGGGTTTCCCCTAAGAAAAAAAAAAAAACAACTTTCCATACCTTTAAAAATAATTAAGGTAGATGTTTAAAACATTTTTTAGGTCCAATTTTTTTTTTCAAGATAGAGATTACCATACGAGAATAAATGTACGAAATGAGCATATCTTCTATTTCATTACTTGAATATACTTCATATACAAAAGTGATATTAGTATGAGATAGAGATATAATGTAAACAAGTAGGATTATCTTGGGAATACTTTCTAAGCTGCATACCCATAGGGGTGTCAATATTTGACCCGACCTGAAAACCTGACTCGAACCCGACACGAAAATTCAAGGTTAGGGTCAACCCATTTATGAAACGGGTCGGGTTCGATGTCAACAAACATACTTGTTTGAAAAATCAGGTCGGCTTAAGGTTGACTCGAAAACCCAGAAATGACATAGCTGCCTGCGTCTGCTGCCAACGCCGAGCCTGTGCTGCCCCAGTCTCTCGCATCGAGACGTTCACATAGCATCAAATCATCGACTATTGTGTTGTTGTCCCGTCTACCGCACCCCGTTTGCACCACTGTCGCGCCGCCGCTGCCAGCTTTGTCGAGCCACTGCCGCTACCATTTTGGTTGTCGTGTCTGCGGGTCGGGTTCGGGTCTGAACTTTCAACCCGTTTACATACTTGGGTCTGGTTAGAGTCAACCCGTTTAAACACAAATCAATTCCGGATTCAATCTGAATCTAACCCGAAATGCAATTTTAACATACGCATATATAGTCAATGTTCATATAGATGATGAACCATAATCTAAGGGATCACAAACAAAATGGTTTGTTGCATGAGCAATTCTTAAAAGCTCATATGAATAATGTCACTTATAAAAATAAGGAGTCTAGAAAAAGTGGTAAGAGTATTAATTTTAAAGAACCTCAACATGCGAGTTACTTTTTAATTAGATGCACTAAAGTTGTGAAGCTTCCTAAGAAAAGTTATGATCATCAACAACTTAATGAGTCTCCTCACCAGTATAAATGGAAGAATTATAATATAATATAATTTTTCAAAGGCAGCATAGGAAAACTATCCTCATTTGCATTGGATCTTGAAGATCTAAAATCTTGACCACTTCGTCTAGTGGCCATCATGCCCCCTCTTTAGAAAGATGAATTATTTTGTGCGGACACCGGACGGGGAGAACCATCCGGTTTGTCTCTATGAACAATAAAAGCGTAGCAAGCTATGTTCTTAATGTTCATGCTGTGCTTTTACTATTCACAACGACAAAACCAGACGGTTCTTCCCGTTCGATGTCCGCATAAAATAATCTCTCCTTCGTAAAAGAGCATCAATGATAGTGTCGAAGTTCGCTCTTTATCAAAGTTTAAATAAAGAATGCTTGAGAAAATTAATTTTTAATTAGGTATGAAATACTTGACATTATTGAAATGACGAACCTAGCTCTAATGTGAATATTTATAACTTTCTTCCTATTAATATGCACGATAAAAATAATTGAATCCTAATTTTATAAATATAGGTTAGAAAATGAACTACACATTCTGACATGTTTGTGGTACATCAATCATATAATCTCTCAAATTAAAATCTAATAAAATTCTCCTCTATCTAATTTTAGCTCTTTATCTCTTTTCTTTCTATTCGAACTCCAATTTTATTTATTTGTTAAATTTAGATCTCACCCTCATAAATTTGAATGATTAATGTTAAATATTTGCCATCCACCTCATCTAATATATTGTCATCCAGATTCTTTTAACATCATATTGCTTGTGATGCACATGCCCAATTATTGGTAGGCTAATAATGTATTACATCAGAGTACTATGGCATGCATATATAACATTACATGATGCACGGATAGATACCTCATATAATACACAATATTTTGAATAATATAGAACACATGCACATGGACGTGAGATAGCATGGACATGCATTGATACCCTTGCATTGGCAACTATTATAACTTTTCAAATAAATTTTAAAAATAAAAAATAATATTTTATTTTCCACATATAATATATTATTTTTATACTAATAACATAATATATTAAATGATTCATGTCATTAATATTCGACAAATTTTACGCTGACTATTGACTACCTAATGCAAGCCTCCATATTCTCTTTCAGCCTTGAGGCCTGACAATGGCAACGTTAAATTCTATTTCTACATATATTAAAAAATTTCAACAAATTAACTATACCATATATATATATATATATATATATGAACAAATAATAATTTCATGTCTCTCTCTCAGCAAACTAATAATTTAATTTCTGAATTGTGCAAGATCAATATTGACGTTGAAGTATTCATATGTGTAGAAATGCATATGCATATGCATATGCTGTAAGGAGATGATTGCTCTTGGCTATCAAGATTTATTAATTTAACAATATGTACTATTTATCAAGTTTTGCTTCATAATTTTACTTATGTTACTTCATTATAGAATTATGTAGGATTAAATTCTGACATAAATTTATAAATAGAACCAATAGAAATAGCTCTGCTCATTCTGACAGGCAAATGCCCAATTATTAGCAGGTTCACATATTACATCATTTTATGCTCACATATTATGCCATGCATATAATAACATTTTATGATGCATGGTAGATCTTGCATATAATACACTATTTTTTGAAAAATATAGAACATATGCACATGAAGGTGAAATAACATTGATACCCTTAGTAATTATAATAATATTCCAAATCAAATTTAAAAATAATAAATAATATTTTAAGCTCCTAATTTTCTAAATAATTCTCATCAACATCAACTTCTATTTCTGCATTTAGTAACTTAATTTCAACTAATTGATATATATATATATATATCAACAAATTATAATTTCATGACTAATAAAGTTTCTCTCTCTCTCTCTGATATGATTCATATGATATAACCAAGTCAAAAAGTTTCTTACATGTAAATAAGGAGAATAATATTATATTCTACATGAAAATAATATATAATTCCAAGTTAAATTGAAAATTATAAAAAATTTAACAAACTTTAATGATTGAAATAATTTCTCTTTCTAAAATACCATAAACCAATGAAGAGTTTAGCCAAAGACTTATAATCAAATACTAAGATCTCTCTCAACATGCCCTAACTTTCTTACCGGAGCTAGACTACAGCCATGAGGTTAGCTACTTTCCTCCTTGGACGGAGCACAAATGTAAGGATAATGTTGTTTCAATATATCATCCAATTGTCATTATTGTGTTTTTTCAATTAAATAGATGTTGCAAATTTTGTAATCTCTATTTTTTGAATTTTATGGTTGTAGGAATATTTGATATTTTTAGGGAATTAAGTTGTGCATTTTTATATAAGAATAAATTATTATCTCAACAAAATGGTTGAGCTAAATTGAATAATAAGGAGATATTCATATATGATTTGTTTACTAAATATGATTCCTTTCATATCAGATGGGGACTCCCATTAGGCAATTAGAATGTATTTTGAATTAAAAAATTGTAGTGCTCATTTGTTCATTTATAACTAGAAAGAATAAATTACCTTTAGGGATTAAATTCTAATTTTTTCAAAATTAATAGAAGACATTCATAGTTGATTTTTTAATACAGGTGGCATAATTAAAGAAAGCTATAGAAAAAATTGAGTTATTTACTAAATGTATTTTTACTTAAAATAACTATTAGATTGAAAATGTGAAATACAATTAGTTTAGCGTCTACAACAATTTTAAGCTCGAGACAAGTTCATACTCTTTTTTTTTTTTAAATAAAACACAGATCTATTAATCAAAATAAAAAAAACGGTTACAACAACAAATGGAAGGAAATAAAAACCAAAAAAAGACAGCCTCTCAAAAAAACAAAAAAAAAAAAAAAAAAAAAAACCCCGGGAACAAGCAAGAAGAAATCCAAAAAACCCGGGGGCTCAGTAGTTGACCGAGGCTACAAGCAACCTCGAAACCGCACAAGGACCATCCAATAGAGGTTGCCACAAGGAGGCGACGAGGGAACGAGCCCCGGCCACATCATTGCCCTGCAACCAACATTCGAACCAAAAAACAATCCGATCATCTTCTTCGACCACCTCTTCCCCAAAATTTACCACGGCAATTATCAGAAATAGGTCTATCACGAACCATTTTAAATTCATTTCCAGGATCAGAATAAGAATCAGAATCAGAATCACAGTCCGATGAATTGTGCAACCAATCTCCATGTGATCTAACATTCACGCCAGTCGTACCACCCACCTGAATCATTAACGAATGGGAAGCAATTTCATTCACGGGAACTTCCACCAACTTATGAGAAACAACCAAATTTCCTTCATCAACTGGATGCTCAGAGCGAACAGAAACCTGAACCGGTTCAACATGCTCAACTAGCACATGGCTAGACAAAACACAACAATTATCAATCGAACCACCAGCCTGCACAGCCTCACCACACAACAACTGAGTCAAAGTAATCGGAACCAACCCAGAATCCACCGCATGATTTACAGAAGAGGTTACAATATCAGTTTCTATCGGATTAGCAGAAATTAACGAAGGATTACCCGGCAAACCCTCCAAACCAGCACTCTCCAAACCAGAGGGTAAGAAAGGCATAGCATTAGGAGAAAGGTCCTTAGAAACCATTTCAGAAATAGCAACACAAACGTTAGGAATGACCGTTTCATCCCTAGCTAAAACAGAGTTCACCAAATTAGGCACAATCAATTCATCTTGAATCCCAACATTCGATTCCAGAATAACCGGGGAGACAGTTTTAGCATTAGGTTCTACAGTTTTGGTTAATGCAGCATTTTTAGATCGACATTCACCCACTGCATGGCCGAAGCAACGACATTCACCACAAAAAATAGGAAAATCCTCCATTACAACATCTTGCACATAACCAAGCTTTTCAGAACCCAACCAAATACGATTAGGATAGGACTTAGTGATATCCAGTTCAACTAAAACCCTAGCTACAGACGATCTATAACCCAAAGACGTAGCCGAATCAATTTTAAGAGGCTTACCAAAAATGGAGGCCAATCCATGTAGAATTTTAGGGGAAAAAAGATGCGGCCGTAAAGAAGGGAAAGATACCCAGATCGGGATTTCAGGAGATTCAACCCCTATTTCAACAGAAGGAGACCATTTCGTAATTTTCATAAAGCAGTTGAAAACCAGGTAGGATCTATGACAGAATACACGACAATAATCCAAGTCTTGTTCTAATTTGATAAGCACATGAGACGAATCCAGCAAAGTAACCGAAACATCACCATTAAGCTTAAGATTAAAGAAAAATTTTCTAATCGAGTCAAGAGATGGCCGTTTCGTAGGAAAGAATCCAACTAGAGCAAATTGAAAAGGAACAGCCAAAGCCAAGATTTCTTCATCCGAAATCCACAGAGAAGGCATACCGCGAAAAGACGACACCTTAATTTTAGGGAAATCATTACAAGAGGAAGATCTCGAAAGAGCTTGAAGAAAAGAACGAGAAGAATTTGCAACCCCTAAAAATCCAGGATCAACCAATTTCGGGGCCATCCGGCGCGCGCCGGAAGGAAAAACACCCACAAAATCTTATAGAAGAAACAAAAACCAGAAGAAAGTAAGAAAACTTCCCTGGAGACAAGCTTTAAACCCCCCACCGGAGACCCGAGAGCGGCACGCCGCCGCGAGGGTGAAAACCCTAGCAGAGCAAAAAAGCCAGAGCCAACGGTTAATATGGCGACAAGTTCATACTCTTTAAATATTTTACATCTCATATAAACTTAGGGTCTCTAACAACCTCAACTTTATAAAAAATTTAGGTCTTTGACTGCTTTAAATCTAAGAAAAGTTCAGGAACTTTGTCAACATTAAATTTAAGATGAGTTCAAATTTTTTGTCATCTTCAAATCTTAGATAAGTTAAGAGCTTATTACAACTTGATTGATTACCCTAATAATTAATCTATTTTGGTGGGCTTTAAGCTTAATCTTGACTAAAATAGGATCACAAACAAAACTGTTGTATCACTTGGTAGATGATGATGACATGCCATTTGTAAGAGTGGTTTATTGCATTCTATTGTAATTTCAGTTGATTTCTCCTCTTTTATGGTCATCTCAGCAACCACTTTATCTGGATGGTTGTTTCAGCAACTTGGGGAGTTCTTCTATGATGAGGTAATTTTGGAAAAGATTTTTTTAGCAATTTTGGCAGCCATTGTAGTTCATTATCCATTTGCTTATTACAATTTTTAACAAATAATTGGTGATCACTAACGGAAAATTGGCATTTATCGGCGGTAATTTCGACGCTTAAATAAAAGCTAGAATTACCGGCGGTTAAACTGGCTGTTGGACCGCCGGTATTAACCGGTAGTTTACCAACGATAAATCGGCGGTCAACCAATGGTCCAGCCGCAGGTAAAACCGGCTTTTGAAATGACCGGTATGCCACCGGTAATTAATCGGCGATCGCCTGAATCTACCGGCTGTGTATGCCACTGGAAAGCCGCCAGTAAAATTAACTGCAGGAAATTCACAGCCGTAATTCTTTTCCTATGTGATTTATACCGATGGTTAATAGACCGCCGAAAAATCACAAGTAATTTTTATAACCGACGAAAATTTTATCCTAACCGTCGGAAAAAGCTGCAGGTAATTGACAATTTTCCTGTAATGTGAGTTGTGACTTGTTGGTTCTTGTGGATTATTGTGCCTTGTTTTCTTATGGCTTTTTGGTGTTTTCACTGGACAGTGGTGATTTGATTTTGACATAAAATGTTAAATTTGGATAACGAGTTTTATGAGTTCTCTTACTCTAATTTAAGTGTTTTTTTTTTTTTTCAAAAATGATCAACATATTGAGAGTGAGCTTAAGAAGAAAATTATGTAAGTTGCCTATATGTGCTAAGTATTAATTTCAGTACCAAAAGGCTTTGTATTGGATTCTATTATTTTATCTGTGGATATGTTACTATTTTTTAAAAGATTATGATATTTTTTAACCTTTGTAAAAGCATTTTAATGTTGATCCTATGTGAATATGAAGCCTAATTGAGTTAGCACACAAGAATGAAATTCTTTTGTGCTCCTTTTCATAAATGATATATCTCTCGTTTTGATTGGGATCAAATGTTCTATGCAATTTGTGATTAACTACCCATTTATTGAGGAATCTATCTCTTGTTCTCTTTCTTAAGTCTGAGATATAGTCACATGCTCTTGAGTTGCTTGTAGTTTTGCAAGATTTAACGTGTGTTCACTGCTTTATTTTTCTATTATAAATATTGTTTTTTTTTCAAAAATTGTGAGCAAATTGAGTGTCATTTGAGGATGTTTATTTGTGACAATATGATTTCCATCTTGAATTCGCATGTGGAGAAAAATGTTTTGTTTCTTGAACATTGAACGATGAGTATGTTTGGTTGAAATACTAAAGCAAAAAACCATTTTCAAGTAGCTACAATGAAGACAATAGATAGTGCTATGAAAATTGTTGGATAAATGGGCATTGGTGAAGAAAAGATTTGATATTTATAAAGACCAATGGGCTCTCTTAAATTGCAAGTGTGAGGTTGCACCTAAGATCCCTTTTTAGCAAGAGCTTCATGTATATCAGTTAAGCTCTTTTTTATAGATAAATGGACATAAGACAAACTATTATGGGTAGATAGAGTTGTAATTGTGCAGTAAATATTTACTTCTTAGAGTTTTGTACTGATAACACTTAATGTGCTAAATCAAGAATATTTTTAATTATTGCTATGAATACTACTTTTATTACAGAGTTGTAGTCGTGCAGTATATATATATATATTCAACTGTACTACAAATTACTAGTAGTTTTAACCTCAACTATTATGAAGAATTAGTTGTGGTTTGAACCGCTACTCACTATTAGAAAGTTAGATTTTTTTGCAGCAGTTGTTAGGAGCGGTTTTAGAACCGATGGATGTACCCATTTGAAAGGTAACATATATAACTTATTATCTCTATTTATTCACACATATGATAAACATTTTAAAAGTTCATGTCATTTGCATATTCTTCTTGATTTTAAAAGACTATGTTGGTAATAAAGCATAACCCGAGGGTTCCATTGCAGAGCGTTTTATTGCTGAGGAAGGGATTTCATTTTGTTCCAATTATTTGGAGGGGTACAACCAAAATATTAGAGCAAATTCATTTTCACTTGAAAAGGAAGATGTGTTTCTGTTCTCCAGTGGTGGAATTTCATTGGAGAATGTCTCTTCAGTTGTGCTAGACGAGAAATCTTTAACACAAGCACATAGATACATGCTAGATCATTGTGATAGTCTTATACCACTTAGAGAACGCTTCAAAGATGGTGAGAAAAGGAAGAGACGTTAGCACACACATCTTACAACTAGGGATATCGAGAAACTCATTAATGAAAAATTTCATGGGTGGTTGAGAATAACAATAAACTCTAAATATAATATTTTTATTTCATTTTTAATGTTTAAATTTATGTAAAGGCTAATATTTTTTTTTTCTTAGGTCATAGGTGATTGTGGTCCAGAAGTAACATATGAAATTAAGGTCATGGCTAAGGGGCCCAACAAAATTGCACATACATATAAAGGTATTTTTATTAATGGATATGCGTTTCACGTAAAGACAAGAGATGAGAATAAGAAAACGCAGAATTATAGTGTTGTTAATAATACATAAATTGAAAATTTCAATTACTTCAGAAAAATTAATGATATAATCGAGATAAATTATTCAGACAATTTTAAAGTGATACTATTCAAATGCGATTGGGCAAACACAACTAGAATTGGTGTAAAGCAAGATCAATTTGGTTATACTTTGGTAAATGATGGGATATGGCTTATAGGTTTGATTTGTTCTTTTTCTTAAATAAGTATAAGTAATTGTGTAATTATTCTAATGAAAATGTTATGCAAAGATGAGCAAGGTGTGCGTGTACGTCATAGGGGTCGCGCCACATGCATTGACATACAAAACATGCCGTCAGGTACGCATGTTCATATAGAGGTGAATGAGAATAATGTGCCAAGCAACATTTCAAAGCCTATCCTACTAGGTTCATATCTAGGTGTCATTGCTAAAGATCCAGTACTGGCACCCGTATCCTTTCCAGATTGGAGAAATAAGTGTATGGAGCCCTTTAAGAAAAAAAATGTTAGCTGAAGTGGAGGTAAGTAAAATATTAAATAAATTTCAGTATCTTTCTTTATGTTATGAATAAAAAAATATTTCTTTATATTGCAGTCAAAGTTTGCATTTCCTGGATATATACGTCACTTGATTCTTCAATCCCTTGGATTTAAGTGGCGTAACCATAAGATTAATTTAAAAGCCGAGCACTGGGATAGCCATCATATCGAGGAAATTATGGAGTCTATTCCAGCTAGTGTTGATGCAGCACAGTGGTGACAGCTAGTCATCCAGTGGTCACAACCAAAAGATAAGATTAGTACCATCATTATATTTAATTATATTTTTTTATAAATCAACATAGAGTTAAATTCATATGTAACAGGAGAGGGCTGCAATAAATACTACAAATGCAAAGAAACAAACTTGTCCTCACACTATGGGGCATATAAGTTCTGCTCGCATGCAACAAGAGATGGTATATATTTAGATTTATATAAATTTTATATTCGCATAGCTAGACTAATTATTTAACTATTAAATTTGTTAATGCTATAGGTTATCAAAGACAAATTATTATTATTAAGAATCAACAGACTTCACAAAGATGGCACCTGGTCATCTGAAGATGCTAAACAAATATGTGCGATTTTTGTCTAGCTATAAATTTTTTATACAGAATTCATTTTTATTTTTTGTTTTTTTTTAAATAAAAGTTAACTAAATTTATTATAATATAGATACAAGCTTGCGAGCTTTTGGCTGTGGATGGGCTGACACCAGAGGATGGGAATATGGAGGCTAACGAAATGGTGTTCTGTATGGTTATGGGACCTGAACACCCAGGAAGAGTAAGACTCAAGAGTTTGGTGTCACTCCTACATGATATTTTTCTTATAGCACAAATGAGGGTAGGAATGGCGGTGGAAGCAGTTTAAGTCAAATAGTAAATTTTATAGAGGAGATCAACTCATTACGTACTGAAGTGAGACAATTCATGCAAGAATTTTGAATGTAGCATCCACCTCAAGGAAGCTCACAAATGGTATGTAAAATTTCACATTCTAATTTTAATGTTGGTTATTTGAATACTAATATTTTACAATCTTCTTATAATTGATAGGGTGGAAATGAAGCTTCTTTTGAAAGATGATGTTATAAAAGAAAGATACTGGTGTTTTGAAGATAACCAATATTTGTGCAAATTATTTTGAAATGCAACTTGGTATGGAAGTCTACTTTTTTGGGATTTTGCTTAAATTTTTGATATTATAGATTACCAAATATGAATGATGAATGCTCTTCTCTTTTTTTGAGATCATCTGGTATTATTTTTATTTTTTGGTGATTGTTTTAGATATTTTTCACAGCTCTTATATATATTTGTGGGCATTGTATTTGTGTGGTTGTATGAAGCTTGCCTTTTGGCTTTGTTTGTGTTTATATAATTCTTCTCTTTTGGGAATATTGGTTTGCTTGGAGATGGTGGCGCTTGGGTGTTACTTTTTGGGGTTATTTCCAGTGATTTTTGCTTTTTCTGAAGTTTGCTAGCTCTTAATCTTTCTTCATATGTTGTCATTTGGAATATTTATAAATTTTTCGGCGAATAGTGTGTGACATTCATCATGTTGTCAAAACATCACATCATAATGCAATAGTAAGACTTGTAGCACTAAGATACTTGACAATTAAAAATTTCTTGAATCTGATCTCTCTCTGAAGACATCGAGAAGTGCAAACTACTAATAATTGTCATCTCAATACTCAGCGATCTCAGTTTAAGTGGTCCATCATCTCAATACTAAGCATTCTCAGTTTAATTGATCCATCAATGTTGCTAATTGAGCCAATAAGAAGTCTCGCCTCCTTAAAAAATCTGATAATTATGGAGAATGATAAGCAACATGAGCTCTACCGATTGGTTGAAGGCCCTAATTGATACAAGATTTCTCATATTCCTTATGTTAATATTTCTACCGATTAGGACCAACTGCTTCAATTAATTTTTAAAGTTTGTAGTATAAAAAAAACATAGAAGCGAACTTCTTAATTTCTTCTTATGTTATTTTCGAAGTTTTTCATGTTCTCTTGTTTGAGTCATTTGACTCAATTATGTAGTTCAATATTCTCTTGTTGTTGTTGTGAATCTCTATGATTTAGCTAGTATTTTTGTTTCAGCTACATCTCCTATTTATGTGGGTTTTAGGTTTCGGTTTGGTGAATGTCTCATATTTGTTTTCAGTAGTCATTCAGGTTTCACATTTAAAAAAAAATTCTGGAATGTAGTAGCGGTTATAACTGCCACCACTACTATCCAGAATTATGGCAGTTAAAACTTCCATATTACTGGGAATCGTTTTCCTTGAGAGTTTCTGTGGCGGTTATAATCGGTGCAATTCTGGAGATTTGCACCGGTTATAACCGCTGCTAAAGCAGTAAATAAGCAGTAAATACGCAGCATCCAAACCTTACTCTGCGTTCGGATTGCGTACACAATAACTTCTCCGTTATCGGGCGTTCTGTTGGTTCTTCTTTGCTTATCTAGTTTGGGCCTTTTTTTGAGGATTGGTTTTTTGCCTCCCTGATTTCTTCTCTTGTTTATTGTAATATGTAAGATCATTGACTCTTAGGTTTTGATTCGAATGTTATATTTTTAGAGGGCTTTTGATCTTTTAAGGACTTGTAACCTATTTTTCTAATTAAAGCGTACGCCCTCTGTGGTTTTTTATCACAAAAAAAGGCTTCATTTGGAGCAATGTTCTTATTGCTTTGCAAATCGCAACAACGATTTTTGTTTGACACTCATTTTTGCTACTTTTATGAAATTTGTGCTATGAAGTTGCTTTTTACCGTAGTTTTAAAAAATTTATTTTTTCCACAAGTTTTATAATCACCTTTATAAAATGCTGCAACCATCTCAAACAAATCCTTAGTTACTTTCCCTACAACAATTTCTCAATCAACTTTATAAAATATTGCAGTCATCCCCAACAAACTTAAGTCTTAACAACTCCTTTCTCCAAGGAAAAAAAAAACAATCCAAAATTCATAAATTCAAAAACATAAAATGAATAATTAAAGTAATCTAACCCGATTTACTATTCAAAAATTAAATTATATTTTATGATAACGTCATAATTTTTTTTTTTTTTCTACCACTTCTTGCTTAGCTAAAGAACCGTTAGAAGGCATGCGTCCATCTTTCATCACCTCAGACTTTGTTGTTTAGAATGTCTGTTTCAATAACTTCGAGAGTTTCTTTCCTCAAATGCAATTAATGGTCTTGAAATTCGGATCCAAAGGCGTAAATGTCAACAAATATAGCCTTTTTAAAATAGCTAAACCTTATTGAAAGCTTTAGAAATTTCTCAAAACTATGGACTTGCTTCTTACTACAAATATGCCAAAAAGTACTTCTCAAGAAACTTGATAGAAAAAAAAAACAATCCTAACGTTAGCTCATAAATACTTTTCTATTAACAGATTCCGAAGTCCTTCTCTTCACATGCAGCCCACATGCAAAGATTAGGGTCATAAGGAATAAAATATTACGTTACCAAACTATCACAAGTAAAGATATTGCAGAGAAGAAATTATATATGTAGTTGTTCTTGAATTTGTTGGCAAGTCTTTGTCACTCCTGTATAGTTTACTACTAAACTCTCCTACACTGCACACTCCACTAATATATGAAATATGTACATCAACATCAATGAAATTATCTAGAAAATTGAAGGAGGAAAGCATACTACAAATTCGGGTCTTCTAATTAATACTATATTAAGGCTTTGGAGTCTTCTGCCAACCATGTGAAGCATTATTGGATTACACTACACACTCCATAATAGAAAGATAGGCTTTTTTTTTGTTATAATTTGCATTATTGGCCTGATTATATAACATTATCAAGCATATTCTACATTACTGTCACTATAAATTTTAGGTAGATGATGAAAGTATAACGTTAAAAGAAAGAAAGAGAGGAAGAAGACAAGAGAAAGGAGATAGAGATGTGTGGGGGATTTTTTGCGTTGTTGATTGTGCTGTTCATGGCGATGGTGAGAGGAGGAGAAGCACAGTTAACACAGAATTTTTATAGAGTTCAGTGCCCAAATGTCGAGTTGATTGTAAGGCAGGCAGTAACGAAGAAGATGAGCCAAACTTTTGTGACGGTTCCAGCAACACTAAGGCTCTTTTTTCATGATTGTTTTGTTGAGGTAACTATCATAGAATATTGCGACTTTCTCTCAAAATTTTATATAAATTTGATTTTTAGTGTTTTGGGAATTATTTTGTTGAAGATTAGCAAGAATTATGAAAGATTTTGAGTTCCTGTTACTACTTTAAATTCGCTTCTAGCAGTGATCGATTCCTTTCCATAGTTTTGCAATCATAATTTTCTGCTGTGACGCTTAAACACTTTCATGTATTGTCTTGTACAGGCAATCAGAAAGTGGCCATGATAAGCTTTGTTTATTGAGAGATTATTACGTGTGGAGTTCGGACCGAAGCTGCATCCGGTTTTTGTGAGTGTGCGCAATTAAAGTGCAGTGTTCAACAATAACTATGTTTTTACTATGCTTTTACCGTGCACATTCACAAAAATTGGATTGTTCTCCGTTCTAGACTCCGCACGGAATAATCTCTCCTTTTTTCAAGAATTGTATCAAATGAAAATAAAAGCTTCTTTCTAAGATGATCTCTTTATAAAATAATCCTAAAAACATTATCCATATTTTGAGATAAGGAAAGCAAAATCTTCAATTTGTCATGAACCGTAAGCACCTGACGTGAGCAAAAGCAAAAGTAGCTTATTGGAAGTAGTGCTTGCTGCTGAATTTTTCTTGCTTACACCCTAATATTGCTTACTAATGTGTTCTTCCTTTTTAGCAATACATAAAGCTGGCCAAGGCTTGAGACCTCTTTGCCCAGATCATTTTTCTTCAAAAAAAAAAAATGTTAAAAACTTCAATCTCTCCAATTTTTTTACTGAACTAATTTCACCTAAAATCAAACACAAAATAGTGCTATATTTTCAATTGATGTTTTTACTTTACATTATATTCATTTTCAGACAAAACAAATACGCACTTAGTTTATTCATAAACTTGATTTGTAGGGTTGCGACGCATCAATCCTAATTCAATCTACGAAGGGAGATACTGAAAAGGATGCAAGTGACAATCTCTCCCTCGCCGGAGATGGCTTCGACACGGTTATAAAGGCCAAGCAAGCGGTGGAGGCTGCTTGCCCCGGTGTAGTCTCATGTGCTGATATATTGGCCATAGCTGCTAGAGATGTTGTTCTTATGGTAAGTATCTCTTCATATAAATTAGTAAATATCTCTATAAGTTATGCATATTCCAGGATGTTTAATTGATTGAAATAACTAAGTTATACCACAATTCAATTCTTTGAGCAGTCAGGCGGACCGAACTTCTCCGTCGAACTCGGGCGGCGAGATGGGCTGGTATCTCATCGGTGGCGGGTCCCTGGAAATCTCCCTACACCCGAGCTCAGCTTTAACTTACTATCCTGGATATTTCGCAAAAATAACTTATCGGTCACGGATATGACAGCCCTTTCGGGTGCCCATACAATTGGGTTCGCTCACTGCAACCGGTTTGCCAGTCGTCTCTATTCATTTAATGCGACCCACAAGGTCGACCCGTCCCTCAACCCAACATATGCACGACAATTGATGCAGGCCTGCCCGAGGAATGTGGACCCAAGGGTAGCAATTAGCATGGACCCACAAACCCCAAACGTGTTTGATAACGCTTACTACCGTGAGTTGGTGAATGGGAGGGGGATATTTAGTTCAGATCAAGTGCTTTTCGGCAATCCCATATCAAAGCCGATAGTAAAGAACTTCTCCGTCAATCCTCAGAGCTTCACCTCGGCGTTTTCACAAGCCATGATCAGACTGGGGCGGGTAGGAGTGAAGACTGGGAACAATGGGGAGATCAGGAGAGATTGTTCTCGCTTCAATTGAATTTGTTTCAATATTATTTAGTCGGTATAGTTGAGATAGAAATTTGGTTAATTTCTATTGAGAATAATGTCTCAATTTGTATTTAAAGTAGTATTTTGATGTTTCCATGATTGTTTTGGTATATTATTTGTTGGTTTCTAGCAAAATCTAGCATTTGGCTGTTTGTTTTCAGTTTCAGCTTTGATGCTGCAGTTTTTAATTCTATTTTCTTTTCTTTTTGTTCTTTTTACCTTAGCTGCTATGTGCCCGGCTGCTCCTTGGCTCCCACCCTCTCTTTTAAGGCGAATTATTACGTCCGGTCATCCGGACATCTAATCCAGATGCACCACGTCACCCAATACACCAGGGCCCAGTGTATTTAGGTGACGTGGCACGTCTGGATTGGTGTTCGAACGAATCCGGACACCGGATGTAATAATTTGCCCTCTTTCCATCTCTCTTCTACCTATCTTCTCTTTACTCCTCTCTCTCTCTCTCTTTCTTTGTCATTTTGTTTTTATCTCAAAACCTCCCCCAGTAGCCCCTAGCTCTCCCTCTCTCTCTCTCTCTCTCTCTCTCCATGAGGGGTGACACTATTTTAACTATTTTTAATTTATTTTTCACTTTATTTCGCTGTAATTGTGAAGTTCACTATTAATTTTTTTAATAACTTATATTAAACAATCTTAAAATTATTTTTACTATGTTACTTTTCTCTCTCCATTTTTACATTACTAGTATTTTTAAAAAAATTAAATATTTCATCAAACTGTTTTATTATTTAAAAAACTCTAAATTCAAGTTTATAAGAAATTTATGTAATTAAAGTTAATAAATTACATTAGAGGAGAATTATAGTATTTAAAGTTAAATCAAGTAGCTTAAAATATGATGAGTATGATAATATATAGTCTAAATAAACGTGTTGAAATTAATTTAGATGAGCATAAAATTTTTTTTTTTCATTATAATAAAATTTATCTTCTTATAATTAACAACTATATTAAAAAAAATTAAAATCATAATGTCAATTTCAAGCTAAAATGAAAAAGCTTGAGGGTATTTTAAAAAAAAAAATTTATATCCCCGCAGATAAAAAATCTTGGCTCTGCCATTGATAAGCATATCAACAAAAACTAACTACTCGTTGATAAAATTTATCAGCATGTTAACAATCATCAACATCATATTAATAAATTTTCGAAAAAAAAAGAATTTCATATCAATAAAGCAACAACATGTTCGACATATGAAGAAAAAAATATTTTTGAGCTACGGCTTGACCGCTTGAGCAACATTTTTATCAGGAACATTTCGACCAATTAAAATAAACTTACACACGCATCATGACATATGCAAGACTCAAACCCACATATGCAAGACTCAAACCCAAAACCTTTTAGCAGGTAGCCAAAGCTCCCAACCAACAGACCAATAAGAGCTACGTGCTTTAGCAATATAGCATTCACCTTATTTTTCAGTTGTATTTTAATGTAATTTACTGCAAATAAATGCTAAAATTGAAGGAACTTTTCAAGTCTAATCTTTGCAGAATTATATATTTTTGAACATGCATTAACTGCTATTTGAGACATTCGGTATTACAGTTGGATTTGAAAAGGCTGATTCTGAATCTTCTGAAAATTATTAATGCGCCCATTGCTATACTTTGTCTCAAAACACTTTTTTTTGGATGGGGAGCATTTCTCCATGTTCAGCACAGACCAACTGTATGTTTCAATAATATATGAGCTTTCTGAACATCTAAAAGGTGGCACATGATTTTATGGCTGAAGACTGAACTGTTCATAAGACATGGAAGAGGTTTTTTCCTTGGGACATTGAGAAAATTTAACTGCATGGCTTGTTGATTGCCAGCCAAAGCTGTTAAATACTAGAATAGGTTGGGTTGCATGAGGCAAAGTTACTGATATAAGAAGTCCTTAGAAATTGTAATTCGGATGGGAAAAATATGGTGGAATATGTGGTTCATTAGTTAAAGGAGGTGGCTGCCTGTCCGCAGTGATGGATTTGAACTACATACTCTATGATTTCTCGCTCAGCTCAGTTAAAGATAAATAAAATAATCATTTTTCAAATTTTCTTTTGTTAGATCAAAAGGTGCAGCATATATTTGGTCGAGTGTGTAAATAGACTTTTCAAGTTTGATTCATTGATTTTCTTTTAGTTGTTTATATTTTGTTCGAGTTCATTGATATTTGATATTTGTTTATTTGAGGTTGTCTTTGATGGACTCACTAAGATTGAGTTACTAAAAAAAAACATAAAATAATATAAAATGGAGACTCCAAAATAACGGTTGGAATAAAAAAGGCTTTTCGAACAAGAGAAGACTGAAGAGAAAAGTAAAAGAAACTAGAAAATTTATTTCTCACTTTTTAGCTTGATGCAAACTCAAAGACACCATCACTATTTGTACTAGTAGTACAACGTTAGGATTATGCCAACAAAATTTAATCTAATGGTTACAAGTGACTCTCTAGAGTATTATCATATCTTCCATCATAAATGACATTAAATATTTATTCTAAACATTTTTAAGAATTACTCCTTAATATATTTCTAGAGTATTCTTCAATAGATTTCTCTAGATTATGGGTTTCAATCAAAAGCTCAAATAATAATGGGTCAAATTAAGTTTAATTTTCAAAATCCCCTATAAACTTAATTATGTAACCCCAAGCAAATTTCTCATCTTGATATAGTCTTCATAATTGAGTGGCTTAATTAGTAAATATGTTAGCAATTTGGTCTTGTGACTTCACATATTCCGCTTGCACTTCCTTCCTTGTAATACATTCTCTGAAATGGTGATAACGTGTATCAATGTTCTTGTTTCTATAATGAAAAACTGAATTTTTTGCTAATGTTATTGTAAACTTATTATCAACATTAATCTTTGTTGCTCTTCTTGAGGTAAGCTTAATTCTTTTAACAAGTTTCGAAGCAAGATTATATGACAAACACAAGATGTTGCAGCTATGTACTCTGCTTCACAAGTAGATAGATTGACAATTGGTTGTTTCTTTGATATTCAAGTGAAAGATGTGTCTCCCATGAAGAGCACATAACCAGTGGTTCTCTTCTATCATCTATGTCGCCAGCGAATCACTGTTGTTATGCCCTACAAGTCTAAAATCGTTAGATGATGAGTAGTGTATGCCAAAGTGAATTGTACCTTTGATATATCGTAGGATTCTTTTAGCATTATTTAAGTGACTGGTGATTTGAGTCTCCATATAGTGACTAACAAGTCCAACAACATAAAGAATACCAAAACTTGTTCATATAAAGTAGAGCAAACTCCCAACTAGGCTCTTGAAAAATGTAGTATCGACTCTTTCTCCTTCATCATGCTTTGATAGCTTGACTCCACATTCAATAAGAGTATTTATAGGGTTGCAATTATCCATCTGGAACTTCTTCAGCATCTCCTTTGCATAGCTTTCTTATGAGATAAATATTTCATCTTTCATTTGATGGACTTCAATGCCCAAGTAGCAGGCCATGAGCCCAATATCAGTCATCTCGAATTCTTTAGTCATTACTTGTTTGAATTCTTGAAACATTATTTGATTATTTCTGGTGAAGATCAAATCATCAATATACAAGCAAATAGTTAAGACATATTTATTCTTATTTTTTATGTAAAAACCATTTTCATGAAGGCATTTTATAAAATCTTTATCTTACAGGCACTTATCTATCCGACTATTCCATGCTCTTGGTACTTGTTTCAACCCATATAGCATTTTCTTTAACTTTAAAACTTTATCTTCTTGCCTTTTAACTTCGTATCATGGTGGTTGTTGAATATATATACTTCTTCTTCTAGAACTCCATTCAAGAAGGTTGATTATACATCCATTTGATGTATCTTCCATTTATTTTGAGCTGCCAAGGAGATGATTAGTCTAATTATTTCTAAGCGAGCAATAGAAGCAAATACCTCATCATAATAGATGTCTGCTCTTTGACTATAACCTTTTGCCACTAGTCTTGCCTTGTATCTTTCAATTTCTCCTTTGACATTTTTCTTTGCTTTGTACACTCATTTCATGCCAATTGTCTTGTGTCCTTGAGGAAGTGAAGTTAGCTCTCATGTGTCGTTCTTCTCAATTACCTTGATTTCTTCATCCATAGCATCCTTCCACTTCTTTCTTTGTATGGCTTCTTGAAAATTCATAGGCTCACAATCTGCAAAGAGTCAAAAGAGTATAAGATTTTCTTGATTCTCTATTACCTCATATATATCTCATAAGCTCCTGAATCGTGGTATTTTTTCACTTGAGATTTCTTGATTATCTATAGTTGGTATTGCTGGTGGAGTAGTAGGCTCCACTCTTACTTGCTCCATCCTTGGTTGCTTCGTATCTTCTTCTTCACATTAATAATCTTTATCATTTGATCCACATTCTCATTCTCCTTCTTCATCAAATATAACATCTCGGCTGATAATTATCTTTCCAATATTTGAATTGTATATATCTTGTATCCATTTGAGTTGTTGTCGTAGCTGATGAAAATAAACTTCTCACTTTTGTCATCTAACTTACTACTTTACATGTTAGGTATGTACACATGAGCTATGCTTCCAAAAACCTTTATGTGGGAGATGCCGTGCTTTCTTATGCTCCATACTTCTTGTGGATTCAGTCCCCACACACTTCTTGTTGGTGAACGATTTATCAAATAAACTGCACATGAGACCGTTTCTGACCAAAATTCCTTCGGCGGCCTCTTACTTTTAAGCATACTCCTCGTCATGTCAAGGATGTTTCTGATCTTCCTTTCTTCTACTTCATTTTGTTGAGGGGATCGTGGGACAATTAGAGATCGACGTATCCCCTTGGCATAACAAAATTCTTGGAATTCTTTTGAAGTGAATTCTCCTCCTCGATCAGATCGCATAGCCTTGATCTTGAGCCCACTTTCTTTCTCAATGGCGGCCTTGAATTTCTTAAATACACCAAATACATCTAATTTTTGCTTCAAAAATTCATCAATGAAGAGAAGAAAGTAAGTTACTCTTACCAAGTGAGCTTGGCTTTATTGGTCCATATATATCTATCTGTATAAGCTCCAATGGCTTTTAAGCTCTCAAACTTAATTCTCTTAGAATTTTGTTTTGAAATGCTTCCCAAATAGACATACTTCACATATTTGATCGGGATGCTTGATGCAAGAAAGACCTCGTACCATCTCTTTTTTTTTTAAAGCAGCTCCAGTCATCCGAAGTTGTGATGCCCAAATTGGAGGTGTCATTACCAAGAAACATCTTTATAACAAGTTTTGAGGCACTTGGCACCATCATTTTGAATGTTTAGCAAAAACATTCTATTTCTTGACATTGGCACTTTGGCAATTAAAGTATTAATATAATCTTTTAAGAGAAGATAATTATTTTTTAAATGAATATCATATCCTTTCTCCAAAAGTTGCCTCAAACTTAAAATATTACTCTTCATATTTTGCACAAAATAGACATTGGAAATAAATTGTGATGCTTCCTGTTCTTTAAGTGAATAAGGATATTACCTTTGCCTTTTAGTTCTATTTTTAAGTTATCTCCGAAAGATACATTGCTGCCCACTAATTCATCAAGCTCCACAAAAATGCTTCTTTTTTCACACATGTGATTACTTGTTCCAATGTCTATGTACCATATTCCATCTTCACATCTTTCATTATCTTTGTAGTCTAGCAATAATGTGTCATCTTCTTGTTTTTTTTCTTCTACGTAGTTGAATCTTTCATCACTGGCGGAACCCAATGGGTTCCAGGGGGGGCAATTGCCCCCCCTCAAAATTTTTTTAAATTTTTTTATATGGTGTTTTAGATAATTTATCCCTTTTTATTTATTTTTTAGTCTTTATTACAAGGGTTTTCAGGCAATTGCCCCCCCTAAAAATTTTAAAATACTGTGGTCTTTAGTTAATTGCCCCCAACAGGTCGAACCCCGCCAGGGGACACTGCCCCCTTGGACCCCCGACATATATGTCTTATAAGTTTGCCCCCCCTAAAAATTAGGGCTGGTTCCGCCCCTGTCTTTCATTGACTTTACTTTTGGGCGCTCTACATTCTTTAGAATAATGCCCAAATTTATTACAATTGTAGCACTTAACTTGAGATTTCTCATACCTTGAGTTTGAGCGTCCTCTTCCATGCCCTCTTCTTAAGTTTTCTTCTCTTTCTTAATTGTTGTTGCTAAAATCTCTTTCTTGTTCTTTTGCATGACCTCGTCCTTGTCCACGACCTCTTCCACGATAGTTTTTATTGTTGTTGTTGAAACTTTCTTCTTTCTTGGTTGATTTGAGATCTAGCTTGAGGAGTTGTTTGGTAATCTCTTCATTCACCTTCTTTCTTTCTTCATAAGCTTGCAATGAACCTAAGAGTTACTCTATTGTCATCTCTTGTAAATCCTTTGTCTCCTCGATGATATTTGTAATACTATTAAATTTTGATTCTAATGATCGAATAATCTTCTCAATAATAGTCGCATCTTCTAGCTTCTCACCATTTCTTTCTAGTTGATTAGAAATGGCAAGAACTCTTGAAAAATAATCGGAGACCGTCTCACCTTCTTTCATTTGCAAGATGTTAAATTATCTTCTTAACGTTTGAAGATGTACATTTTTAACCTTCTCTTCTCCCTTGTACGATACATGGAGTTTCTCCCACGCTTGCTTGGCTAATGTAGCACTTGAGATTTTCTCAAAGATATTATCATTTAACGCTTAATAGATTAGGAAGAGAGCCTTCTTGTCTCTCTTTCTTGAATCTCTTAAATTGTCCTTTTGTGTTAAGGATAGAACTGACTCATCGCTTGGCTCATCGTAGTCTTTCTGTACAATCTCCCAAACTTCATGTGCTCCAAGAAGTGCCTTTATCTTTATACTCCAATTATCACAATATGTCGTCTTGAGCAATGGAACATGGAAGGAAGCCATATCTCCATTCGCCATCTCTAGAAAGGAACTTGGCTCTGATACCACTTTGTTGGAATGAAAAAAGACTTTTGGACAAGAGAAGGCTAAAGAGAACAAGAGAAAGAAACTAGAAAATTTATTTATCACTTTTTAGCTTGATACAAATTCAAAGACATCACCATTATTTATACTAGTAGTACACATTTAGTATTATGCCAACACAATTTAATCTAATGATTACAAATGACTCTCTAGAGTATTCGCATATCTTCTATCATAAATGAAATTAAATGCCTATTACAAACTTTTCTAACAATTACTCTTTAATAGATTTCTATGGTCTTCTTCAATATATTTCTCTAGATTATGAGTTTCAATCAAAAGCCTAAATAATAATGGGCCAGCTTAAGTTTAATTTCCAACAGTAACAAGTTATTTAAAACTCTTAACAACTATATATCATGATTCAATTTGTGAATAAGCATCATTGAACACTACATGAATACTATTTTATTGCAATCAAAGGAGGGTATCCATTGCAAATAGTTAATAATCTGACCTCCTCAAACCATAATTTATTGTTTCATTTTTTCCCTCATTTCGATCGTTTTTGCGACTCTCCCTGCAAGAACATCGATCCATTGGCAAATCTCTAATACATTTCAGGACTCTCACCATCCAATCAACGACGAATTTAGGAGGAGGGTGCTGATTTTTCTCTTTTACTTATTTCTCTCAGTTTTCCCTCTCCATGCCAAAGCTGCCTTTATTTTATTTTATTTTTTGTCATAGATGCCAATGTTCTTGGGCAAATTATTGCATCCGGTCATCGGACACGGAGATAGGTCTGGATATTAATATAATATTATTTTAAATTAAGCGCGTCAAAAGCACAGGTAAAGCACAATCAAAACGCAGTCAAAAACGCACCTAAAGCGCAATCAAAAGTGCAGGTGACATTGCATGTTTTTATTGGATGTCTGAACTTATTCTGCTCGTCTGGTGACCGGATGCAATTATTTGCCCTGTTCTTGGCTCCCACCCCATCTCTCTCCCTCCCTCTCCCTCTCCCTCTCTCTTCTCTACCTCTCTCCCCTCTCCTCTCTCTCTCTCTATTTGTCTATCTGAAGCTTTTTTAACTACCTACATTATTTCTCTTTATCGGTGTGAGGAATATCATCTTAATTTTTTATTTTTTTATATACATTTCATTTTATCTCTCTCATCTTATTTATTTCTTTTGTCCATTTTATTCCTTTTTCTCTACATTACTCGTATATGTTTTGAGAAATTAAAAATTTCATCAATTTTTTATTATTTTGAAAACTCCATATCTCTTTTATATAAAATTTAAATAATTAAAGTCAATAAATTACAATAGAGAAGAATTATAATATTTAAATTTAAATCAAATAGTTAAGATATGTTTACTATAAGTTTCACATATTTAATATAAAAATTCAATTTTTTATATATTTATTACTCGTTATAAAATAATTTTTAATTATATTTTTATTTAAATTAGATATGAAAATATACTATAAAAGAATAGTTGAAATAGAAGAGCATGATAATATATATAGTCAAAATAAATTTATATTGAAATTAATTTAGATGAACATGACAATAAATTTTATTATTATTATAAAATCTATCTTCTTATAACAACTATTATAAAAAAAAAAATTAAAACCCCAATGTCAATTTCAAGCTTGAATGAAAAGCTTGAGGATATTTAAAAATAATAAATTTGTGCCCCCATAGATAAAATTTTCTTGCTCCGCCAATAATCCAACCCTTCTTCTTTCATCATTGATCTCTAGAACAATCTTCTATCATTTATTTAGGTGTCATGGATCGCACACATTCAAATGTGATGCATATGTCCTAGCTCTATGCGATCGCAAATTATTACGTCCGGTGTCCGGATTCGTCCGGACACCAATCCAGACGTGCCACGCCATCAAAATACACTGGGTCCTAGTGTATTCGGATGACGTGGCATGTCTGGATTGAGTGTCCGGACGTCCGGTGACCGGACGTAATAATTCGCCCTATGCGAACCCCTCCATTTTCTACAGCAAGATCAATGCAAGATTTCACCTCTCACTGTCTTGCAGTATCATGTCCTCCAAACATAGCATGTCAAGGCTCCAACTGAAAGGTGGAGCTACAATGGGAGCCTTGGGGACTAACTGATGAATACCTACCTACTCAGCTGAAAATATACATATTAAGAACAACATAACTTGAGCAAATGAACAGAGATGGCGTAGCAAAATACTAATTTGTTGAGTACTCGTTCCAGAAGCATATAAACTATTATATTAGTTAGGATATATATTTAGATTAGTGCTGGTGAAAGTACAATAATGCCGTATATTAGTTACAGCTCAACTATGGAGATTAAATCAGCAGACTACTAATTTCTGCAGTGGGAAAGTGGCGTTATGCTAAACTTTATACATAAAATAATTATGTGAAGTCTTGGCTGAGTGGAGAGGTTGTTGTAGGCAATGTTTAAAATTGCGTATCCGGGTATTGAGGAGTTTTTCATTCGTGAGGCGAGGCGTAAGCCTCAAGGCGTTTTGAGGCGTAAGCCTCAAAATCAAAAGATTGCGTAAACATAAAATGATAAATTTTTTATATATTAATGGATGAATAATATAAAACATAAAAAAGCATAATATATGAAGTGAAATTAAAATATCCCAATAATAAGACAACATGAAATGTAGTTCAACTCAAAATTCTATCTTTCCCAAATCCCAATAATCTTTTCATTAACATATAATTCGAATTTTCAAAAATAAATAGCAATGACATATCACATAAGAACTCATTAAGTCATCAGCACTATCATCACTAAGGGGTTCTTCATTTGAATCATCATTATGATGAATGGCTTTCTCCTCTTCCTCCTCTCCTATAGAGTCCAATGTCGGGCATTTACTTCAAGATTTATTTAAATTTTAATATATATAGCGTGAGGTGTAAGCCTCATGCCAGTGAGGCGAGGCGGGTCTCAAGGCGGGCCTCATCCAAGTTGAGGCGCAAGCCTTATAAAAAAGACTTGAGGCGTAAGCATCGAGGCGTTTTTTACTGGAATTGCGCAAAGGCGGGCCTCAAGGTGAGCCTCATATTGCGCAATTTTAAACCATGGTTGTAGGTATACTGTTATCACAGCCCATCAAGTTGAGGGTAGAAGATACAATCAACTTGTCAGGAAGAGTGTTGAACCGTGAGTTTGCATTTGGTGAATATATATCAGCCAGCTGATCTATTGTAGAAATGTGATGGACGATAATTTGCATTGAGTTATACTCTCACGAATGAAATGATGATCAATCTCAATATGTTTGGGGTGAGTATGGAAGACCAAATTGCAAGCAATGGACATTCTTGAAATATTATCACAGAATAGTCTAGTGGTGTCAAGTGAAATGGAGAAGTCTTGGCGTAACTAGTGAAGCCATATAAGTTTAGAGGTGGCAGCAACAAGGGAGAGATATCTACTTCAGTAAAGGATCGAGCAATAGTAGCTTGTTTTTCTACACACCATAAAATAAGTGTTTTGCAAAGAAATATGGAGTAATCTATTGTTGATCTGTGATCTTGACTGTCACTAACCCATTTGGAGTCTGAATATGCTATAAGTTTAAGGTCACTTGGCTGAATGAGTAAACCATGATCAAGAGTGCTTTAAGGTAGCACAGGATTCATTTGAGTTGAAAATGGCATTCTAGAGGTTGATGCATGTGCCAATAGATTTTATTAACGGGAAAGGTAATGTCTGTCCTTGTTATAACAAGTGAGAAATTGAAGTGATCCAGGTAATTGATGGAATTAAATTAGGTTGCTAATTGGTTTTAGAATTCATGATTAGTAAGCCATTTGGAAGGTAGTGGATTGGATAGTGATTTGTAAACAGTCATTCTGGCTTTGGATAGAAGATCAAGCATGTAAGTTTTATGGGATAGGTTATAGACATTTGAGGAGTGAGTAATATCAATGCCAAGAAGCTGAGAGAGAGGCCCAAGATTAAACATGTAATTGTAACTAAAGCTTGTACAGAAGATTGAAAAGGAATGATTGATCGTTTCCTGTTAGAAGGATATCATCAACATAGACAAGTAGATAAATGTGAATGTTATTGTGATTATAAATGAGGAATGATGGATTTATCGAGCTAGAATGAAAACCTTGATGAGTAAGATATATTGAAAGAGTTCAAACAATTGACGAGGGGCTTGTTTAAGTCCATAGATGACTTTTTTTAATAGGCAAACATGATTGAGGAGTTATGTGTAAAACCTTATGGTTGTTACATGTAGACAGTTTCAATGAGTTTGCCATGGAGAAAGGCATTAACAACATCGAGTTAAAGGATTGGCCAATTGAAATGGAGAGCAACTATTAGTAGCAATCAAATTGTTGGGGAATTAGTGACAGGGCTGAAGGTTTCAAGATAGTTGATGTCATATTCTTATTTGAAGCCTTGAGTAACTAAACATGCTTTGTATATGGCAATGGATCTATCAGCATGTCATTTGATTTTAAATATCCATTTGCATCCTATGACATGTTGATTTGGAGATGGGGAGACTAAAGTTCAGGTTCCCTTAATTTGGAGTGCAAGAAATTCAGTGGACAAGGCTTGACGCCATTCTGGATGCTTTATGGAAGTAGTATAACAGGTGGGTGTTGATTGTAAGGTATACTTGAGATAAAAAAAAAAAATTGTTTGAGTTTTAAGGAACCTGTTTAGAAGTGTGTATTCATGGGATGTCAAGGTGGAGTAGAGGAATATTAAGTAGAGGTTGAAGGAGAGGAAATGATGTTGTTCGAGGCAAAGTTGAAGTGGATGGTGGAGTAGATGAGTTAGAGATAGTGGCCATGTAAGGACTAAAGATGTGGAGTAAGGTACAGAGAATGTATGTGGGAGTTATGGTGGAATGGAAAGTAAATAACCAGACAAAGTTGGAGATGATGTTGAGTTCGACGGTGGTGGTGAAAAGGTGGATTTTCCAAACTGTCTATGCTGAGAGACAAGAATATGACTTATAGCAAGATTGTAGCAGCCTTTTTAGGCAAAGGCATAGCCAAGGAAAATACACTAGATCGAACTGGGAGCTAGATTATAGGGAGTGTAGAGACAAGCCAGGGATAACAGTGACAACAAAAATAGTGAAGATGAGTATAATTAGGAGTACTATTATAGAGGAGTTGAAATGGGGAAATTAAAGAATTGCTAGGTAAGTGAAATCTATTATATAGACTTCAGTAAGAAGAGCATCAACCTAGAAGGATGGGGGCAAGTGGGAATCAATGAGTAGAATTCGAACAGTGTCTAGAAGATATCTATGTTTACATTCAACATTCTATTTTGTTGGGAGTATATGCCACACCCCAAGATCTAGATGAATTGTCTCTTTTATGTTTACATTTATAATCATTTAACCATTCAAACAAACTTACAAATTTTGTAGAAATGAAAGGAAAAGAAATAGCATTTCATTTATATTAATCTAATGTGTACAACTAGTACAAGCTCAAAATGATACATATATATTAGTTTAAGGCATATAATAAATGAGCTCATCATGATGAATACATGACTACAAAATAAAAAGACTACATGAGGCCAGAACACAGCTCATACTCAAAGTTCCTTATGTTTCCCTGAAAAGTATATAAAAATCATATAATGAGCATTTTATCCTAGTAAGTTACCAATATCTATAAATGAAATAAATGCTTATAATATACTTAATCATATCAGTAGCATATTCAATAACATAGTATCATTTTAGTTTCACATCAATCCATTATATATCAATTTAGCATTCAAAATCAGTAGTCATTAGTAGTTAGTACCTATCATGTCATGTACATAAACAATCACCAGTCTTATCCCTCTTATATACCATATATTATTAATTCATGTATCCATTCATATGCTATCTATGCATACACATCAATTTTATATGATTTATATGTCAATTTTATCAGTGTATACATATATCAATGTAGGATTCAACAAGGCAGAAGATTCAACTTTAATATAGTGTTTCTATCCTTTCATTTGTTACTTGTCATATATATCAATTTGTCAAATCATATATTATTTTTCATTTATTTTTCATTTATTTTTATTTATCATTTAATTTCATAGGTGACTTTTAATAATCATTTAAGAGTTGTTACCCTATACCCATCAGCATAATTCAGTCAAACGATTACAGGCTACAACCGAGACAACATCACAAACTATATTTAAAGGAAAACACAAGTCCACCCTCCTACATAGGGTATTATATTTTAATAGTCAACCCATATTAATTATAGTATTAACAGCTATCCATCATTTTTTGCATGCAAATGTCATATTTATCTTATATCGGTTGTCTCAACTCTCTTTAATGTATGAAATGCAACATGAAATGTTTAAATCTATAAAATATAAAAAAATTTATATATTAGTCTATAGCTTCAGATAATCATAACTTACATTTTAAAAAATATAAGACCTCAACAATCGGGAACTTATTCTCAACCTTCTAATATAATCGACTATTCAAACTTAAATCTCATTCAATCAAATTCAAACCCAACACTTATGATAGACTGAGGCACTTCTGAATTATTTCATAATCCTAAGTGCTTCCTACCCTTTTTCCTTTAACTCTAGAAATAAATATTCAAATTTGATCCTGTCCCGATTGAAAATTTCAATACTTACCTCCTTTGACATCGAGCTTTGAATTCTTTAATAAAATGCGTACCACTATTTTAATTGAGAATATTCATAGGAGACTTGGGTTTCTTACGATGTAATTAACTCAGGATGTTGATTTTTAGAAAATTTTAAATTTAATGATGACAGCTCATTTAGAAGATTATGAAATTGATGATGATGAATTACTGAGATACATATGTTCAAGAAGTTGACTATTAAAAGAAAAAAAAATTACATAAGAAGCACTTTTTTCTAGCTATATAATTCATTTAGAAAGTAATATCAAAGGCTAGGTGGGCAGACAATACTAAAGTGAAAATGTGGTAAGATAGCAATGTATTTTGTGGATGAATTGCTTAAATAGAGATAGAGTCATGAAACTATATTGGTTATTATGATAGATTAACCAGGTTTGCACATTTTATCCTAGTTAAGTAGATAGATTATGTGAAGAAATTAGAAAAATTATATGGAATGAAATTATTCAGTTACATGCGATACAAAAACTTATAGTATCAATCAGAAATGATAGGTTTACATCTAAATTGTTTAAGAATATTCATGAAACTTTGAGTACCAAATTGACTTTTAGTACTATATTTTACCCTCAAACAGACGGCCAGTTAAAAAGAATAATTCAAACGCTAGAAGATTTGCACAAATTGTACGTCCTTCAACTTAATGGAGATTGAGAAACACAGCCGCTTATAAAATTTGCTTATAATAATAATTTTCAGTCGAGCAACAGAATAACACCGTATGAAACTCTTTATAGAAAAAAAAAGTAAGAGTTTTCATCCTCTTAAATGTTATAATACATTATTATGCTAGGTTTCTAGGTTTTATTGGAAATCTTAAATATGTCAATTGATTTATTATGCAATCATATCAGAATTTTGAGATGAAGGAGAGGAGACAAGTAAGAGAAAAAACCTAGACACGCATGTATTTTATTTTTTATTTTTTAAAATAACTCTATTATAAAATTGTAATTATCTACTACGTTTTTTTTAAAAGAACTCAACCAACTATCAAATATTACTACTTTCATGAAGCACTACGTTTTAGGAGTTCGGCAACCAGCAGCCCACTCTCTATGCGGGGTTGGTAGCAGAATGTTCAGCAGGTTGACCATCCTGAAAAAAGTAAAAGATTTTTTCCATTCTGTTTAAGAGGATTAGAAATCCATTAATAAGATAGATGGTATGATGAAGCAAAACAAAATGAGAATCAAAGGAATGTTACAGAACGGCAGTAGCAGGCATGTATTCGTTTTCTTTCTTCCTCTTTGACTAAAGGCAAGTCAGCAAGTGTTTTAATTAGCTCAGCTTGGAAGCTTTTGCTATCAGTTTCATCAGGAATAGTAGATAAAGAAAAGGCTAAGTGTGGTGCATGATAAAAGTTTCTTTGCTCCAACAAAAAGCTATGATGATAAGGCAGCTTAATCAACAGGCATAATACGTTCAATAGCAGTCACAACAAACGTTTATAGCAACCTAACTTCAACATAAAAAATTATCATAGATAGGTGACCAATGAGATTAGCAGGATTCATTTGGTGGTGATGCCAAGTCTTTGATCCGCTCATGAAGCAATAAACAGAACAATAACAACATTCACCATGTCTCCTCTTAGGTGGCTTTCCCCTTCTCTCTTAGTTCCTCAACAAAACAATGTATGTAAATATATACAGATAGATACAGATATATGGACTTCGAAACTAAACCATATTTAAGCAAATCCCCTTCCAAGATACTCAAGAGTTTAAATAAGGAACTAATTTCTTGAATAGGAAGCTTAATAGAAGTAGTATCAAATGATCAAACAAAGAAAGACTATATTAGATTTTGCTAAATATTATGATTTGTAATTGCTAATACCATATTTAAGCAAAGAGATGGACATCTTATCACTTACAAAAATGAATATAAAAAAACTCATATTATTTTCTTATAAAATAAATAGATCATTTAGATTGCAAAGATTGTAAAGTTACTCCGAGTGAAAGTTTATGTACTCAACATTGTTTATTAGATTTGGACTTTAAGATGAATTGATAGAGTATAAAAATATTATTGAGTGTAAGATTCTAGATCTTAAAATTTTATTTTTTCGCATGAGGAAGCTAATGATGTGGCGAAAAAATAATTAGTAATATTAAGAATGTTGTCAAGGATGTGCTTGAAGTATTAAAGAGAAAATCTCCTAATAATAAAAAATAGTTAGTAATGGAATCAAAATGTGTGAGAAAAGATTAAAAATAAGAATCTTTGTTATAAAAATTAGTTTATATGTCAAAATTTTGATAATAAGAAAAGATATAAAGGCTCGTAAGTAGTCTAAGAAAGCAATATGGGATGCAAATATTTTTGTTTTTAATGATTTAAATAATAAATTAGATACTAAGGAGGGTAAATGATACATGAATAAGTGAGTCAAACAAAAAGAGTAGTAGTAAGGATTTAGTTCAAGTGAAATCACGAATGTAAAAGATCGAAAAGTGTTTTTATTAGAAGAGAATTTTCAACAAAGGTGGGTGAGATTTGCAAAGCTTTCAATAAATATTGAGAGAATAAAATTGAATTTAGTGACCTTAGCACCATAAATGAAAATAAAGATTTTTTTATCAGCATATTACTAAAATCAAAATTAGAGAGGCTTTAAAGAAAATGAAGTGTGGCAAAACGGTTGGACCTATTGATATTCCAAAAAAGATATGAAAATGCTTAAGAGATGAAGGAATTTCTTGGCTTACTGAACTTTTTAATATTATTTTGAAGACTAAAAATATGTCAAATAAGTGGAGAATGAGTGTGTTGATTCATATTTTTAAGAAAAAAGGTTATGCACATGATTGTGCGAATTATAGAAAAATTAAGTTAATGTGTCATACTTTAAAACTATGGAAGAGAGTTATGAAGCATAGATTACAAAGTTGTTGACCTCAATAATATTGTCGGGGTCAAGTTGATCGTGCACAGTGAGTTTCAAAATCAAAAGAGTGCAACTTCGTGCGAAACTCACCCAACATGCGTAGTAGACTCAAAACCTAAATTGCTAAAATGGCATTTAGTCATGAAATGAACAGCGTCAGCATGTCTAGAGAAAACAGCACGTCTAGAGAAACAAAAATAGCTAAGATTTCACTAATATTGGTTAGGGTTGTCAATTGTTAAAAATTAAAATTTGGAGCATGCGGATCGAAGCACATCGACGTGCATGAATGGCAACTGAGTCTAGACACGTTTAATTTAAAATAAAAACATATATCAATTTTATATTTGAAATTAATAAATAATAATTAAAAAAAGAAATAAATAGAAAAAAAAAATAAAAATACGTAAATCTCTAAATTACCCCTCTATTAAACCCTTATAAAACTCACTCCTTCATTCCCACTCATACACGACATTCCCTCACGCGACCCGCTCTCGCTCTCTCACTTTACCCTATCTCTCGCGTGCCCGACCGCCAATTCCTGTCGCCTCCATCCACTCCTGTAGCCACCCTTCTATATGTAACTTCTTTTTCTTCTTCTCTCATTTTCTCTTCCTCTTCCTCTACTTCTCCTTCCCCACCATCTTCTTCATTACCTTCTTCCCTAACCCTAACCCTAACTATAACCATAATTATTCATTTTTCCCTCTCCATCTCTTAAATTCTCATATCACTGTTGACCTTATTTTTGTATGAGGTCTTCAATAAGATCATAAACCCAATCCAGACTCAAATCAATTCAAACCCAATCAAATCCAGACCCAAATCCAAGGTCCTAAGGCTTGGTCCTAAAGTCCTTTTCTAGCAAATCTTCCAGAATTTCAAAACCCAGTGAAATGGACTCTGATTCAGGCTCTGTCAGTTTCATATTGATGGGGCATGCCTCTAGAGCCAACCCTCCAAATTTGAACCCATTCTAAGACCTCTAACCCCAGAAACTAAATTAAATTCTAAAGACTGTAAAACCTTTAAATATTTACAACCCATGCCACTGGACCTGCCCTTCACCAGATCCTAACCTTACAGACCTCTCCAAAGCCTGCAATCACTTCTAGACCATTAATCCTAATGTGATGAACAATAAACTGCAATTTTCAGGATTCATTGCAGTCCCTAGTGATCATGAGCCCAAAATGACCTAAATACCCCTAAGGGGGCTCAAATGGGGATTTCAAACCAAATGACCTCCAAATCAAATGCAACCACCTCCAGCAAATTTCAAATCACATTTCAAACCTGTTGGACCCATTCCCAGCCCCTGAGTCAACCTGGTTGACCAAGTCAACAGGGTTGACCCAAGAAGGCCCTTAAGGGCTTAAATAGGGATTTTGACCAAATTGACCTGTCCAGACCCTGGGACCACATCCAACAGACTCAGAATCACATTCTGAATCTGTTGAATCCATTCCCAACCCCTGAACCCAATTGGTTGACCAAGTCCATCAGTTTTGGCTTAAAGGCCCATTAAGCCCTTTTGACCCTGACAACCTTTTAAAATCTCTAAATTACCTTCATCAGGATCTAAACACCTAATCAAACCTGTCCAGCTCAAACCTACACTTTGGGTCAACCTGGTTGACCCAATCAACCTAGGTTGACCCAAGTGTCCTTTAATGCCCTTAATTGGTCATTTCAACCTAATCAATGTATCAAACTCTTCTTAAGCCTTAAATTAACTCAGTCATATCCTTCGAGCCTCCTTGGTCTCATCACCTACATTCTACCCTATCAATATTACCTAAGGTTGACTAGTCAAACTAGTCAATCCAAGGCTCAAATTCACTTACATGATCAATCTAATTCATTCAACTTCTTCGTTTAAGATCAAATCCATCCAACCATCAAAATACACTCCAAACTTGTCTTAGATGCCAGCTCACTTGACTTGACCCTCCTTGATCAGTCAAGCGGTCAACTAGAACTCAATTGAGATCTAGTGGTCAAACCCGATCAATCCAAACCCCTAGCCTCAACCAGAGCTATTCAACCATCCTAAGGGGCTCTAGAAGCCTCTCTGAACTCAACCTAATCTAGCCCAACTCCTGGCTTGCTCCCTAGCTCAATCAGGAGCTCAAACGAGCTCATTTGGTCAACTCGACCAAATTACTTACCCAGCCTAAATCAGACTCATGCAGCCCCTAGGATTCATTCCAGGAAGTTCTTTGGGCTCAACCAAACTCAACCCAGCAGCCAAATACAGCCCAGCTAGCTTGGACGTTCCCTCCCACGTGAGGACAAACAAAGGAGTGGCCAGCTCATTCACCTCTAGTACAGTCCTTTCCCCTGCTCCTAACAACCCGATCCAGGTGTCTTCCATCCGTGAAATCCCTCTGATTAATCCTAGCCTCCCCTTTTGGCTCTAAAAGGTTGAATAGAGCAAAACGACGGGGAGGGCTCATTGGAACCAATCTTGCATTCCAGCCTTTTCCCAGAGCTCCTGAGGTTTCGTTTGGATTTCCTAGAGCTCAACCTTCATTCTACCATTGATCCTTGACGCTTCGAAGCTACCGGCGGCGAGATTAGTGGTTGACCGAGAGCCAACTCCGTCCAAACCTCCCTAGCTCCGCTTCCAGTGGTTCTCTGAGCTCGGCGCCTGAAGGAGATCAACACGTGGACAATCTACAAATTCAACCGTTTTAAAATCAACCAAATCGATCCATCCTTCGGTGAGAAATCCTAAACCCTAGGATTTTTTATAGGTTCTTAAATAACTCACCAAACATTGCATCAATGGCTAAGAAAACAATTCCCCATTCTTCCTTAGATCTTTTTATGACTCTGTTTAAAGTTTTAAAGCATTTGGTTGCTTATTTCTCGAAAACGAAATGAAAAATAGGCTTAGGGTTTTTTCGGTTTAGCTGAGTGGGGAAGATGAAATCAGGGCCGTCCATTCATTCTGTTTGAAACGGATGGTCGTGATTTCGTCATCTTAAGGGTCTGATCCGACTCATCAGGACAATGGATGAACGGGTTCCGTATGGATTCATCTGGTCCATTCATCACGAACCGCGGGGACAGATCTGACCGTTCAAACTTCTCTGTGTTGAGATCAAACCGCGGGATCCGATCTCAACCGTTAGATCAGAACCGCGGAAGATCGAACGGTCTCAAAACCCGCTGAGCTGGTTAAGTGGCGGGTCCCTCCTCACCGCCGCCGTCCGCATGGCTCTCTACGTGTGCGCCGCGTGTCTGGTCAGTGCCGCCGGTTGACCAGATATTTAAAATCTTCAACAATAAATTCAGTTAATCTTCAGAACTTCAAAAATTCGCCAGAATTTCATTTCTGGTCCATTTTTTGAGTTCTTAGGCTTGTTTTGTTCGTATTTTCAAGTAGTTTATTATAAAAATAGTAAAAAATTATTTTGAGTAATATATTTTTAATAATTTCAATAATACCGAAATCTTTATTTTATTTTTAAATAAAAATATACAGATTATATTGAGCTGAAATTTGGCAGAGATGTTTTAGGGTCTAAGGGTGATGTCCCATATTTTTCTTAGGCCATTTGATGCAATATAAACTGAATTATGGATTTTATAAAATCTTGATCATGATTTGATCTTGATTTTTATAAATTCATAATACACTCAACCCAAAATCCATTCAAAGCATATTAGAGTTCTATGGGATAAGTGTGAAGTCATCTTTCCACTGAAAATAGGTTTAGACCCATGATCATATATAACTCAATTAAATTTTATTTCCAAGAGCATGTTAATCTAACTTGAGAAGCTAACAAATCTTATATGATCATGCTATGGAATTGAGTTAGCTTTGATTAAAGATATATTTACATATATCTCTAATAAACTTAACCTAATTTCATTATCTATTCCTTTACAATTAATTATTTAAGCTCATAGGTTAGCATATAACCTATGATTAAAGTAATTCATTGTAAAACTCCTTCCATGGAACATTAGGTGCACTTCTATATTATTCATGATTGTTTTGTCGTGCTTGTATTTAGTGTCCAAAGGGTTAGATAAACTTTGATTCTAATCCCTACAACTTAGTGACATTAAGGACAACAATTAAGGTTGAGTCTTAGCCAATTTAGCTAAATTTAGGAAGAACTACACTTACATCCCTTTTGGGATTGAACAAAAACTTAGAAAACTAGTGTCATCAACCCTTGATTGAATATACTTTGATTTGACATTAATTGATCTCAAAATAACTAGTAGATTAAGGATTCTCTCCTTTCCTCAGTTTCAATAAATTCAAATAAATCAAATAAAACTCATAAAAATCTACAATCAGTCTCAATTAATTCTAATTAATTATAAAACAAAGTTGCCATGATTCAAAATCAAAACTCAAAGCCTAAGCATCATTAAACCTAAATTAACCCTTAATTAACCCTAAACCTTCCAGAAAATATAATAAATCAAGATTAAATCCAAAAAATATAAATAATACCTCTAACTGACCAAATTTAAGTCCTTAACCAATGAAAATTAAAATCAAATTAATTTGACAGCAACTTAAACCTTAATTTAATTTTAAATAAAATTCAACATTAATTCATATTAATTAAATAATAATAATAATTAAAAATTCCAATAAATTCCCAAACACTTGGAAATCCCTCCCTAGGTCATCCCTGACCTTTGGAGCTGATTTCAAGAAGTTTGGAATCCATTTGGAGCAAAATCATGAAAAGGGGCCTTAATTAAACAATTTCCAAAAATACATTAAATAACCCAAACTTTGAAAATTCATAACTAATTCAAGAAAAATCCAAATTGACCAAACTCAATTGCATTCAGCTTATAATAAGGCCTAATATTTATTAAAAATATAAAAGTTCCAGAAAATTATCAAATTCAAAAAGTCAACAAAATGGTCAACTATAGGTTAAAACTAGTTCAAAACTTCAAACCTTCATAACTAAATCCAGAAAAATCCAATTTCAGCAAACTTACCTTCTAACTGATCGTATTAAGGTCTAATATTTTAATAAAATATTAACTTTACAGAAAACACCTTTAATAAAAAGTCAACTTTTGACCCATTAATTAATTGATTAAAATATTCCAAAAATTCCTAGAAATCCAAGAATTGATCTAAAACTCTAAAATGGTTCACCAACTTCAAAAATCAATAATCTAACACATTTCTAATAAAATTCATTAACTCCTAATTCTTAACTAACTTAAGCCACTTAACTATACCGGGTACCACTGGGTAACCCAGGCCTACGAGGCTATTAACTTAGCCCCAAGGAAGGTGAAATAAACTTCACGGCCTCGGTGTGAAACAAAGGTGGAATCCAACTAATATTAGAAATCAAATTCCCTTAAATCAAATATCAAGTCATTAATAAATCAATCCCCCTCTAACTCTTAAGATTTCTGAATACTATTAATCAAAATTCATTAATTATTTAATTAAATTCTAAATTCCTTTAATCTAAATTAGTTTAATAATTTGATTGGTTAAGGTTTCTCTTAATCGATCAAATTTGATAATTAATTTAGACTAAACGAATTCGGGTCTTCTATGCCTAAAAGTGTGATTCCACTTGGAGAACTTTGGGCATTCCGACTTTTAAAGACCCTTAAAATACTTAAATAATAAAAAGATCTCCTATGGGTGGTGCACGACTCCTTTTAGGAAGGCACCAACCCATTTGGATTTGGAGATCTCCGAACAAAATAATAATACACCGACCTTATACAACGTGCTAGATTCCTTCGGGAGGGCACGTCGTATTGCATTTGTAAGGTCCCTTTCTCTCTCCTTAATAAATTTTGGTGACTCTCGGAATGAATACCTATCTTCTGTCTAAGGCGGATATTTATTTTGGAAGTCCTAAGATTTATAAATTGATAATTTCCTGCACTTAGGGAATTATCAATCTATAAATTCTTTATAATTTAAATTAATAAACTTCAACATTTAAAATCGGAATAAATTAAAAATTCATTAATACATCTTATTTAAACTTTAATCAAATTCCCTCGGCCTGAAATAAACTAATCCTAATAATACATGCAACTCAAATAAATAAACCCATTAGGACCTATCCAAGCTACACGACCTCTTTTCACACACTTAGATGCTTGCTCGGACAACCAACTTTAGCTTAAGTTAGGCCGGTGATTTGTTGTGGTTTGCTTGCGGGTGTCTTGCCTAGAGGGTACCTATGTGTGATTGCTTACTTTTTTGTACTGCATAAGCATAGCATATTTACTTTTTTCTGTCTGTACACCAGAGAGCAGAGTGAATAAAGTGAGGACCGTTGTACTTACTTTTCTGTCTTTACTTTCCTGCATTTACAACTGTACACTACGCACTCATAACATGCATCATTATATACAACTGCTTTACTTCCTGTCTTCTATATTACTGCTGCAATAAAATGTTCTTAGGATCTGATGTACTGCTTTTATTTTTCTAGAATTGTTGTATATAGATTGAGTCTGTAGAGCGTCTGGAGTCTGTCAAAGAATTAAAGATAACTGCTTATAAATATATAAATGGGGCTCCAAAAAGTAATATCCTCTTTCAGAAGGACGTTTTTTTTTTGGAATTCCATAGAAGACCCGGAGCCCGAAGACCATAAGCAGTTATATTTAATTCTATTTTCTCGTAGGCTTAGAACCCAGGTTTGTTGTCGGTGGATCATGACTACCATTACTTTACTGCAAATTCTGGGGTGTAACCGATGAAAATTATACAAATAAAATCAGCTCTTTTATATACAATTGCTTCATACATCATTCGCATACGAGTAGATTTTTTGTTTTTTTTGTAAGCATATCTCTCTGCATTTATTTTAGATTCTTTAATAAACTCCTTGATTCCTAGGATAGAGCCACCCTAAAATCTTGCATCATCGGCGATTTGTTGTGATTAGGACTGTTAGCTGGCAGCCCACTCTAGGCAGGTGGTAAGTCCAGATCGTATACACTTCTCTCTGCACATTTCTTCTTCTAAATCAAGTTCTAAATCTTTCTAAAAATAAAAAAACAGCTCTATAATCTAAAGTCTGATCGTGGAAATTTAATTGCCCAAGTATTTAATTAAATACATATATATAATTTTGGAAATTATTTAGTCTTCATTTAAATCGAGAGTATTCTCTTAGGAGATGTAATTAACTACAGGGGCTTGCCCCTGTAGGGAGTCTAAAACCCAGAATAATCTAAACCCTACTAAAGTTCCTTTCTGAGGCAGGGGAAAGATCTGTGGACGTAGATTAGGTTTTATTCGCGTTTAGGAGTTATTTCTATAATTAGGAAATAGATAGATAGTTGATTTGTTTCTCACTAACAAATTAAATGTCTTCTATACTTAATTATAGAAATAAACTTACAATTCGTTAATCTAATCAGGTCGATTAGAGAATGTACTCGTCATCCCTTCAGGATGATTTGAATATTCTCTATACTACACCTGATTAGGAGAATGAATTGTACGGCTTCTCCCTTTAAAATCAATAGGAAGATATTAGTCTGCCCTTCGGGGCGGTATAATACCCGACTATGTAGATTTAATTGGGAGAAATATATCATAAATATAAATAAAGCGAATCATGTGAGAAGATAAAATTCCTATTTTCAAAAAGAAAGCCCTGCTCTATCTATATTTTTATTTAGATTCATTCCTTACAATCGAGAAATAGATAGGTATTTCGATTTACTTTCATAAGTAAATCAAATATCATCTGTACGCTTGATCTTAGGGATGAATAGATAATTCACTAGTCTAATTAGGTAAGTAGGGAAGATACTGATCATCTTGTTAGGTGATTTGCATATTCCCTACGTCATACCCAATTAGGAAAGCGAATTGTTTGTTCTCTTTCTTTGGAATCGACAGGAGGATATCTGCTTGTCCTTCGGGGCGGTCTGACATCCGACTGTATGGATTCAATTGAAAGAGAATATTCAAGAATATAAATAAAGTAAATTATTTTCCATAAATAAAATAAAAATATATTTTATTTTAAAATTATTTTAAAAATCTATCCATTTCTTCTTTTCTTTCTCTATTTAAATAATATAGACTTATTATAGAATATAAATTTTATACATTCTATTAAATTAATTATTAACATAAAAGAATTACATTTAAATAAAAATAATTATAAAAAATAAAGTTAGTTTAGAGATTTTATTTTCTCACAATCACCTTTATATAAGATCCTCCTTAACACCTCCTACACGCACTAAACCAAAAAGCTCCATCATTCTCCACTCTCTCCATACATAGAGAAAGAGAAAATTTCCATAAACACTCTCTCTAAACATCCCTCTTTCCATCTCAAACATCTCCTCTCACCCTCATTCCCACTTTTCTCTCTAACTAAAGAGAAAAAAATTCCTTTATTTCACTCTCTAAAATTTGATTGAGCAATTTTCTCTCCAGCATCATCCTTTTCATCACTACAATATTCCTATGCCACTCCTATCAAAACGCTAATCAAATCCTCTCTTTCCCTCTATTTCTCTCTCCCCAAAAAGAGAGGTTGCTCACATTTCACATGAATAAAATAAAATAAAATAAAATATTATCATAAAAAAATTATTTATGCATCACAGGTCTCGTGTGCCACCTGTGTGCCACCTCACCTCGTTGTCTGGTCGTCGCTTCGTATCTAAGGTATAATACCAACCCTAGTTTATTTTATGCTTTGCTATGCATGAAATAAGTACCCGTGAGCGCGTTTCTTAGCAAACGAGAAAATTTGTATGCATAAAAATAAGTACATATGAACACTTTTCTTAGCATATGAAAAAATTCGTACGCATGAAAATAAGTACCCATGACCACTATTCGTAGAAAGCAAGAAAATTCGTATGCATGAAAATAAGTATCCGTGATCGATTTTCTTAGCATGCTAGAAAATTTGTATACATAAAAATAGATACATGTGAACGCTTTTCTTGGCAAGTGGGAAAATATGTGCATGAAAATAAGTACCCATAATCACATTTCTTGGCCAGCGGGAAAATATGCTATGTATAAAAGTACCCATGACCGCTTTTCTTAGCAGGTGGGAAACTATTATGCTTTATAAATAGGTACGCGAAGGCCTGTGACTGCCTTTTTTGGCAAGCGGGGAATAAAAATTTTGGTCATTGTGTCACTTGATACATACCATGGCTGTTTTTCTAAGCATGTGGGAAGACTCAACACACCCCGATGCATCTTCCCTATATGGGAACAACGCCTAGGTGGCGCCGAAATTTACAATAAAATAAATGATTTAGATAAGATTTAGAAGAAAAAATTATAATCTAACCTAACTCCTAAGCTAACAAAAAAATACATGAAAACTTATGTTATCAATATTCAAAGAAAAAATAAACAAAAATTATAACATATCAGAAAGAGCTTATAGTAAACTGGTAGAAATAATTGCTCATAAAAAAGCACAAACTAGAACCTTCACCCTTAGCTTCTACTTTGCTCACGCATACCGAAATCCTCCAACAACACTCTCCTTGCAAAATGAAATGTGAAACATGAATTATGCCTTCTCTCCAATTTATAACATAAAATTTAAATCATTTGCAAGCCCCACAAGTCTAGAATTCCTTTACTAAAAGATAGGAAATGTACACTTGCAGTCCTTATGAATCTAAGATCCCTTTACTAAAAGACGGTAAAGATATACTTGCGAGCACTACCATCTTAGGATATCTTTTTTAAAAGATAAGGTACATTTACGGGCCCGAGCAGCCGAGGATTAATGTTTAAAATGTATGAAGATGTCATTTCAAGACTCCTGCTTTGGATTCCTCGAGTATTCATTAAAGAGTAAACTACGAGCAGAAGTACGCCTAAATGCGAGAAGTAATTATCCTAAAAAAGGGTATGAAAATGCATTTATATTAAAAGCTACCATGTCGGACACCCCGCATATCCCCAATAATTATTCTAGCTAAACGCTCCATAATAAAATGAGAACATCAACCACATTGCAAGTCACGGGCACATAAGTACCTAAGTAACATACATGCCAGCTGCCAAAAGGGGATCTATATCCATGTGAATGTTTCGTACACCCAGTGAATGCTTATCTTTGAGAGAAAACACAATGGCATACTATTACGTGTTACCGGTTGTATGAACCCTCATTAGAGAGCACGTGATGCGCCAAATCACTAAAAGAGGGTGTCGCCTACAAGCCCTTATTATATAAAGTGCATGTACCAAAGACAAGCAAACACAGTATATAAATATAATATATCAAGTGGCATGTATGTATGCCTCTAATCATGTGAGCGCACTAAATAATATGCACATATACCATTGATCATGCAAGCCGCTTTATATATATGTTAATGATCATGCCATTATGCAAGTGTATCGAGATTTGTGAGGGTGAGTCACACAAACACACTAAATGTTTGAGTGCACTGCACTGGTGCATTATATAAATGTAAGTCTATTTTACACACATGTTTTACAACATGTAAATGTATATGTAAATACACAAGTACGCGTCCAAACATAAAAATGCATATGCAAGCATACAAATATATAAATACATGTGAAAATGACTATGTGAACATACACAAACATCTTATACACCCAATGCGTTGCATGCATACACAACATGAAATGTGCAAAATGTATTATGCAATACACATCATTCAACATACAAATGCATCATACATCGTAGCAGTGTATTATACCAATGCAAACATATTATACATTGCGCAACTGTATTAAGTCACACGCAAATACACCATAAAAATTGTGGATTCCGAAAATTCGCGCTTCGGCCTTCGCATGCTTCGGAGGAGTTTTAACGGATTAAGTTCAGGGTAAATTTTGGGAAGGCCTGTTGGGTTGGTAGATAAGACAATACCAAGAGATTTCGCCCTCATTTTGTGAGGACTTTATGATCTAAGTTTTGATTTCCTATAGGCGCAAGTCCCTATAATTAATTACCCATCCTGATAACCAGAGAGAACTTTCAATTAAGGCTAGTCGTCAATCAGATATGTAGAGATACGTGTATCTGGCATATAGTAGCAACATAGATTTAGGGTTTAAAGGTTTGATATTTAAAATTATAAATTTCACCCTCTTGCACTTAAAGCGGATGGTGGGGGGAATGGATGATGGACCTGATCAAGATTGCATGGTTCCGTCATATTGGGTCATCAAGGTCCCTTGATCAAGATTGCATGGTTCCGTCATATTGGGTCATCAAGGTCCCTGGTCTACTTAGTTAGAGGTAGTCGACCCAACCTGATAGAAGGATTCTTGTCGGCAGCCATGAGTTACTTCGTCCAAGGGTACCTTGTAGACTTGCGGTGAATATTTGTCTAAGAGTACAAATTTGAATCCACCTTAGCTGACAGAAAGCTTTGTGCCCTGTCGATTATATCCTATTGATTCATATCTCAAAATTTTGATGCTATTGGGGAGCTTACGGGCTTTGGCTATAACCTTAATATAGTGGTGCCATTTGGCGGCAAGCCACCAAATTCTGAGGGTCTCGATCATAACTGCTTAACTATGATGTCATTTGGCGGCAAAACCATCGACAATGAACTTTAAGATAACTATCAAGGATGTTTGCTAGTTTTTTTTTTGTTCTTTTTCTTAGTTGGGATACTTTCTGGAGTGAGAAAACTTAGTGGTTTGAGCTATGGCATATGGGTTTTTTTTTTCAAAACAAAGGGAAAGGAAAGATTCAAGATAATCTACTCCATTCTAAATAAAATGAACAACTATCGATAAGATTAAGAGCAGGAATGCAAGCATAAATGTAAAAATAATTACACAAAAATAGAGAAATTAAAGAACCTGCGTCAGGATCTGGCTAGTCTGAGCTCGATAGATCGGGTCAGTGGCCAAAGGTGACTCGAAGTAGGTTGTCAAATGAGGTGAGCTCTACAGGCAGCCAAAGACGTCGGGTTAGCCATGTGCCGGCGGCTAGGAGGTAGGAGGCTTAGATTTGTGATTTTAAGAATCGTTCAGTTCTTCTAAAACCGCCCGGTTCGGCAGTTTTTGTAACAACTCAAATTCTTGTAAAAGAAATTCAAACCTTCATTTAAATAAAGCTTATCTATTATTAAATAAAGTCAACTGAATATTAATACAAATATTAATTTTTCTGATTAGATGTGTTTATTGGTGAGGATAAAGAGAATAGCAGCTGTTGAGTGGGGTCCACTCCATCTTATCATTTAGTGCGGGATTATCGAATGGAAAAAGGATTTAATATCTCCCCGGTAGCAAAATTGGGTTTTACACTCTCACCCGAGACTGTAGAGGATGCCGCTATTCCTGTAGGGGATAAGGATTTAATATCTCCCCTGTATCATTTAGTGCGGGATTATTGAAGAGACGGAACAGGTTGGCTGAAGCAAGAGGCAGAACAGGCTGGTTGAAGCTAGAGGCGGAACAGACTCTGGCTGAAGCAAGAGGCAGAACTGGTTGGAGTAGGAAGTAGAAGTTGGGTTTGGAAACAGCAACTGCAGGCTGAAGGAGTATAAGAAATTCATCATTTTAGAATCCGGTAACAAATATAATCCTATTAGTAATATAGGAATTTATGAACATTGTAATCAAGGATTTGATGTGATTAATATGGACTTTTGTAATAAATTGTAGTTTGATTTCTAAGTGAGAAGGAAGTGAGAACATTGAAGGAAGAATAAAATTTGAAGAAAAGAAAATCAAGGTAAGCTCGTTTGGTATGTGTCTAAAGTAGATTTCCTATGGTAATGGAAGTTCTTACAGAGGTTATATCTTATAGTGTCATAGATCAATTTGATCATATGCAAAGAGAGAGCTTTGAAGTGACTTACCATCGAAGAAGATTTCAAGGTGGAGGATTGGAGGAAATTCCTCATCAAGAAAATAAGTAATGCAAATTTAATGTTTAAAATAATATTATCAAATTCTACTTGTAGATTGATAATTGATTGTTAGTGATTGATTGAAAGAAAGGAACTTATGTGTTTCAAGTAATTTATTGTTGCTTTAGAATATTTTATCCAAGATTTTATGTATGAACTACTAATAAAATTCTACCATATGGGTTCAAGACAATGTTTTGTATGCTCATCTAAAAGTTTTTCTATTTGAGAATGTTTTGGAAGGATGTCAATTTTCTTGAAAAAGTGATGCATATTAATTTTATACAAGATATATATATCTTGAATGATGATGAAGGTATTTATGATAAGTGTTTATGAAAGCACGTTGAATATTAAATTATTGAAAGAAAAATTTGACTATATATATAATATATGTTTTATTAATGCAGTTGAGACAAAAGGGTTCTTATACAAGAACTACATCGTAAGTGGGGCAAAAGGTACCCTAGGAATTATGATACATGTTTGGCAGGTGGGACAAAAGGGACCCCAAAGAGACAAAATGGTCATCTATGAATTTCAATGGCGATAATGTCAGATTTACTTGGACTCCATTGAATATAGTAAAGAAAGTATAGCCAAATTTTTCAAAGAAAAATTTACATTCAACAGAACTTCAAAAACATTGAAGCATAATGTTAAGTATGACTTTTAATGTTTCCAGTAATGAGTTCAATATTGTAATTATTCATGTTATGTTTTTTAAAATTATTAATATTAGTTGTTAATTAATTTCTGCTTAATTTGCTGAGTCTCATCACTCACCAGTACTTTTCTTACTAGCTGTTTTTACAGGAAAAGAAAAAGGAAATGTGGAAGAAGTTTGATATGCAAGTATTTAAGTTTTATGTTAATGTTTATTTTATATTTGGAAATCTACTCTTGAGGTTAGTAACTCGTTTTAATGTTCTAATAGTTTGAATGGTTTTGGACTTCCTTAGTGGCTCTGTATTAAATCTTTGATGTGATGAAATTTGGGAACTATTAGATGCTTCCTTTGTTGTATTAATTGATGTTTATATGATCTTTTATATAGATCTGAAATGAAATGTTATGATTTTATGGTTGTTCTTATGACATTCTACAATACTGTTAAGGAGTATTATGGGGTGTTATAGTTTCCCTGTTCAACCGGGTTCTTAATCGAGTTTTCCCCAATTCAAAGCCCAAGCCGTTTATTTCAGCTAACTGGACCGTCCGCCAGACCTGTTCACGATTGAGCCGGTAGAACCAGTTGGTCCAGTCTAGTTTTGAAAACCTTGCTAGAAGAATTATTAAAATTGTGTGTATTGGATTTTGGAGGTAGATGGGAAGATCACATTCCATTGAATGAGTTTACCTATAATAATAGCTACCAATCAAGTATCAAGATGGCACCATATGAAGTATTGTATGGTAGAAAATGTAAACTCCATTGAGTTAGTTTTAAATTGATGAAAGGAAATTATTGGGTCCGCGGTTAGTAATATCAAGTTACTGAAAAAGGTCAAATTAGTTAGAGACAGATTAAAAGCAACACAGGACCATTAGCAGAAATACTATAATCACAAGTATAAAATGATAAAATTTGATGTTAGAGATTTTGTGCTCTTAAAGGTTAGACCAATGAAATGTGTTTCTAGATTTGGTCAAGGTGAAAAATTCAATCCAAGTTATATTAGCCTATTTTAGATCATTAAAAGAGTGGGACAAGTTGCTTATAAGCTATCATTACCTGCAAATATATTTGATATGCATAATGTTTTTCACGTGTGAATGCTTAGAAAATGGATTACATATGAAATTAGAGAGTTCTTCATAATGAAATTGAACTACAAAATAATTCGACATATGTAGAGTAACCTAAAATGATATTGAAAAGGGATGTTCGATAAATTGAGAAGCAGAATAATTCCTTTTGTGAAAATTAAATAGAAGCATAGGTCAATAAAGTAAGATACATGAGAAAAAAGATAAGCATGAATCAAAAGTTTCCTTACCTGTTTGAAGAAGTATGAAAAATTGAATTTTGAGAACGAAGTTTTAATGAGGGAAGAATTATAATATCCAAAATTTAGGTAAATAAAATAAAAAATTTATTTAGAAAACTATTATTTAATATTACCAATTATTATTATTAATTAAACATTAATATTTATATTAACAAATAAGTTTAATTTAACTTCAAAATAATTTGACATATGTAGAGTAACCTGAAATGATATTGAAAAGGGATATTCGTAAATTGAGAAGCAGAATAATTCCTTTTGTTAAATTTAAATAAAAGCACAGATCAATAAAGTAAGATACATGAGAAAAAGAAATAGACATGAAGTGGAAGTTTCCTCACCTGTTTGAAGAAGCATAAAATTTTGAATTTTGCGAACGAAATTTTAATAAGGAGCGAAGAATTATAATATCCAAAATTCAGGTAAATAAAATAAAATTTTATTTAGAAAACTATAATTTAATATTAGCAATTATTATTGCTAATTAAACCTTAACATTTATATTAATAAATAAGTTTAATTTAATTATAATTCTTCCCTAATTCTGATTAGATGCATTTGTTGACTTTAGAGGAGTTATAAGAGTAGTTATGTCGTAGTGGGCCCTCTCTTCCAACAATTTCACGCAAGCCAGAAGTTTCCCGCAAGCAGGCATTGGAGATACTGTTGAAGAGTTCGGCATAGTGCATAGTAGAAGATTTCAACGCAGTGCTATGTAGAGGAATTCAACCCAATTCAGGGAAAAGGGATCGGTACTGTGCAAGGATTGGATATCTGCAAGATAGATCAACCAAAGGAGGAAATGGGAAGAATTAGTAGTGCATTGCATTTCACGGCACAGTGCAGTGCGCTGGAGAAGGGAGATCGGAACTTTGCTGTGAAGAACGTTTCGGCACAGTGATTTGAAGAGGAGTTTAGCACTGTGCAAGGATCTAGCATTCTATGTAGGTAGAAGTGGCTGTTGGAGATTGGGAAAAATAGTGACTGTACTTGAATATAATTGTTGTGAGTTAGAAAGTGTAATGAGGGAGCATTAACATTACGGAGTAAGAAGCAGTGGAAAGGAGTAGAAGAAAAGAATATTAGAAGAAGAAATGAGGTTAAAAATCATAATGTTTTTGTTATCTTTTAGATTCCTAAATTCAATAAAGTTTCTAAAGATCATGATCCAATTGTATTGTAGGATTGTTCGGATATATGTAGAAGGCAGGTTACAAGGTAAATGGTTATGTTAGTATAAATTTGTTTTATGCAATTTATTTGAATAACACTGCCATTGTCAGGTCTCAAGTCCTGGATGAGAAAAGTGGAGGGTTGCGTTAGGTAGTCGACAGCCAGCGTAAAACTTGTCAAACAAAAATGACATGAATCCTTTAAGAAATTGTGTTAATGCTAGGGCGTCCCCTGGAAGCGACGCACTGTATGGCCTGAATACAGTGACAAGTGTGCAAGGGCCGCTACACTGGCGCCCGGGTGCAGTGTTAAATAGGCAAGGGTTCCCACATCAAGGACGAATGTGGGCAAAGAAGCTAGTCCATGAAACTAAAATTAGGATAGGAACTTGGAATATAGGTTCCCTTACAGGAAAATTAATGGAATTAATAGATATTATGATTCATAGGAAGTTAAATATTTTGTGCATTCAGGAAACTAAATGGGTTGGTGAGAAGGCTAAGGAAATTGATAGTTTAGGATTTAAACTTTGGTATTCGGGTAGGAGTCGTACTAGAAATGGTGTAGGTGTTATTATAGATAAGAGTTTAAAGGATAATGTTATAAAGATTAATAGGATTTGAGATAGAATTATAGCTTTAAAGATTGTTGTTGATGATAAGATTGTTAATATTATAAGTGCTTATGCTCCTCAAGTAGGTTTGGATATGAGTTCTAAATTAAATTTTTGGAATGATTTAGAAGAATTAATTCAAAAGATACCTCTTGAAGAAAGAGTTTTGATTGGAGGAGATTTAAATGGACATGTTGGTAGAGAGGTAGATGATTTTAAAAGCATTCATGGTGGTCATGAATTTGGAACGACGAATGAAGGTGGCAAGACCATATTGGATTTTTGTTTAGCGTATGATTTTTTAATTGTTAATACCTTATTTAAGAAAAGAAATGAGCATCTCATCACTTATAAAAATGAATATAGTACAACACAGATTGACTATTTTCTTATTAGAAAACTAAATCGTTTAGATTGCAAAGATTGTAAAGTTATTCCGAGTGAAAATTTATGTACCCAACATCGATTATTAGTTTTGGACTTTAAGATAAAGGGGCATAAAATAAAAAATAAAGTAAAACAATTTTTTAGGATTAGATGGGGGCATTTAAAGAATATTAACAAAAATATTTTTGGAAATAAAATCTTATATCTTAAGATTTTGTCTATGCATGAGGATGTAAATATTATGTGGGAAAAAGTGGTTAGTGATATTAAGAATATTGCAAAAGATATCCTTGGAGTATCAAAGGGAAAAGCTCCTAATAGTAAAAGTAGTTGGTGGTGGAATCCAAATGTGCAAGAAAAGATTAAAAATAAAAAGCTTTGTTATAAAAATTGGTTTAATTTTAAAAATTCTGATAATTGGGAAATATATAAAGTGGCTCGTAAGGATGCTAAGAAAGCAATATGCGATGCAAAGACATTAGCTTTTAGTGATTTATATAATATATTAGATACTAAAGAGGGAGAAAGATATATGTATAAGTTAGCCAAACAAAGAGATAAGAGTAGTAAGGATTTAGTTCAAGTGAAGTGTATTAAAGATGAAGATCAAAAAATACTTTCTTAAAAGATGATATTCAACAAATATGGATGAGATATTTTGCTAAACTTTTTAATGAAGATTGTGAATATAAGATTGACTATAATGACCTTAGCACCCTAAATGAAAATAAAAATTTATGTTTTTATCGGCGCATTAGTAAAACTAAAGTTAGAGAGGCTTTAAAGAAAATGAAGGGTAGAAAAACTGTTGGACCTGATGATATTCCAATAGAGGTGTGGAAATGCTTAGGAGATGAAGGAATTTCATGGCTTACTAAACTTTTTAATACTATTTTGAAGACTAAAAAGATGCCAGATGAGTGGAGAATGAGTGTGTTAATTCCTATTTTTAAGAATAAAGGTGATGCACAAGATTGTGCGAATTATAGAGGTATTAAGTTAATGTGTCATACTTTAAAACTTTGGGAGCGAGTTATGGAGCATAGGTTGCGGCGTGATACTAATGTTTCTCATAATCAACTTGGATTCATGCCGGGTAGGTCGACTATGGAAGCCATACATTTATTAAGAGGTTTGATGGAGAAATATAGAGAAAATAAGGAGGATCTACATATGATATTTATTGATTTAGAAAAAGCATATGATAAAGTTCCAAGAGAAGTGCTGTGGAGAGTTCTTGAAAAGAAAGGAGTCAATAATGCTTATATTCAAATCATTAAAGATATGTATGCAGGAGCTATTACTTGTGTTCAAACACAAGGTGGATTGACCAAGTATTTCCCTATTTCGGTTGGGTTACATCAAGGATCAGCCTTAAGCCCATATCTTTTTGCTTTAGTCATGGATGTTCTCACTAGACATTTGCAAGAGGACGTACCTTGGTGTATGCTTTTTGCTGATGATATTCTTCTTGTTGATAAGACTAGAGAGGGAGTTGGAGGTAAACTTGAATTATGGAGGTCAACCTTAGAGTCTAAAGGTTTTCGCTTAAGTAGATCTAAAACGGAATATATGGATTATAATTTTAGTAGTAATAGACCTAGTGAGGGGATTGTGACTTTGGGCGATCAAGTCATTAATAAGAGTACACGTTTTAGATATCTTGGATCTATTGTTCAGAGTGATGGTGAAATTGATGGGATATTATCAGCAGAATTCAAGTTGGATGGTTGAAGTGGAGGAATGCATCGGGCTTGTTATGTGATAGAAATGTACCCCTCAAACTTAAGGGAAAATTCTATAAGATGGTAGTGAGGCCTGCAATGCTTTATGGTGCCGAATGTTGGCCATTAAAAGAGAAGCATAATACTAAGTTAAGTGTGGCAGAGATGAGGATGCTCAGGTGGATGAGTGGCTTTACCCTTAGAGATAGGATACGAAATGAGCATATACGTGAAAAGGTTGGAGTAGCTCCAGTAGAAGATAAGATTAGAGAGAGTCGTCTTAGATGGTTTGGTCACATAAAACGGCGGCCTTCCGATGACCCGGTTAGGAGAGTAGAGGTATTAGATTTGACTTATGTTAAGAAAGGTAGGGGTAGACCTAAAAAGACTTGGTTAGAAAATATTAAGAATGACCTTTCTTTATTAGATTTAAATGAGAATTTGACGTTTAATAGGACACAATGGAGAAAAAGGATTCATGTAGCCGACCCCACGTAGTGGGATAAAGGCTTGATGTTGTTGTTGTTGTTGTTGTTGATGCAATTTATTTGAATTATAAAACAATAGAAATTATAGAATTAGAGAGATAATTGTAGGTAACTTACAATCGAAGAAGATTGCGACGTGGAGAAATTTAGGAGGCATCATCAAAAAGGTAAGTAATGCATGCTTAATTTAAAAGCATATACTGTTAATTTTGGTAGACTCGTACACTAACATTTAATAGAAATTCAGGGAAATAGTTATACAAAGAGAATGATGTTATGAATGCTTCTTCACAGCCAAGTATTTATGTATGAACAACCACATGCAAATTCGAATGATTCATATTTAAAATAAAATATAATATGATCATTTAAAGATTTTTCTAGCTGGTAACATTTTGAAAATAAGTAAAATTATTTACATGTGGCATACACATTCTCTTCATGCAAACAATATAATAGATATCTTGTTATGAAAGTATGTAACTATATAATACAAGTATCAACTATGAATATATGAAATTTATTTAATATCAAATTAGTAAAGATTGACTCTAAAATGATATAATACTTACAATTGTAATTGGGGCAAAATGACCCCTAAAGAGGCAAAAATGACCTCTATGTAGTTCACTGACGATAATGTCAGATTTACTTGGGCTCCATTTAACATTCTTGTGAAAGTGTAGCCAAATTTTTAGAAGACTAATATTGATATTCTGTACATACATCAAAGGATTTAAAGGTTAATCCTAAAAATGATTTTATATTATTTTACAAATAATAGTAAGTTTATTCAATTATAATTTTAATATGGTTCTTTATTATAATTTTGTATTTAATTTGCATAACTTATTGAGCATCATAACTCACTAGTTTTTATACTGACTGTTGTTACAGGGAATGGAAAGAAAAAAATTGAAGCAGAATAGGCTCAAGTTATTTCACTTTATGTTCTATTGTTTAGCATTGTATTTAAGTCTACAGCTGAGGTATATAAATTGTTCAGTGTTGTACTATTTTGAATTTTATTAGTGACTATGTAAATATTATGTGATGAAGTTTGAATTAATTAGACGCTTCCATTTTTATATAAATGTGATTGTCAATGAATATTTTATATAGTATACAATTGATGCGAAATAATTAAAAGTAATTAATGATTGTTATGTTATTTATGTGACACTTTTTATGTTATTGGCAAAGGGTATATTAGGGTGTTACAAAAAGTCAACAAATATGTTGACCTCTACTATAAGGAAACACAAAAAAAAATGCCTAAACCTCACCTCTGCTACGAATATGACGCCCATCCCCTGCTCTAGCATCGCACGTCGTTCGCACGCCAACGTCACGCCGTCGCACGTCACCTGCACGATCCCTCTTGCATCATTAAAGATCCAAAGAGAAGAGGCCTTTGGCCTCTCTTTCATTCCCGCTCAACCTCTCTCCCTCGCACATTGCTGCCTCCGGCACCTTCGTCCGGCACCTTCGTTGCTGCTCAACTTCGCTCCTCTCGACGACTTTCCTTTCCCATCCGAGCGGAAGTAACGACACTTCGATCGGAAGCAACAACGGGAGCCGCAAGCTGTGAGGGTAACTTCCTCTCTTTCGCGTGGCTTCTCCAACACCTTCGTTGTTGCTCAACTCCGCTCCTTTGATGACTTTCCTGTCAGATCGGAAGCTGCAACATTTTGATCTGACGAAACAACGTGAGCACAAGTCGCTTCCCCGTCTCCTTCCTGGGTGTTTGAATTTGCACCTTCGGCGACTTTCTCCCTTCCGAGCACTTCTCCGACCCCATCGCCGCTCTTCAGCTTCGCTCCTTCGACGAATTTCCCTTCCTGTGGATCAGAAGTCACGACATTTTGATCGGGATCAACAACCAGAGCTTGTCGTTCTCCGGCTCCCTCTTGGCTACTCGACTTCGCTCCTCTGACGCCATCCCTTCCAGTCAAGTCGGAAGTTTTGACGGAAACAAGAGCAGGAGCTTGCGACTGTGAAAATAACTTTCTCACTTGCGTGCGCTCCTCCGGCCTCTCCTTGGTCGTTCGACTGTGCTCCGACGACGACTTTCCCTTCCTGTGGGATTGGAAATTACAACCTTTTCTTTAGCGTGGCGGGAGGCCCAGTTTTTCGTAGTTTTCCCTTAAACGGGGGAGACGTCGGGAGGCTGCCGAAATTTCAGGTGAAAATATGATTGTACTCGGGCCTGATTTGAACTCAAAAAGAGCAAGAACCTGAACTCAAATGAGGATGAATAGTGGACTTGAGGACTTGAACACGAACAAAATCTAAACGATTAATCAAGGCTCGAACCTAAATAAAATGAAATCAAATTGGAACCAAAATTCAAAGCAATTTAAGTATTCAGTTGAACTTGCAAGGACTTCAGGAGACTCTGAACAAGCACTTGAACGTGTACTTTGAACTCGAACCGGATTGAATACAAGGGACCTATGAACTTGTGCACCTAACTCGGACTCGAGTGAACTCAGACTTGAACTCAATTTGAAAATGAAATGAATTAAACAAGACCACTTGAACTTGTACTCTGAACTCAAAACTAGCATTCACAAAAACCTGAAATAACGAATCTACTATACTGAAGATCTTAAGAAGAGTCTCTTTCAAGGCAGTGGCCATGAATTTCAAGAAAAACCCTCCCCAGTGAATGAGAAAAAGGGGAGTCAAAATCAAGATGATGAGATGCCTCACAACATCCAGATATATCGCCACCGGATCGCAACACTCATATTAGCAGACAGAAGGCGTATATAAGCTCTCAATGAAATGTTGTGTATTCAAATGGCAATTATCTGCACAACTAAAATATTTCAAAGAACCCCCGTACATGAACCATAATTTGTATACACATAGGTACACTAAAAGGGGAATATACAATCAAACACCAGCATGGACCCCGACGAGCGTGTTATTGGTACACACGTAATGTCTAGGGATGCTGCACGGATCAATAAATTTGAACCTGATCCTCCTTGGCAGGTAAAAAGGAGCCGACAGAGTTAAATTATAAAATGCCCCCAAACACCCGCATGGGCCCCGGCGAGTGTGTTATTGGTACACACATAACGTTTAGGGATGCTGCGCGGATCAATAAATTCGAACCCGATCCTCCTAAGCGAGTAAATAGGAGTCGATAAGGTTCAACAAAACAACTATAAAATGCCCACAAACACTCGCATGGGCCCAGGCGAGCGTGTTGTGGGAACACACGTGACGTCTAGGGATGTTGCGCGGGTCAATAAATTTGAATCTGATCCTCATAAGCGAGTAAATGGGAGTCGATAAGGTTCAACAAAACAACTATAAAATGCCCCCAAACACCCGCATAGGCCCCAACGAGCGTGTTATTGGTACACACGTGATGTCTAGGAATGTTGCGCGAGTCAATAAGTGAATTTAAATTCAAACCCGATCTTTCTATACAGATCAATAGAAGTTGATAGGGTTTGAACTATTAAATAAATATACAGTTATGACGACCGATATATTTATTTTAGTACATTCATATTAGGCCTTTAAGGCCTATAATTAAGAGAATTCACTAACAAAGGAATAAAGCCACGAAACCCGATCCTCTGTCGATAACTCATAAGGTTCATCTACAAAATTCAAATATTTTTAAGTGCCTTTAATGTCACCCCGATGATGGCCGTGTTGACTATAAAAATCCCAATTAGAGGGTTCCATTTCAAATAATTCAAAATACCACAATTTTGAAATTCTAAAATCCAAAAATATTTAAAATTAAAATAACACTATCAACTACTTAAAGCAAAATCCGTCCACCCTCCACAACATTTTGTCGGGGTGGATAAATTAAAGCTTACTTCAGCTCACATAGAGCTAATGCCTAGTCGAAAATATCACTAGAATCCATTCTCAAACAATCTTCTGCCATTAAGGACGTGGTACGTGTCCTCTAACATGCGGTTTTGCCGCCAAATGGCACCGTAGGATAAACGGTTATGACCCGGGACCCTTTGAACCGAGTGGTTTTACCGCCAATGGCACCACGAAATATCGGTTATGGTCAAAGACAATACGTTTCTTAGTGGCATCAAATCATTGAGATATGAATCAATAGGATATGATCGATAGGGCACAAAGTCTTCTGTTAGCTAAGGTGAATTCAAATATGTCCCCTTAGACAAACACTCACCCCAGGTCTACAAGGTCCCCTTGGACGAAGCAACCCATGGCTGCCGACAAGGATCCTTCTGTCAGGTTGGGTCGACTACCTCCTCTGACTAAGTAGACCAGGGACCATGATGGCCCGGGACGACGGAACCATGGGATCTTGATCGAGTCCATCATCCATTCCCCCACCATCCGCTTTAAGTGCAAGATGATGAAAATTTCTATTTTAAATATATCAAACCCTTCAAATTTCAAATGTCCATTGCTGCTACTATATGTCAGATAATGTCAGATAACACGTATATTCTACGTATCTGATTGACGACAAGCCTTAATCGAAAGTTCTCTCTCGTTATCAGGAGGGGTAATTAATTATAGGGGCTTGCGCCTATAGGAAACCAGAACTCATATCATAAAGTCCTCGCAAAATGAGGGCGAAATCTCTAGGTAGTGTCTTATCTACAAACCCATCTGCCTTCCCAAAATTTACCCCGGAACTTAGTTCGTTAAAACTCCCTCGCCAAAAAAAAAGCACACAGCGTCGGGTGGAGGCTGGGGCCGAATTTTCGGAGCCCACAAAATACTAAATCAATATTCCGCTAGTTGTTGATGCTTATCAAAAGAACAAAAGGGCTCATGAAGAGAAGCATAACATGATAAACTAAGAGAATAATGATAACTATGTACTTTGCAGGTTAATCAAAATGGTAGGATCGGATTGAATGTTTACTCTTTAACAGACATTGAAGCTGCACAAAAAGTACCAGACTTCATTATTTCATGGTGAGTTCTTAAAAAAATAGATATCGTCATAATTGAAAATGATTTTTAAAAAATTGAGCAACATTGCTACCAAAAAATATTATATGTGCTTAGCTAATATGTTCATCAGCAAGCTATAAGTACACAAATGAGAAATGCAAACACATCCTTTAAAAAAGTGAAACAAACTCTATTTTCAAGCTCAGGATACATAAACTCTTGGTGTTTGGAGATTGCCAAGAGATTATGAAGAAAAATGCTTGTGTGAGGCTACCATCATTCACCCAACAACAATCAGAACTAGTTAAGGGGTTATTGGACTTCATCAGCCGAAATCACTACGCTTCATCATTTGTCAGTAACAATCCTCACAATTCACAAATGGATCTACAGAATTTCCAGGGGACATTTTTGCCAAAATCGGGAGTTTGGTTCAATTCATTTATTTGAGTTTGATTTATCTATCTGACATAAAATACACCCTGACAAAACAACACCTTTTGTTTCAGGTAACAGTAAGGTAAGTATAAACTTTCGTCTTGGAGTTTAGCATCTGATGCTATAAATGGTTGAACTTGTTTCTTTTCAATCCAGGATCTTTAAACTCGAATGCTCAATGATTCCCTTGGTCTTCAATATATGCTAGAATACTTCAAAGAGAGAAAAGCCAATCCATCCGTTTACATAGAGGATAACGGTTGGTGATTGATGGCTACTTATCAATAGTACTTCTCTTCTTCGTATAAATATTATTTAGAATCTTCTTTTTTTACAATAAACCTTCAAAGCTATAACATAACTTAATGTACATCAAACTATCTAGAAAATCTTGTTCAAGATAAGTTGATTAGGTTTAAGCCATATCAAGCCAGTTCAAGGAAGATTAACTTGATTTACTAGGAATAATACTCACTAGCCTACAAGAAAACTCGCCTCAAACTGGCAACCATAATTTAAAGCTTCTTATTTATGAAGTCAGACCTAGCAACTACTTAAGAAGGGACGACTTATCAAGGAAAACTATTGATCGATTACTCAGCTATCAATATATACCAACTGATAACTTCTTTAAGGCTCAACAGATGACTTCATTAGGTTGGACCTTTCGACTAAGCCACATGATTAATATTTTCTCTTATTTACTTAAAGTAATATTTGCAGCTAATTCTACAATGCTTAAGCTCCAAACCCAATCTATAAATAGGGAGTCAAGGGGTGAGATCAGTTTTACTGAATTTTATAAACTTAAAATCATTTTTTTGAAATCACAAAAGCTTCATAGTATAGCATTCTTCATTTTATCTCTATTCCCAGTTATCTTTTTCACTTGGTATTCTCAGTATAGTTAACTATGATTCACGATCATTTTTGGATTCAACATATCCTACTTCTCTGCACAATTGACTAAATACACTAGCAAAAGCCGAACCATGTACTTAAAACTTCATATATATAGCAATAGAAAATATGCTTCTCAAGTTGCCAGCAGTAATTCAATAAAATTTGCAATCCTGTTATATAATTAAAAAGACTTCCTCTAATGCTTACAATATGTATTTAATTGAAGAAACAGGCAAAATACTAAGCTAACATGTGCGAAAGGATACCTTCTAAAGCTAAGGAAGATGGGCTTCTAAAGATATTTTCTCTCAGATTCACAGATTGCTTATGCTGTTGGCACCAACAAAGTAAAGAAACTAAAATAAAGAAAACAATCAAATGGATAAAAAGCGGAGTGCAAAAACCATCAATTAATGTATTCTTCTAACACAACTTATGATCAAAATAGAGTTATAAATCAACAATAAGAAATTTGGAAAGAGGAAAAATCACAAGTTGCCTCTTCACAACTGAATCAAATAACTAAATGGATGAAATGAAATGCAATCTAAAAGCTGATACATTCAGTTGTAAAAATGACAGCATCGCATGACCTAAAAACTCTCTTAGAAATGTTAGGACTTGAAGTGAAGTTGTGAGTTGAAACAAAGGCAAAGTAACGACACAGGCGAGGTACATACAAGCATGGAGGCGGTAGGTGACGGGGCAATGGTTTGGTCTTGAAGTCTAGGCAAAAGTCTATGGCTTGGTCGCTGTCTGTTGATGGAGATCTCCTGTTGATGTCGATCGCAGCGGGGAAGGAGGTCGGTCGTAATGAGAGGAGCGGGGTGGTGAGGGTTCGTAATTTTGCGACCGGACACAACCGGCCTCAAAAAAGATAGCATGAATATTTTTGATGTGACTGGTTTCAAAGCCTATGGGCCTCAAGAGCTTTAAGATGAATCATATTGCTAATTTTTGGGGAATATAAATGTTAAATTATGTTAAATTCTGTGAAGTTATTTGGCAATATAATCAGGATTTAGGCGCGACAGACAACTTGACGCTCGAAGAGGTCAAGACGCTTCGCTCTCTCATTCTCTCGAGTGTGGTGATACGTTAAATTTGCCGGACTGTAAGCAGGGGCGGAACCAGCCTTATTTTTTACGGGGAACAAATTTATAAATAAAGTAAATAACACATCAACATAATATGTTTAATTCTTTACCAATATATCACAACACTACAACACGTCATATTTGACAAATCACTAATCACATGTATTAAAAATGATACATCCAAAGAAATGAGAATTATTTTATAATTTCAAAATATTAAAATCAATCACCACACTTTAGATTAATCAAAGTTTTTCCGTTTCATATTAAATTGTTGAGCATAGATAACATTTTATAAAAAAAATACTTTATGCATATCGAACAAATTAAGTCAATTTAATTAACTAAAACCCCTTTAAAATTCAACAGAAATCTCGCATTTAAATAGACCATTGATGGTTTAAAACTTATTATAATGGCACCTTTCGGCCATGAATGGAACCTTTATCACTAAAGAATCTATCGCAAAAAAATTGCCTCAAGAATTTGTGCTGATCTTGAAGGATATTAATTTATGCGAATATGATTTCTTAAGAATTTTATTACAGGTTTCTCACTGACATTTGAAGAAAGTTCTTGTGAAAGCTCCCAGTCCCCAGATCCCTTCACTTCACTGTTTTCCTTCACGTGAAAATAGTCCATCTACGGATCCTAGCTTTTCAAGATAGGTACGGCGTACTTTGCTAAGGAAAATATAGGAATTCAACTGAAACTCATATTGGTACATTGGTTGAGAACTTAGGCCATCAATTAAGAGGTCTTGAATTTGAGTCTTATGTATGCGATCTGAGTCCTCCTCTCAAAAAAAAATGGATAGCTTAAAAGGCTTGGCCACATAGAACAACTTTTTTTTTGTAAGATAGTAGTCCAAATTAAGCGTATTTTATAGATCTCGCTAAGCAAAAATTTGGGCTGACTGCAACAATAATTAGCATAAAAAGAAATTTTTTAGGTTAAAGAAGTTCATTTTAGGTGATTGTTGATTTGTCTGTTAACTTGATAAGGTTGTGTTGCCTTAAAAAAAATTTTGGGGGAAATTTTGAGCCAAGCTTGAGTATTAAAGAAAATAAATTACATGTGAGAAAGGTAAGAACTAAAAGCACCACCAAAAAGGAGCAAGCTCAAACAAGACCAAAATCTTCTAAAAAATAGAAGCAAAATGAAAAGTGAAGAAGAGATAATACAGAAAATATAACAAAATCAAAAAGTGTGCCCGATATAAAAAGATAAACCCCCACTGGTCAGTACTCAGCCAAATAGTAATAATCATCTTGGAGTGTCGCATAAGAGAGAATTTCCTCGCTGTCCGAAGACCTTCCAAAGGGATTTCCTAAGATCAAGTTGCCCTAAAAAATTTACTCACTGGCAGATCATCGTAGGGTTTTTGTTTTTTGATGTTGGAGTAGTGCACGCCTTTTAGGGACCTTTAGTAAACGGTAACTATCATTACGTAAGATGTCTTCTTAGGGTTCAATCAACAATAATTCAAGACTACTTTACTGGTCAACATTTTATCTTCATGTGAGTGCCCTCTTATGCGTCACTCAATGGTGAGCCATTGCAAGGATTTTAAATATTTGAAGAGTCTCTATGCATCTCAATGGTTTTATAAATATTTAACTCGATCCCTCGAAATTCTGATTTGCAAGAACCTTGCTACAATATTAGAACCTTTCTTGCCCAACTACCCTAAAGATTTTAGCAACATAATAAACAGATGTGGCATCGTTAAAAATTTACAAATATTTAACTATTACTATATGTATTTCAATATGAAAATTACATGTATCAAATCAATTAGGAACTACTAGACCAAGCAACTTGCAAAGATTTTATTTTCTAATATAGAATAATTTCTCGTTATCACATCCATGCAATGCAAAAAGGACAATGATAAAATTACACATCTATTCATCAAATGCTCAAGACTTTAATTAATTCAATGACAAAAAAAGGAAAAACCTTATCTAAATAATAATAACCCTAAACAATAAATAAGTAAAATTTTTAGTAGGAAAATAGGCAAAGAATGCTAAATAAATATGCATTAAAGGATATATGAACACAAACGTGAATTACTATTTATATATTATCATTCAATTGTGTAATGTGGTTCAAAATCATCATTTTTAAGTAAGGAAGATCAATCATGAATACAACCATGAAATTAATGACCCATGTGCATGCAAATAATCATTAATAATTGAATAAATAAAATAAATTTTTTTATCCCAAATGGGTTTTTTAACATACCCAAATGCAAGAAAAAATTAATAGAGAAGTTGGTTGACTTCTCTAGTTTATTAGCACGCCTTATTGTTGTGATCTATATGATCTTTATAACTAGGTTGTCTTCCTGCCTTATCCCGTGTACAAGCCACGTGACTTTTATTTTATTGGATCGAGTCTGAATTCTGCACATAATAATTTCTTTCTTTTAGGGCAACTTTTTTATAGCTTCATAAAGTAGCTTTTTAGCACAAAAATTTTTAATTCCAAAAAAAAATTATACTGAAAACCGCTTTAGAATGTTATTAAAAAGTTGTCCCAAATGAAGCCCTAATCACATCGATAATAAAATTTTTAATTTTATCATTTTTTTCATTCACTCATGAGTTACAAATTATTATTCAAAGAATTAAATAAGGTTATTTTACTTTTATTAAAGAAAATAAAATTTCAAGATTGGCTTAGTACAATAAAGTTATTAAATTATTTTATTTTATTGTATAAAATAAAATCATCATATTCTCATGTGGAAACACAAGTCATTAATTAAGAAAAAGTATGCATGCGTAAGAAGATAATATCCTGAATATATAATCATATAACTAAGGCTTCATTTGCGATGACTTTCTTACTATTTTTTAAAATAATATTTTTTTATATAAATTAAAAAAAATTATTAAAAAGTTGTATTAAGAAGCAGTAAGAAAACCGTTCCAAACAAAAACTAAAACATTTAAAAATTTACTTTGAGAAAATTGGAATCAAAGCAAATGAAAACACATAGGGCCCTATTGGGAGAATTTCCACAACTAATCATTCGCTAACCCCATAATCTAATGCTAATTATACTTATAATCATACATAATTAGCAAAAGGCAACCCTTTTTACGTCAGCTTAGCCAAGTCATGAAGATAAAGCTATCAGCAAGAAGATGGCTGTCCCTCTCCGTGGGATGGGCCCCACCAAAGTTAGAGTATGAAACAATGCTCTGACAAGATGACCATTTTCCAACGGTAATAAAAAAATTTAAAATATAAACTAACTATTGATTATTGATAGTGGATGCATGCATCGATTGGATGGAGCCAATGTACTATTTTGGAGCTTATAGGCTAAGGGCCCATCAGTGGGCTGAGGAATGGACAAATTAGTTACATTTATTACATAAATGTCAATGTCAAAGAAAGTTACACTTTTATGTGTAAGCCTTCAATGACAAGTTTACTAGCCTTTATTTTTATTAATCATCTTATGCTAACTATGTATAAAAAAAGGATTAAAAAATATTTAATGTAAAGATGATGCTTAATTGTTACCAACCCTATATTTTATAGATGAAAAACAAGTTTCATGTGGTGATTATGATTAAGATAATAAATTGATTTAATTAGTGATTATTATTGAGTGTTAATAATGATCATTATTATCTAGACGTTTTCTGTGGGCTGATGTCGGAAGTCTTTGATTGAATATGAAGGTTTTAGCATCATAAGGTCAAATCTAGCATGATGCTCAAAGTTTAGCCCATAGTTAGCTCAAAATTGTGGTAAAAATCTAAACGATGGCTTGCAATATATGAGAATGGTGTATTTAAAACTTCACATAGAAAAGTAGCATATTCAAAATTCTGTGAAAATTAATATTTTTCTAGATAGAAGAGATTGTCCTGTATAGAAGAGGGAGGAACATTGGTATTTCGTATCTAGATAAAAGGGAGTTGTTCATTGATTCCATACATTTTTTAGGTGTCATAAATAAGAAGAGAGTTTGGATTTTATCCTAAAAGTTACTATGGTTGTCATGAATTTTCTGTTTTTTAATTTTAAAGAGAGAAGAATTGTACTTATTTTTAATCTTCAATATTTTGAATGAAACTACTATGCATTCTTTATCATCTATCACATATGTTATGCCCACTTCGTATCTCTCTTTAGTCATCACTTTCCCACTCATTTGGATCAAGGATAAATATGAGGACTTATCAATTAGAACCCATCAAATAGTCATCTAGTCTAAGAGAAGGAAATATAAAAGGAAAGTGGAGAGAGGCAGTAGCACAAGACTAGCCTCATTCAAATTTGGTTGCACATTTTCCTTATTATATTCCCCTTTCATGTACATTCTTATGCTTAATAGCAATTAATTATCACAACCCTCTACATATCTCTCTATTTGGCCATTCCTCACTATTCAAAACAAATTTTAATCTTGAAAAGTTCTATCCAAATCCAAATTTCATACTTTGCCAAGAGTCTTATAATGAATTATTCTTAATTATGTTAATTTCTTTTTAGGGTTCAATTATAATTTTCTTAGGCATATGCTTGAGTTAAAAGACAAATTTTCTTTAAAATTTAAGTATCTCATCTTCATAATTCCATATAAAATTTAACCTAAGAACCATACTTGATATAATAGATTAAGTGGCTAGAAAATTAATCTGTTAGTATATTCAAGTATATGAAAGACGCACGCTTATGCTTGACAGTTCAATCAATCCAAAATTACCCCTATATTATAGTAGACCACATTTAGTTGGGTAGATCATGTGAGGTGTCTTCAATCTAATTCACCTATCAATATTAATTGTCTATCATACTATCTTTCTAAGCCCTCTAGAAACCTAAATTTGAAAATTTGAGTGCAATTTATAATACAAAAATAGCTCTTAAAATTTTTAAAGATGTACTAATTATGGAAAGTAAAATATAAATAATTCTTACTCATTTATTTGTACTATCTATTCAAAAGGATTATTTATAATTACGTTGATTAGCTCTTAATGCATATCTTCAAATATAACTAACTATGATTACAAAAGAATTAACACATAATCTTTTAATGTAGGGACACTTGCCTGAAACTTGAAGATTTAAACTCCTATTTAACTAGTTTCTTACCTTTCGAGAACCAAAATAAATCAAGATAGTTATACAACTATGAAATGAAATATAAAATAATATTCATTATTGCAATTGAGTCAATAAAATTATTACATAGTGTATGCATATACAACTTGACAGTAGCAAAGGAATGGGTGCTTGACTCACAATATATAAGTTATTATAGATCCAAATTGTGGAGGGTATAAATGTAAATGGTCAATAAAATGAAGATTAATATAACTATTAATGGATAAAAATTAATATATATTAATATGTCATCAATTTAGTTTATTAGTTGTTATGCAAGTATGGAATTTGGATAATTAGTAGCTAAACCAACTATGTCATCATAATTTTCTTATATATGACATATTATTAATAAATATCATTAGCTTTTTGTCCACTTATAAACATGTATTTGTACATTGAACCTTATACCTCATAATAGTCTTGGAATGTACCTACTCTAAGCCCTTAATATTGTAAGGAGAAACCATTAGAAAAACAACCTATAGATGATTATGTACTGGTGTTAGCCAACCCATCGTTATCAAGATAACCTTAACTACTCACCTGCATAAAGTCCATAACATTCATATGATACAATAAATACTGCTAATAGCTTTTGCATATTATATGATATATAATTATAAATATAACTATTTTGAACAATATGCATGTAAAAAACTTTATAAAAAATTATGGAGTAAATTAATAAACTTAATCTTATATACATGAAAAGTGCAATTCTAGAACCACTTCTAAAATATGTTGGAGAAATATGTAGGGACGGGTCTAGTGTAAAATTACATGAATAATTCAATATGTATAACATTAATGTAGTGTAGATCGAATGAAACTTATGCAATAATTGATATTATGATCACATAATTTGTAAGGCTATCAAAATCTGGTTTCTGTTCTGGTTCAGGTCCAACCTAAAAATGGCTCGGTACTATTTGATCTGATCCAAACCCGACCTACTTATAAAACGGGTCAAATTCTCAGACCCGAATCCGACCCTGTTTAAACTGCCTCACGTAGTTTGAGCTCGTCGTCGGAGAGCTCGAGTCCGTCGAATCAAGCGATTCTTGAGTCCGTCGCCAGAGTGGACATAGTTGACTTTGATATCACGGAAGATGTGCAGTGGGCATCGCTGATGCAAGCATTTATCTCGATCAATAACGGCTCGCGACTACCGCATCATAAAATTACAGTGATTGCGCATTACTCGAGGTCCATTCAAGAAATAGGGTGGAGGCTAGCAGCCTTCATAGCATCTGTCGGGTTGTCTTTCTCCTTCGGGCAATGCCGAGCGGATTACGAGGGAAACTGGAACGCAAGGTTGGTTTCAGAATTGCCGATTAGGGCTTGCGAACAGAATCACCAAATGCAGGAGAAGAGGAGCGACGGGTCAATCTGTGTTGGTTTCAGGTTGCCGGGTCAACCTGAACCCGACCTAGTTTTACAAACGGGTTGGAATCCTGAACCTGAACCAGACATGTTTCTAAACGGTTTGACCTTATACCAAAATTTTTGGGTGGGTTCAGGTTGGATTTTTGGGTCGTGTAAAATATTGACACCCCTAATCACATATTATCATGGAACCATCAATTCTTATCTTATGCTTATATAACATCATTTAACCTAAAGCTTTGTCTAATTGGATTATAAGTACATAGTGAAAATTAGTGATCTCATAAACATTTGCAAAACTACCAAATTGGTAAAATACTAAAAGTTATATCTAAAACTAAAGAATACATCCTTAAATTTTTATTATAGGGTAATACACGCAGAGAAAACACAAGAAAATGCTTCAACATAAAAACTATTGACCTTTTATAGCAAATAAATGATAATCTTCTCTAAGAAATATAAATTTCCCAACTAGCTTGGACAATGATATTGCCTCCAAATAACCAATTTGTTCTTTTCTCGCCTTAGAATATTTTACCATCTCTCTCTCTCTCTCTCTCTCTCTCTCTCTCTCTCTCTCTTATATATTGACTAGGTTGAGAAAGATAAAATGGAATGGAAATTTGATATGGCCCTGTAATAAATCAATGGAACATTTGTAAATATTTTAAGCTAAAAATGAAATATTTTAAATGTTTTAATTGACTAATTCATTATTCAATAAAGGGCCAAATAATATGAAAAACAGTAATAAAAAAATTATAATAAGTCTAGAATACAATGGCATATTCTTTTCAAAAATAAACACAAGAAGATTAACAAAGATGAAGACACATCTCATTAGGTTGCACCATAGTTTTCCAACTTTTAATTGCATTGATCCGCATCTAATAATTTGCCTTCGGATGGACAGCTGGCAGACCAGCAAACGGTCGTATCAGTTGGACTGGAGAAGCCCTTGCACGACTTCTTCTTCATATGAGTGCACGTCGCCACGTGGCACGGCGATCGCCGTTCGTGCGCTCTGCTATCGGCGGCCGGCGGGTAATAAATTAATGATGACAGGTTGGTACTTGGTAGGGGGACCGCGAAGGCGCGAAGGTTAAACATAGCAGCAACTAATAAACAATTACCCCGGGATTCACCGTGTATCTACGAAACAGCCACTAGCGGCCCCGCACGTGTGACGTGGGAACCGGGGTTCTTTATAGGGAGGAATCGGTGCCTTCTTTGTTTCCATCGTTTCACGTGCTCCCCCACTTGCGCGCAAAAGTAAGGAAAAGGTACTCCTTCAGCGATAGGCTTTAGGAACTAAATTACTTGTAGCATATTGTATTAAGGATAATACGTCATTAAGTAGCAATTAATAACGCTTTACGTCTTAATTGGTAGTGCAGGCTGGTGGAGCCCATGGACTATGCGTAAAGCTTGGTTGATTCTATGTTTAGTATCATCATGTCCTAATCTTCTTGTGTTGTTTTTGTGGGCTTGTTAGGGCTTATTAAAAAAAAAAAAAGTTTTTTTAGTTAATTAAAAGGGGAATAGGATTCCATGTTCTCGCACAAGTGGCAAGAGATTAAGTTAAGGAGGTCAGAAATACTTTAATTCAGATAATCGAAGTGGAGCAATGACAATGCACGATTTATAATGTAGGAATTATTTTAAGAGAATAATATGTGGAGACTTGGTTCGATTGTGAAAATAAACTTTTTGAAGAATTGAGAAATTTTAGTGCAAGGTGTTCCTTATTTTTTTTATTATTTTCTTTGTACAAGGTGCCTCTTTTTTTTTTCATTTTTTTGGATAAAAAACTTCATTAATAAAAAGAAGATACAAGCGGAACCCAAAGAAAATAATAATAAAATTACAAAGCATTAAACAATATTTAAAGAAAGCAACATAAAAAAAAAGGCTGAAAAGAGAAAAGCAGAGCAATTTTCGGACTCAGGAATGAGTCCCCATGCAACCCCCCTCTAGCCAAGCTAGGACCTTCCATTTGAGGCATCAAATCACGAACCAGATAAAAGAAAACCAACAATCACAACTCAAAACCCAACTAAACGCTCCCAAAACGTAATGAGGAATGATCACCAAGGTTGCTATCCAACAAGGGCTAAGGAGGTGGCGCATAGAAGCCTCCTCATCATTGTCTGAAACACAGAAAAAAGGCACAAATTCAATGTGCACATCAACCAGAAGAGGCAAAATCCAAAACAGAACCACAATAACCAACCCAATGAAACCACAATGAGCAGAAAAAAACCTAGCGAAGAAAATCAAGAATAGACGAAAGAAAACCATTATTTCTTTTTAGATTTTTGTTTGTGCCGTGTGCTACCCCCAATGTGAACATCTTTATCAACAAAGTGATTCACATTAAGACTATACAACGCCTAAAACTCATTCTCCCCATCGAAGAGATCCCTAACTCCCCCGCACGGCGAGGAAAAGGACTCATCAAGTCAATTCGATTGCACCGTGCAAGAATCTTTCACATTTATCGTCAACTGAGCTATCAACTCATCATTTGAAATAATCTTAATCAGGACATTAATAACATGAACACTAATAGGAGAGTCAATCGGTTGCAAGGACTAAGGGGAAACCAAAGCTAGCATCCCCAATCACGACAAAGCCCCCTTGGACCAATGAGACATGGGTACCAACAGAATCCGTAATATTCTCAACATCATCACCAATATTTAAATTTAAAGACACATTGGGAATGGCTAAAAGATTAGCCACGCAATTATTTATCCCCAATACATTATTAACACCTGCCACGTCACTTTGGCCACTATCAAGAGTAATAAAAATAGAAGAAGTATTAGTCATCAGAGCTACAACATGATGAGGAAGCCCGAAATGAGTCCCATTGTCCTGATCAGTAGTGTCAAACTCCCTAGCCAAATCATCCCCATGAGGTAGTAATATGACAATCAACATAAGGGGTATCAAATTAGGGTTGGGATTTCAACAACATCCCAGCAACATTAACATTCACCTCAAAGCTAATAAGTTGATTAGCATTAGCAAAAATCGTAACCAGGATGCAGGATGAAAGGAGGTGGCATTCACCCTTCAAAGTGCCTAATAGATTTGTAATTAACACAAAAGGGAGGAAAATTATCCATCTCTACATGCTAAATATAACCAAAATTATCAGGACCTAACCATATAGAAGTCTTGATAATTCTTAGTAATGTCAAGCTCAACTAAAATTTGCACCACAGATAGACGGGAACCCACAAACATCACATTATCAACTTTAAGCGGTTTATCGAATCGGGAACCTAACCCATATAGGATACAAGGGAAAAAAATGAGGTCGCATATTGGGAAAGGAAATCTAGATAGGGATAGAAACGGATTCCACACCAATATCAAAAAGAGGGGACCATTTAGTTAATTTCATGTAGCAATTATTCACAAAGCAGTATTTATGAGAAAAAATTCTGCAATAGTTTAGGTCATTTACCAATTTAATCAGAATGTGAGATGGAATCAAATTTGTCACAGAGAAATCCTCATTTAACTTGAGATTGAAGAAAAACTTATGAAGAGTACAAGAGACGGACGCTTGGAAGGAAATTTACCTACCAATAAGAATTGAAATGGATCCATAAGCACATCAAATTCCTCCTCCGAGATCCGAAGAAAAGGTAAACCCTAAAATGTTGAGGGTCTTAGGTCAGGAAACCTAGCATCATAGGGTAAACCAATGAGTGTGTCAACAAAAGAGCGGGATTTGAACGATCCATCCAAGAAACCCAGATCAGCAAGACGGTCCACTGCCATTCCGGCCACAAATGACCGGAGGTGGATGAACCAACAAGGAAACAAGAAAAACCAAAAGAAGAAAGGAGACTTCCTTGCGAGCAGGGGCGGCCAGAGCCGCCAGGATGACGGAGCTAGGAAACCCTAGCAGAGCCAGCTAATTTTTAGTTCAAATTTAGTACAAGGTGTTTCTTTGACATTGAAGAAGGTGGTTATTTATGACATCGAGTTTAATTTCTCATTGGTTGATGTGGGTTTGAAAAGGCTTTATGTTCCCTTTGGATTCATAAGAAATTAAAAAAAAATATAAAATATAATTATTAATTATTTAAAGAAAAATATTAAGATTTTGTTTGAGATAATTTTTTTTTATATTTTTAATAGTAATTTTTAAACATAAATTTTTTTGAAAGCAATGAGAAAGTAGTGGCCTAAACTTGTTCCAAATGAAACCTAAGTATACATACTTAGAGAATTGTGACATCATGTGGTGTAAGCCCTTGATGGTTTATTATCATTATGGAGAAGGATACCTTTTTGTTACGGGCAAGTATATTTGTGGTAGTAGAGTGAGTGAACTTTTCGTCATAATGATGCACGGATATGCAGCACACAAATAAATAATTTAAGATAGAATGAGAAAACACCAAAAAATTCTTTACATAGAAAATCCGAAAAGGGTAAAACCACGATGCCTAGTCCATATGAGAAGATTCCACTAAATTTGAGGAAATTACAAATATTGAACGGTCCCTTAATTCATATATTATGCTATCAGACTTTAGTCCAACGACAGTTGGTGACTGGGTGGAAATTCGATGGAGGATATTAGTTGGGTTAAAGTTTTGTGGCTGTCGGTGGTACGACACTAGCCAAATAGAGGTTCAACGGTGGTTGGTAGAAAGGTGGAAGTTTGACAGAGATTAGCAGTTGGGCGGTGGTCTAACGGCAGTCCTCGGCATCAACAGTCAAGCGGAGGTCCGATAGTGGTCTACGACTGAGAGGAGGTCTAGCGGCGGTCTGACTATGGTTGATTGCTAGGTGGTGGGGTGGTGATATGGCAAAAGTCCGGTATATATTGACGGAGGTCTTGTAGTGGTCAACAACATGGAAGTAGTCCATCATTGCTCAAGCAGAAGTCTGAAGGAATTCGGTGGAGGTTTGATGGTGATCAGGCGGCCCGGTGGTAGCGTGGCGGCTCACAAAAGTTTTCCTATGATGGTGCTTAGGTCGACCTCTAGATTCTTGAAACTTTAGCGCTCTCTCCAATCTCCAGCCAAAGACCCCCCTCATGTAGAGAGTGGGATTCAATTTATATATTTTCATGAGTAGCACACCCTACAATTATGGAGAATATCTAGGGAAAGTTCGGAGTTCTCTATCTGATAGCTCATAGTGATTCCCCTAATCATAGAGTATGTTTCAAGCATATGTACCTTAATGATGTTAGAATTGAGTTTTTTTTTTTTTTTGGATTCGGCTTGTTGAGCCACTCAATTTATTTATAATCATGTCATATATGGAGATCATTTGGTCATCTACTTAATACTTTAAACCTTCCAAATATGCTATGGTCCCTTAGTTTAACCCATTTGGGCCTGAATTGTATTGATTTCGGTGTTGTTGCCTCTTAAATGGCTATTTTTAAAATTAATTATTTCAAAAAGAAATAAAATAATTTTTCTTATGCCCACAATATTTTGAAAAAAATTCAAAAAAATAATTTCTTTCAACCCTCCTTAAGAAATTTATTAATACCCTTTTTAGGAGTAGGAGAAAATGCACCCCTTCTCTAAGACGGTCCAAATTTTTTCCCGTAAATTAAGGAAAAAGAGGACTAGTAGAATATTTGGAGGCTTTGGCAGTGATCAAGATCGGTGATGACGATCAAGACCCGATATTCTTATGCAAGCTCTAGTTCTCCCCCAACAGGAAAAAAACTATCTGGCAAATGTTTAAATACTAGTGGCAAATGTTTACTGTATGTAGAGGTTTAGGTTTTGTTTGGAACAACTTTCTTATTACTTTCTAAAATAAATTTTCAGTAAGAAATTTGTAATTCAAAAAAATTTTATATCAAAATTTTATTCTAAAAAATAATTCCCCAAAATCAAATTTGACATATTCTTAATCCGATAGAAATATATGAGTGTGACTTATCAAGATAAGGGTGCAATAATGGAGTAAGAAAGACAAGCTTCGCTTTAAATTATTTGAGCACATAAAGTTTATGGTAATAGCGTGTAAAGTATGAAGAAGCAACTGAACTGAGTGAAAAGGATAGGTACGTGGAGATGCAGATCTAACTTCATTTGAATTATTGGCATATGGGCCAAAAAACATAACGTAAATTATTTATTTCTCATGAACTCTTGTGAGAACATAATAGGCGGTGTGGGACTAATTTGTATCCCGAACTGTTTCAGTTGTGGAGAATGATACCTATACATATAAAAAGTAATAAAATTATCAGAATATTCTATTATATTTTATATTAAATAGTATAGAGTGTATGTCAATATAATTAAGATATTAGATAATATAATTAAAAGATTACATTGATGTGAACTAAATATTAGAAAATATTACTAAATTATTATATATTTATGATTATATTTATCAATGTCTAAAAATTAATTATAGAAAAAATTGTGGAAGTAAAGTGAGCAGTTTTGCATTTTAGCTTTGCGAAAGATCACCATACAGATAGATACATTAAAATAGCACTGAAGATACAAGAGCTTTATGTGAAAAATCCAAAAACGGGAAGAACCATAGACCTGGCCTAGTTGACATAATTTCACTATGTGAGTCTCGATTACAAAGATTTCCTCATCTCCTAAATTGGAGAATGGAAAACTATAGGAGTATGAGTGGATAGTAGAAAATGTCATTGAGTGGTAAAAGATTAGAGGCATTTAGTTGGTTGTGGTTGAGTGACAGAAATCCAGTGGTATTAGCCAGACAGTGGTATTTTAATAATAGAGGTATAGTGGCAATAGTCCACCAAAAAAAGTGATTGAGCAGCATCAATCGAACAATGATGGTCGATTGGTGGCAATCCGAACCCAAAAAAATTTGGGTTTGGGTTGATCCATCTAATTAATTTGAATGGTTCGGGTTAAGTTTTATGTCTCATTTATTAAATGGGTTAGGTTTGTGTTGACCCGCAAACCTATTTTTGTTTGAAAATGACTTGTTTAATATATATATTTTTAATTAATTGTACATATGTGTATAATCTTATTATTTTTTATCAAATATCATAAATTTTATAGTTAATATGTTATAAATTATTTGAAAAACTAAAACAAGTTATCGGTTAAGGTTCTGGCCATTTAGTTTGATAGCAAATTAAGTCTGAGTTGATATTTTTGATATGTTTATTAAATGAATTAGATTCAGATTGATTGAATTTAACCCGTCCATCCATTTTGATGAGAGATTATTAAGTGCGGAGTGCATACGGAGAGAACTGTCCGCACAAGCATTGAGCTAACCTAGCGGCACCCGCACTAGATACCGCTGGGTACCACTAGGTACCTAGTGCTTGTACGGACGTTGTACACTCCGCACCTAATAATTTTTCCATTTTGACACCCCTAATCATCTTAGCCAAAGCAAAAATTCAAAATTGAGCACCAATTCCAACAAAACAGTTGTGATTGAGCAAAAGTTAAAAAAAATGCATTTGCCATAATTTAACAAACCTGCCCAGCCTAATGCCAACCTACACTATCAAATGACCAATGTACCTTCTGCTCTGACTTCCTTTCAGGCTTTCAGGAGACAGCTTTGGCACATTTAACAAAGTTGTAAGGTATCAAAAAGCAAAACTAGGCGTCAACACACACTGTTTTAAAGGCTCCCAAAGTAATAGAAAATTACAATCAGTGTTTCTGCAAAGCTAATACTGAACTCCACGCTAAACTCTCAATCCTAAGATAATTCATCTTGATCTGTTAGTTAGGAACTTAAACTATCGACTAAGATATCTTTGATTTAATTCTTATGTATGTGAAGTGTGTGTGAATCTGCCTTAATTAGCCTAAATGTCAAAAAAAAAAAAAAAAAAAAAACCTAAAATGTCCCCAAAGAAAAGCTCTCACCCCTCGTTGGTACGAGTAATTATTACGTGCGAAGTTTGGACTAAAGAACCGTCCAAATTCTATGAGAATAAATAATAAATACATAACAAATATACAAAAAAATTAAATTATATTTTTATTATGTGCTTACTATATATCCTCACAGAATTCGGATGGTTCTCCCGTTCGGACTCCGCAAGAAATAATCTCTCGGTTGGTTGGCCTACATTTTAGGATTTTGTTCGACATATTTGAATATTTAATTTCTTTTAAAACTTATAAAACCTGCAGCAGCAATGAAGCAAAAATAATAAGATCAATGAAGTTTTGTATGTCTAGAACAGGAGCAATTATTTTTTGGTTAAGAAAATTTTGATTTCCCTGTATTATTTTTTTACTATTTTAATATACTACCGGCAAAATATACTACAGCCAAGTATTAGGCTACACTTGTCACATTCCTCAGAGCCACTCTATTGTCTAACTTTTATATCCTCTCAACTCGTTTAAAAGAGACAAAAAAGGGGTATGTGGGCGTATATCGAGCTAACTAGTGTCATTATCCCTGATTTGTTGCATCCTTCATATGTGGCTCATGCAATAACATATCAGCTAGGGGTGTCAATAAATCATCAGACTCATGAATCTGATTTAAAAAAATTCAAATTCGAGTTAACCGACGTAATAGACGGTTTGGATTCGGGTCGTGCATTCCAACTCATTTATTAAACGGGTTATATTTTGGTTGACATGTCAATCCAATTTTGACCTGAAAATGATCAATTTAATATTCGTTTTATTAAATTATGTTATTTGCTGGTATAATCTTCTTATTTTAATCAATTAATGTAAAATTTATGGTTAAAAGTATATATTAAAACGAGTTATTGGGTTGGATTCGGGTTGCAAACGAGTCAGGTTTGGATCCACCTCTTTAACCTTTTTTTTTTAAATGGGTCGGATTCAGATTGATGGATTTAAGACAGGTCAATTTTTGATCAGAGCCGAACCCGACTTATTAACCCATTTTGACACCCCCAATCAACTTCTCCCCGTGTTGCCACATCAACCATGCCCTCAAGAGCAAAATCAGCAAAAAGTTATAAAGTTTATCTTCATCGTTCGAGCTAGGTTACTTCTTCATGTGGAAATCCAACCCAATTGACAAGATGCTACAAAAATTGAGTTGTATTATACTTTTAAGTTATTTACTTATTACAATCATTTATTATTTTCAACTACTTATGCTTTAAGTTGATGATTGTTGTGGGAAATTAATTAAAGAAGAAAATAAAAGAAAAACTAAAATCAATTTTTTTTGTGTGAAAATCTTAACAAAAAATAATGGGGTTTTGTCAATTCAAGTTGAAAAAAGATTTATAAGAAAACTTTAATTACCTTATCACATCATTCAAGTTTCTTATCAATAACATATTTAGTTTTCAAAATAAGATTGTTCAAATATCATATTTTTTATTGTATTACGAAAGACAAAGAGAAGGAAGAGATTGAATAGTTAATTTATTTGGTGTATGCCATTCTTTTGTTTAAGGAAAAAAATATTTTGCTAAATTAGAATAGACTAATAAATAAATTTGTAACGAATGATTTTTATCAATTAAACAATTTTTAAAATATAAAATTCACCTTCTCTTGATAAAGTAAGTAAAATTTAGGATGTTGAAGTCATCTCAAGAACTAAAGCTCAAGGTTTATATAACTATTATTTTGATAATTTATTGCTTTTTTTTTTAAAATTCCTTATGAAAACAAGAAAATGCAAAGGGTCCATGAATCATATTGGCATCAAGAAAGAAAAAACAATGTAAATTTGCTAATAAGATTACTACAACCATTATTTTATTTGATTGTATACTGTTAGGCCACATAAAATGGTCAGGGTGGCACCAAGAAAAAGAATAAGAAAAATTAGAAAGTTCTATGATAAGTTAAGACTTCTAATCTTCAATTAGTGAGCTAGAAGAAAATATAAGTAATTTTTAATTAATGGACCAAATGATCAAAATAATTTAGATATTGAATGATTATATGATCTATCTCTTATGATGATTTATTAAATATGGTAAAAAGGGTAATGAAAATTTTGATATATTTAAGAAAAAAATTTCTGAAAAAGAGTCATATGAATTTAGGTTTCATTTGGGATAGTTTTTTGTCACTTTTTTTGTAACTTTCAAGAAATTTTAATACTAAAATGTTATTTTAGAAAGAAGTAAGAAAGTTATCCCAAATGAAGCCTAAATTTTATGACAATGGAACCAATAGATTGTGGAAAATGGACTCTTGATGATAATTCCATTAAAAAAAAGTTATTAGTATTGGAAGTCTCATTAAAACTATATCTTTTATGATAAAAAAAAGGTCATGCTAGTTGATGGCTTCCAAAATAAGTAGGTCAGCATTAGTAAACTATCTTTTGACATTAATCTTTTATCTTCATCTTATTTTCTTAAACTAATTAAAATTTTATCTAAATAGATTCTTAAAGTAATAATATTTACATGCTTAATACTAATAATTTTAGTGAAATTAGCTAAATCAAAAATTTGAAAATGAAATAGCCATGGAGGGGGCAATCCAAAGGCTTCCACTTATAATGGTGGGATTTAAAGGATATGGAGAACACTCAAAGGAAGTTGGGAAAAATTTAATTAGAGGTAATGATCAAGATAAAGAGGCTAGCCAAAAGCTAAGGGTAAGGCAAACCCTAGAGTTCACTTTGGGATTTTGAATTTATGATTTCTTATGGTGGAGGATCTTGGGCTTGATTCTCTTGAGATTAATAGAGTAGTACTTTTTGATGTGTTATGCATTTTTTTATGAAAGTCTAAGGGCTTTGTATGCCATGTATGTAGAATAGCTAAAACTTACATTGATGAGGTGACCTAATTTGGGCTAGTTTGATCATTCTAAGTTTATTGGGTAATTGGAAAGGCTTAAGTTTATTTGTAGGGGCTAGAATGGCTATATTAAAAGATTATGTGTTTGTAATGTTTAAGATATTTTTTAGGATTTTAAGTGGTTTAAAGGGCATTGAAGGAGAAGGACCAAAACTAGTTCAAGAGAATGCATAACTTTATTAACAACTTTAAGAGGGATTTAGAACATTTTATGGATGTTAGACTTCAGGAAATACTTTAGGAAGATTCTACGAAGATATAATAATGTTTTAAAAGGTTAGGGAAAAGATAATTAATTAGAAGAAAATATATTGAAGTCTTCCACTGTGAACAACCCAAATGTATGTGCATGTGTGGGAGGGGGGAGGGGGTGTTGGTGGGAGGTGACATAAGTTACCAAGCTTTAAACCCTATAGATTGCACTATCTACTTCTTTTCAAAAACTAAAAACAAGTATTTCATTAACTTTCTCAAAAATGCATGTAAGGATTACATTAGGTTCTAAAGTTCAACATAAAAAATAATAAAAATTAAATTAAAAAAAAAACCTTTAAGAATAGTGAAAAAAAATTATAGCTTAAGAAAAAAATAAAGAAAAGTGAAAATGCTCTAAAATTCTTTTGAAAATTACTCTAATGATAATTTAATATATTATAAATGCATTTAAATGCCTCCCATGTTGATAGAAATCTTGAATGTTTAAATTTTAAAATTTCCAAATTTTAAATTTTAAACTTTAATAATCAATGCAATTTATTTTTCTCCATAGCATGACTTTTTTTATGATTGATAACTCCATTTTTATTATGATTCATGATTTGAATGCTTGACACTATCTTAAGACAAGGCCATCATATCTCTTGATTTCACCTTTTCTTTTTAATCTTGATCTAATGATGAGGCCATCGCAATGGTCTGCTTGATGCTCTATATCAAGTCCCCTTGACCTATTGAAACTATGCTCTAAAGGTTTAAAATGCAAGTATTCCTCCACAAAACTTAGCACTGGTTTTATTTAAGTCTTCCTTTATGGCCGAAGTGTTTTCATTAGGTGGCTTATTTTTCCATCACATTAAGAACATGCAAGCATTAGCTTAGTTTATAAACAACTTATCTATAATGATAAATTCTAGTTTGAATTTTTTAGTTAGTGAGGGTTCCTATAATTGGTAAGATAAATCTTCTATTAAAAGGTTAGCTACATTATTAAAACAGGGTTAACTCCTTTATATGAAATAGTATTCTTAACAATAAAATTTGAAATAATTAATACATTAGATGACTAATCAAGATATTTTGCATTATATTTAAAATTTCAATTAATTTTTAATATGATATAGGCCCTAGAAGTTAATTTCTTTTATTTTTAGAATGGATATATTTCCAATAAACTATAAATTAATACATAATTACCATCTTTTTATTCTTTAAGAGTATGATTATATTTATCTTTTCAACATTTTTTATATTACTTTTATTTATCTATTCCCTCACTTCAACATAAAGGGTTTGAAAATCTTTAATGATCATAAAATTAGAAAAAAAATAAAAGCATGATTAGAAATGCCAACCATATTAATGGGACTCTTTAATTTCTATCCATAATATGACTAATGGAATTTCATTGATTTGCTAGAGATACTACAATTATAAACAAAATTAAAAGTGGAGTGATGAAGATCATAGTTGCACAAAATCCTTCCTCATACGCATCTTGAAAAATACCCAAGGGTCCTACGAACTGCCTCGATCACTTTTACCATTAGTTTGAGAATAGAAAGAAAAAGAAATTTTTAATTTTGTGCTAACTATTTTTCATGATATCCTATAAAAATGATAAATAAACCTCAAATATCTATTTGAAAGTATATTGGAGGATAGCAATTTAATCTCACTATTCCCTTTCAAAAAGCCTTAGTATATGTGTCATTTCATGTGTTTTTAAGCAAACTAAGAAATGTGCCTAATTTGAGAATCTTCTACTACCACAAACATGCTATCATGCCTTTTTTAAAATCCTTTTTAACTCTAAGATAAAATCCATAGATAAATCTTATCAAGATTTGCAAGGATAGGGCAATGCAATTTAATTATCTCTGAGCATTCCTCCTGAGTCAAGGCTAATAAAACCTAGACTTCATCAAAACTTTTATTTTATCATTGCCAAAATGGCAAACATTACCTCCAAATGTATCTCAAGTTTGAGAAGCTCCCTAATAAAGGATCTTGGAATAAACGACAACTTATGCTATATAATTAACCATCAATCACTAAAAAAGTACTCTATGATGCTAATGGCTAGTATGTTTTCTCAAGTTTATAAAATTAACAACTTGAAATTTTAAGAATATAATACCAATGTTACTCTAGACAATGCATTTACATGTTAATTATATTTTCCAAGCTTATGTTTTGGAATACATGAGAGAACGTATAGGAGTTCAAACCACTTGGAATGTCTATCAAGTGTCTATTATGAGTATCAAAGGTATCAACTCATCCATTTACATAAATAAGATTATGATGGAGTAAAACTTCAAACCTTTTATATTATTGAACATTAATCATACCAAATTGCTAATCAATCTCTATTTAGATTTATTATTATAATCATTAAAATATCATAACAGTGCTTGTATTGTGAAAGAATGTGAAGAAAAAAAGATATCTAATATTTAATTTATTTGGTGTATGCAATTATTTTATTCTTGAAAATAAATAATTTGCACTATAAACTAGCATTGAAGAATAAATAAATTTATTAAATAAGCTTTCTAAAAGACCCCTAAGTCCATTTGGTTTTTTCACAACATTCAATGTCATCAAAGAAGATTGTGACGAACATCCTTCAGATTTAAGGTTCAAATTCATGATATTTAAGATGGTGGATTACTTGTTTGATAAACTAAATGGCACAATAACTAATAATCACCTTCACGATTGTGAATGCTAGTTTCTGTTTATTAGGATCATTTGTATTTGGAGTTACAAGCATAAATCAAAGCTGCAAAATGATAGTAGTGACAAATAGTTCATTGAACTTATCATCAACTATGAGAATAAAAAATCACTGAGGAACTAATTAGGCTTGATTTGTAACCAGATACTCTACATAGATTATCCAAGTGTTAACTTTTTTTGTTAATCATATAAGGGATGATAATGCATTAATTATTAGTCAAATTATACCAAAATCCAAAACTTCTTAAACTAAAAGATGAAAGCCATTATAGGGCACACACTAATGGGCTATGCATATAATTTGAGAGGGATCTATTGTTCATTGAGTCGTCTTGGTGGTAGATGATTTGATAGTTGGAAGAGGTTGTCAAAATAACATAGAATACGATGTAGTAGTGTTGATATGTTAATTATTGTTGTGAATTGATAGCCGGATATGTGATGGTTATATTTTGGAAATAAGCTGAAATGGATCGTGTGATGACTTGTTTTGTTTAATTGGTTATAGTTAATACCCTCCCTAAGAGTAGTTTGATGGCCCTTGAGTTCAACATGGGTTCTATTCCATGAAAAATAAATAGAAAAAGCACTATAGTTGGTGATGACATTATCAAAAAGTTGAAGTCATTGTGCACCAAAGACACTTAGCTTCTAGTGCCCTATATGGGTAAAATGAAAAGGCATATGTCAAATGTGCGACTCTAATGAGTTTAATTAGTTTTATTGGTAGGTTTAAGAAATTGTTAAGGCATTGATAGATGAAATTGTGAGTTGATATACCATTAATGGGAAATTTGACTACCTGTTTTGCTAATTCACATTCAAGGTGTATGGTGATTGGAGATTATTGGTTGGTTAGAGCATGGATACTATATTTAAGTACTTCCAACTAGTTTTCATGCTATTCGATAAGTAATTAGAGTTGAATTTATTTTGATTTCCAAATCATCAATAATATTGCCTTCAATTGTGATGGTTATGCAAACAAATTAGCCTTAAAAACATGGGTAGAATGAATTTTTTTATCACAACTATAATTTAGATCCTTCTCATGCTTGCTCCTCATGTCTATTAATTAGCCTTTAAAAATGGGATTGGCTTGGGTGTACTTTGGGAGATCATTTATGGTAGTTTTAAGGCAAGTGTGGTTGGATGAATTGAGTCATTAAGATTTTGTTTGGAAAATTTTTCTTAGTTTCTATAACAACTTTGTAGTACAAAAATTTCTTGTTCAATAAATTTTTGTACTATAAAGCTGATTTAGAAGAATTTTTTTTTTCTTTTGTTAAACGGGGGTATCCACTCTCTGCCACCCCCAAAGGAGGCGCATGCCATCATAACTAATCCTTCGGTGTGCCTACCAGCAACCAACCCCACAATGCAGGACCACACAGTTATTTTCTCCTCATTTAAGGAGTCGTGCCACATGAAAGATGAATCAAACAGGGGTTGGGGTATTCCCAACCATGCTCGCCAACCATTAGATTTAGAAAGTAGAAAAAAAAAAAGATGTTTCTAAAGCTTAAGTTTGTCCTCAATCAATTTGGCAAGCCTTATGACTTGCCAAAATTAAACTAAGTCCAACAAAGTTTAATAATTACTTAGTATTTCATTCACTTCTTTTCATTTAACAGGAATAGATTAAAATTTTTGTTCATTTTGTTTATGACAAAATAACAATCATAAATAGTGTACCATAATGCCGTTGAATATTGTAATGAAAATCGAAGGGATGCAACTACTCAACTGTAGCTATTAAAATAGTTTGAGTTGTCAGACATTGTCAACTACATACCAATAATAAAACTGTTAATTTTGGTTTGCAGTTATTTGATTCAGTTTTTTTTTTGTTAAATCAACATCTAAGATGATATGTATTTTTAATGTCATTTGTCTTTAAGGTTTCTATCAATAGCATTACTGCCACTCCTCTTTATCTTGTTTGCTCTGTTAATCTTAACAAGTTAACCAAAAATTCTTCCGTCTGTGATAGCTTTTTTATTGATTTTTAAAGTAAGTTTTTAGTATAAAAGTTTTTGAATTAGAAATCTTTATACTGAAAAGTTGCTTTAGAAAGTAGTTAGAAAGAAATTTATAATATTGGTATAACCATGAATAATACTCAAAGTTAAAGAAAGCAGCCAAAATAAAAAAATTGAAATCATAAGAAATGGGGGACAGCCTTATTGAATCACATATTAATTGTTAGATATTGTCATTGTCCTTAATACAATTACAGCCAAAGGTAACGCTCAAAATACTTCAAATTATGATTTGGGACTTGAGAGTATTATTAAAGTAGTTTCCATCATAGTGTGTTCTGATAAACTTTTTATAACTGATTATGCAAAGGGACTTATATATAAGCAAATTTTTATTATTGGTACATCTAGGTGTGTCAAAACAAGTTGACAGGTCGGGTTTGGGTCCAACTCCGAAATTGAACTGACCAAAATCCAGTCAATCCAAATGCGATCTATTTGATAAATGGGCAAAAACACTAATACAAACTTGACCCACTAGCAACCTGAATAATCCAAACTTGATCTGAACCTAACTTGTTAACCCGTTTTGGTTATATATATATATAACTTATAAACTATTAAAATTAGGATATTTGATTAAAAAAATTAATAAGATTATACCTACATGTAAAATCAATTAAAGAAAAATATATTAAATAGGTTATTTTTTAATAAAAAATGAATTTGTGGATCAACTCAAACCCGACCAATTTAATAAATGGGTCAACCCAGCATGAACATGTCCAATTTATTAAATTAGTAAACCCGAACTGGGGTTTTTTCGGGTTGGGTTCACATCATGTTGGTGGGTTAAGTCATTTATTGACACATATCTCCCCTATTTTTAAATATTATTATTATTGCAGGCTGAAATATACACGGCGGTAGAGTTTGTAAATTTGCGTCTGAGCGTTGTACGAATATTCAGCACACAAATAGAAAAGAGAATAAACACCATAATTTTTACGTGGAAAACCCGGAAGAGGCAAAAAACCACGAGGCCACGCCCAGTTGAAATAATTCCACTAGTGTTTGTTTGAAGTACAGAGACTGATTCGTCTCACAAGTCAAGACGATCGGTTTACAATCAGCTTCTAACAAAGTTACAAAGTTCTGCAAAATCCCGGCGTTTCCCGAAAATCCGGCAGAGTTCCGGCGTACTCAGGCGGCAGGAAGAGCTCCGGCGGTGGTCGAGGAGGAGATGATTCTCCCTTTCCCCTTTTTCTTCTTCTTCTCTCTCTTCTCACTTGAGTCCTCTTGTGAAGAATGAGGGCTCTATTTATAGTTTTTCTGGAGTGGCATGGCTTGTAAATAGGTGTGAGATCATGGGCGAATAGGGATTGGTCGAATGGACGGCCGATATTGAACCCTTCGATCGTGCATCTTTCGTTAGACATTTGGAGGCCTTAATGATGCAGGAATTCGGCGATCTTGGGCTTGTTGGATTTGTCTCGTCGAGCCGTTCGATTCGAGTATCAGCTCGTTAAAATCGGAGACCGTTTAGTAACTCAAATTATGCTTTGAACCTTCCAACATCGCTTTGGGTCTTTGATTCGGATCTATTTGGGCTCGGATTGGGTTGAATTTGGTGTCGTTGGGTTTGTATTTCTGAGACGCTCAATTTGACTATAAGTTCGCTGAAATCAGAGTTCGGGTGCTTCCGGATTTAATTTTTGAAGTTTCCGGGTTGGTTTTTTCCTCGAGATTCGTGCCCGATCATGATTATTTCATGATGATGTATCAATTATTATATTATTGTTAAGTTCTAGAAAAATTTGAGTCAGGAGAATGTGTGTTTTACATCTCGGTATTATACAAATATTCAGCACGCATAGGAAAAAAAGAGTAATTAAAATCAGAATAATTTTACATGGAAACCCTAGGAAGGGAAATAACCATAGTGTTTGGCCAAGTTGAAAAATTCACTATATAGTAAATAACACAAGAACCTTCCTTTCTTCACTGTTGAAGAAGAGGGGGGTTAAACAAAGTTTTTCTTTATGGAGATTACAAAAACTAAGTGTCCACATAGGGACAATCTTTACCCAACAACAGGGTTTGATTTTCTCTAATAGGGAGTATTGGAAGCACTTGTATTCACAAGTGTACATCTATACCCAACAACATGGTTAAATCTCATCAATATTCTAGATATGGTGGTGATGGTAGTTGTCATGGCTGGAGCTGATGGTGGTCGTCGATGACGATGGCTGAAAAATGCAAGAGATCTCTCTCTAAATTTCTTTCTTCTTTACCTCCGCCCTTTATGTGAAGAATGAAGTCATATTTCTAGGTTTTTTGGAATGTGCATTTTGGTAATTTGAACCATAATTCAAAACAATCAATCGTATAACCCATATTAATTTCTTGGATTGTGAAATATTTATTCAACATTTAAGTACTTAATGGTGTCAGAATTCATTGAGCTTTGGCTCGTTGGATCTGTCTCATTGAGTCGTCTGATTCGACTATATGCATGTCTAATTTGGAGATCATTTGGTCATCTGATTTATACTAAGAAGCTTCAAGATATGCTTTAAACCCTTGATTTGAGCCCATTTGGGCTCAGATTGGAACAATTTTGTGTCATTGTGTTTGTCTTATTGAGATATTCTGTTTGAATATAAGTATGTTGAGATTGGAGTTTGTATGGTCCCAAATTTAATTTTGAAACTTTCCTATTCAATTTTGCCTCGAGATTCATTCTTGCAAGGTGATTATTTGTGACGAACCAATTGTCCCCTATTTTCAAATGTTGAAACTTGTTGAGTCCGAAAATATATGCACGAGCTTTCCAAAATAATGCAACATAAAACCATATTTTTTAAATAATTAGGAAGCATGACCTCTCCCTGAATGTCAATGTGGACATCCCCTCGGGACCATAAACCAAGTAACTTATCCTTAACTTTAACTCAAGCTTTCTATAAAGTTGGGGCATCGACCATATCAAAAAATGTCAAAGAATTTCAGTCTAAAATGTTTTAATTGCCCAAAAAAGTCTATTAAGGTTTTGTTGGGTTCCAAAGGTGTCAAAATTGAGTTAATAATGTTAGAAAACGGTCCCTATGGCCCAAAAAAATATTGGATAAGACTTGTTTGATCGTAGAAAATATTGGATTAAACCTGTTTTGGTCCAAAATTTGGCACGAATTGCTTTGGCACGTTGGGCCAACTAGCCGACCGACCACCTATTATTGACAGCAACGCAAGTAATGGGCTTCTTAATGGGCGTTGTTTAGCGCCTTCACCTGGGTGTAGTTTGTAGCCCGCACCTGAGGCGTAGGGCACCTACTCCCATAGTGCTATTTGATGCCATAATTGGGTTACCTTTCGGTGAACACCCCTCTCCCCTCCCCCACTCTTCTATTTTTTAAAGATAGATTTTTTTTTAAGCCATATAACTCTCCTCCTTAAAGTTACATAACTCTCTTCCTTAAAGCCCCATAACTTTTTCATTTAAAGTTATGTAACTCTCCTCCTCCCCTTTAAGTGTAAATATCTCTTTATGGGTTGATAAATTCACACCACTTCTCCTCTACAATCTTCTTTTGTCCTATCTTCTTTCTTCTCTACTTTTTTCTCACACAAGAGGTATTCTACTATCTTGAATAGGCAAAATCTCCTATTAAACTCTAGTGCCCTTTTATGTAGAGAACAAATTGCTCTTGCCCGCTTTTTTATCTTCTCACACGAGAGGCATTCCATTATCTTGAATATGTGGTATCTCATATCAAACTCTAGTGCCCTTTTATGTAGAGAACAACTTGCTCAATGTCCCTCTCTATAGAGAACAAGTTACTCTTGCCCCCTTCTCTTTCTCTTCTCCACTTCTTATCACACGAGAGGCATTTCACTATCTTTAATAGCTGTATTCCTTATCTAGCTATAGTGCCCCTCTTTGTAAAGAGCAAGTTACTCTTGCCCTCCTTTTCTTTCTCTTATTCACTTCTTCTCACACGAGAGGAATTACATTGTCTTGAATATATGGTATTTCCTATCAAGCTCCTGGGCCCCTCTCTATAGGGAATAAGTTGCTCTTTCCACGCTTTTTTTTTTCTCCACTTCTTCTCACATGAGAGGTATTCCACCATCTCTAATAGACGGTATCCCCTATCAATCTCCAATGCCTCTCTCTTTAGAGAACAAGTTGCTCTGAGTAATTTGATAACCCCGATGAGTGATCATTCTTCCCTCAAAATACCCATGATGAAAAAAGATCATCCGTCTCCTATATAAAATAGTGGTCCAAGGAGACCTTGCAAGGCAATAAGGATTGATGTCGTGATGTCTACAATTGCTGGTGATTCTTTGAACATATTTTGTAAGAAATTATTTTTTTTTCTAATTAGTTGGTGATAAATGCTTCTAAAAATTATGACCATGCATGTTTTCAGCTATCAGGATGGATAACTATTTATGAAATGAGTTCTCGAGCAAGCTTATGATTCCCTCCTACTCCCGAAATGATTGATATTTCAACATGTGGTGGTAGCTTGTCTCAATTTTCATATAGAGCTATGTTAATCATTATGGGACAGTTTGTCTTCTTAAAGGATCATGGAGCAATCTTGACGCTAGAGTACTTTTCACATATAAGTCATTTTAAATGTGATACTTAAGGTTGTATTATATTTAGATCCAAATGGTTAGACATTTGTATTATAGATCCACTAAAGAGTTGGGTCTATAGATTTTTCTTTGTAAAGAATGTCTGGAATCGTATAGAGAAGTGAAAAAAATTAAAAGAGCTGTTAGCTCCCCTTCATATTGAAGAAGAAAATATATTCAGAATTCTTAATATCTATGAATTTGAAAGTCTTTTATATGAGGTACTTTATCTTGAAAGGTATGTAGAAGAAGACTACTTACTCAAAGTTGATATATCTGTTCATGCGAGGAGGTCTCACATGGCTATGTTAAAAAAGTCAAACAAAAATCAAAAGGTAACTACACAAACATTGAAAGTTTTATCCAAACGGTTCTATCATAATAATGATCCACCCCTTTAATCCAAGAAGAAGAAAGTAGATGGAACTCTAACATGAAATTACTAGATGCGCCAAGAGGGGGGTGAATTGGATGATTAAGAACTTCTTTAATGAAAAGAAATGTCTTTTTATGACTTTATGCGGAAGAGAATTTCATTCACAATAAAAAGATATGTAATCAATTTCATCCACGCAATTAATCATAATAAAAATCAATGCGAAAATAAAGTGCAGAAAATATAATGGAAAGAACACACCAATTTATAGTGGTTCGGTCAAACAATGACCTACGTCCACTCCCCGGAGGCACCCTCCGAGTATTACACTAAACCTTTAGTGATTCTCCTTTAGCCCCCACAGCTAGGCGGAGAAGCCCTTACACAATCACTTCCACCTTCCCTGGTGCGGTGGAGGAGCCGGGTCCTTTGACACCAACGAGATCTTCTTCTTCCCAAAACTTCCTTCAAGACGAACCTTGAATCCGATGGTACTGAGGTGCAAGCTCGCCGGAGCAACTGTGTGAAATCTCCTTCACACTCCCTCGAAACCCCCTCCAAGGTTCTTCTCTCTCTCTCAAACTCCACCCTTTCCTCTCTCCCTTTCAAGTCCTCTCTTCAAGTTTTCTCTAGAAAAACGAAGCTACAATGGCTACCAAAAGACTCTTACAAAGTCTTATGAGAGTGCTTAAATAGAGGGCTCAAAAACCCTAAAAATACTCAATTCAGCCATTACTATCGTACAGTACGGTTCTACAATCGTACAGTACGATCTTCATAAATAGACTTCGTCCTGGTACGAAATGGTACGAACAGTTCAAAAATATTCGTACAGTACGATGCTAAATCGTACGGCACAATCCATGACAACACAGTTCGTACAAGACGATAGTCGGGACGATCAAACATCGTTTCTGTTCATCGTATGGTACGATGTACATCGTACAGTACGATGAGACAAAAAACAACTGATCGTCCGAGACGATTATAATTCGTCTCTGTTCATCGTATTGTACGAATGGGTTCGTACAATACGATGTTCAAATTATAATTAAGTTCGGATTTCTTGCACTAATCATGGGTTAAGTTAAGTAAGTATTTAGAGAACATCGTACAGTACGAACTTGTTCGTACAATACGAGCGGCGGAAAACATCTTACTTAAGTTAAAACGGCTGTTAGGATTTTGGCTTTGAACATATCGTACAGTACGAATATATTCGTACGGTACGATCTATTCACAGGATCGTACTACAACCCTCTGATCGTACGGTACGAATTATCATCGTACAGTATGATCTACAGAGAAGAAAATATATTACATTCTACATTTAAAACCTCTCCTCCTGTGTGTGTGCATGATCAACAAACTAACATACATCATTACAAGACTTGACTCAATAAATGAAAATTACATACTCATTTAATACGACCAATTCTATGCAATCTTGAGCCTTGAATATTCAAAGAATGGTGCATGATGTACCTGAACTATTAGTCAATATAGAAAGAAATTTGCACTACAGATACTATGAGAAATAAGAGATTAATAAATATTATTTGTTATCATCAAAATCATAAACTCGGAAGCCCGAGTTGTAACATAACAATAGTAACCAACGATAAGGGTCATAAAGATTCTTCTCCATATGTTCATCCTTTGAAGTTACATATTCTTAAAGAAGTATTGACTCGTCAATGTAGTGGACGTCGACGAGTCAATAAATTGGTGAGTAGTTGTTCTTCTTTCTCTTTTTTTCATACATACAAAAACATAAGTTTCTAGTAGATATCTTGTACTTATTTCAGATGTTACAGCAAATCGATATTGATCATGAGCTAACTTAGACCTTGAACGAACGAAATAATTAATTTATAAAGATTAGAGTCATCTTCAAGGAGAATATAGGTGAAAATATGAAGTGAATAACAGGGAGATGATGGCAGGGGAAGACCAATTAGAAGAATGTATAATTGAATTAACTACCAAGGTAATTTCTATTTCTTTGTCGTGTCGAGAGATGGATCAGATCCAAAGTGAATTGGTTAATGCACGAGCAAAGATTAATCAGCATGTGAAGGATCGACAGGGTTTTTGAAATGAAGATAGCAACTCTTGAGGATGAAAATAAGAGATTTAAGACTCTTCTATCTTAGAAAAAATCTTTTTATCAAAGGTTAAGTCTAGATTAGGATTATTATCTCCCAAAGCTATAGAAAATTTCAAAAAATCCTTAGCCTACAAGAGTATGATTCAAGATTTATTTAAAGCCTTGTGATCATATATATGATGTAAAGTGAAGGATTTGGGCAACTATGCATTGAAGAAGGCTTTATTCGGGGCTTCATAAAAGAAATTTGACTAGTACAACGTCAGATAGGAGCAAATATGACATTAATTGGTATAAAAGAGGTCAATTAAATCCCCCTTTGGATATTAAAAAGATTTCAAACCTTTTTAAGATTTTTTATCAAAACATGAATTTAGCCTTTATAGAACAGGTCAATTAAAACCCTTTTGACGTTGCTTATCAAAATATGACATTAATTTGTATAAAAGAGGTCAATTAAATCCCCCTTTGGATATTAAAAATTTTTTTACACCTTCCTGGGATTTTTTTTATTAAAACATGATAATAGCCTGTGCAGAATAGGTCAATTAATGCATAATATATATATATATATATATATATATATATATATATATATATATATATATATATAGCAGCATTATATCACTTTATGAATCAAATTGAAAATTTAATCACGATTCTAAAAATATTTTTCATAATTTCAAATATATTTTTGTGACTTATAGATAACCTAAGTATAAGATGATCACGAACATTAAGGGTACTATAAGATATGAGCATATTCTAGTAACTATAAAGCACAAACAAATCAAGGCTATAAAATAAGTGTATAGAAGGGTGATTATGAGGTATGAATAAATCAAGGTGAATGAAAGATAAGAGCATGCAAAGTCAACTACATGACACGAATAAATTAAGGAGACTTTAAAATAAGTCCATATCAGGGCTATTATAAGCTAAAAACAAAACAAGCTTATTATAAGATAAGATCATAACATATTAACATGAAAATCATAAGGTATGAGCATAATAAGGTGATTATAAGGTATGATCAAGTGGAGGAAACTACAAGGTAAGATAAAATTAAGGCAAATATAAGAAAATTTTGCATAAAGGTGTTTATTAGGTGATTATTGAAATAAAAACATACAAAGTCAACAATAGAGTATGATTTATACAAAACTCATCAAATTCAAATAAAGGGAGAGATCATTAATGTGCTACTTTGTCTTTTTAACACAAGCACATGTAATTCATTTATCATACAAGTGTTATATATTACAAGTGATGCAACCTAGCTTACTTTGAAAAGCAAGAGAAAATTTACATGAATTTTTTTAAAATTACATGCAAAATATTATTATTTTTTAAAAGAAATTATCAATAAGATTTTTCTAACTTTTCTCCTAGGAAGGTTGTTGTAAATAAAAAAAAATAAAAATAGTTCAATGGTGGTCTCACATAGAATGGAGCCATTTTAGATAAATACTAAAAGAGAAACTCTCCAACAATGAGAAAATGAATGGATAAAGAAAAATCAATATACTTGTGCTTGGAGATTACTTCAACATTTAGCTCTTGGATTTCTCAATTAATCTGACCGAAAATCTCATCTAGCAACTGAGAAGAGTGGCTCCCAACAACTTAACCCTCTAGTAGTGTCACTTGGCTCCTTTTATGTTCCATGGGGGTCTTAAGCACTTTCACTATGATGACCAATAAGAAAAGGGGCATCTTAACTCCATGAAATATAAGTGCTTTACCACATATCTTAGGGATCAAGACTAAAATTCATGTGGCTCCTCATTTTTCTTCTAACCATCCACATTAACTTCAATACGTCTTTTTAACAACCTTGTTGACTCTCATCATGCTAGGATCTGAGGGCGGTAAGTTTTAATTAACAACATCTTCACTTAGGTATAAATCTCCTTTCTTTACATCTGTTGACATATCCTTAGAATTGTCAACATGAAGCTTAGGAGGAGGCAATTACTAGTGAAGACCATTGGGTGCAAGCTCTTGTTGCAACTTATCAATCCATGTGGGACTCTCATGAGAAGCCTCTTCCACTGCATTTGGGTCTAACTTCACCTCGAAACTGCTTTTTATCAAAAATTATACCAACAAGTTTACTTGGCATGAACCTAAAATTCAAGTTGCAAGATACTTTATAATAAAAAACAACTTACCTTCAAATGCCTCAAAAAGTTGTCCTTCCACCAAGTTAATCTTTCCCGTTAAATTGCATCAACATCATACTCTTTATTAATAGGCTCCCTAAAAAGGAATAATTCCTTAATTACCTAGCTTATCTAGCTCCAACTTCCTCTACCTAATCGACTCAAGCTCTAGGATCAAATCCATGTTCCTCATTATTTCATAAGCCTTCAGCTTCCTCCACTCTTCATTATATATGTGATTATAGTGCTCTCTAGAAGAGCCTTGATCTTGAAAGTAGGATAAGAGCACTTTCTTGCCATATAAGAAAAATGAACTATATATATATCTCACAAGGATAAAATGTAAAAAGGAAAACCCCATAAATGAGGGCCTTAAATCTATATTTATAGATGTCTGGGATGGTAACATGTGCGGAGTAGTCAAATAAATTTAGCTTTGCATTGAGTGTGCAACATTTGGTCATAATTATATTTTAATTCTCTGATTCTTTGAATAATTCTACATGATAAAAATATGATTAATGTCCATTACATATAAGTATATTAGTGAGAATTGGAAAATTAAGATGATATATAAATATTTTCTTAAGAATCATATGATATACCAATAATACTAAAACGATGCTTTTTCGTGAGTGCCGTCTGCTAGGGTTTTTGCCCTAGTCGCCTTCGCCTTCTCGCCGACTTGCTTGCGTTTTCATGGCAAATAAAAGGCTGGATCCAGGTTTTCTTGAGGGTAAGAACTCCAAATCCTTTAAAGATGTGTTGTCTGGTTCCGTTGCTTCGGCTAGCTTTCCGGATTGTCGTGTATCTACCATTCGAGGTATGTCTGCTTTGTGGTTTTCGGAAGATGAGTTTTTGCATCTTGCTAAACCGTTCGATTTTGCTTTGGTGGGGAAGTTTCACTTGAAACGGCCAGTTTTGGATTCCATTCGTAGATTTTTTTTCAATCTTAAACTTTTGGGTGACTTCTCTGTGACTCTGTTGGATCAGTCGAATGTGTTGATTAAGCTTTCTAATGATTTAGATTAATTTTTGCACACCGTTCTTACTTTATTTCTGGCTGTTTCATGAAAGTAATCAACTGGTCGCCTCTCCTTGACATGTCGGAGGAGTCACCGATTGTCCCTGTTTGGTTATCTTTTCCGGGTTTGCGTCCTCAACTGTTTTTCTCCTAAGATTTTATTTGGGTTGAGATCGGTGTTTGGGCGCCCGATTCAAACCGATAATGCTACGGCTATGGGATCGCATCCCTCAGTCGCACGCATCCTTGTTGAAATTGATATCTCTAAATCTTACCCTGAATCGGTGTGGCTGTGTCCTAAGAAATTTGGGTATGTTCAAAGGGTGGTTTTTGAGGGCTTGCCCAGCTTCTGTCAACATTGTAAGACTGTGGGTCACAAGAAGTCGGAATGCTCTAAGCTTTTTCCTCATCTATGTCCGGCTGTGAATTCGGCTCTCCCTCCGGTGGTTGCCGGTTTAAAACCTTTAGTGAATTCTGTTGACTCTATTAATTCTTCTATCCCGATTGTTAACTCAAATCCTCTCGGTGTAACAAATGTGGTTAATGGTGTGGTTCCTTTAGTCCCTGGACCTCTGATTTGTGATAGTGAATGTAATTCTGTGGAGGCAGTAGCTTTACCTGCGTGTGTTTCGTCCCTTGAAGCCGTGGTATCCCCAATTCCGTTGGTTGATTCTAACGGGTTGGAGGATGCTGTCTTACCTGTTAATGAGGTTGGGGTTGTCTCGCTCCCTTTTATTTCTCCTGTTGTTAACAATTGTAATGAGGGGGCTATGTGCAATATTGTGGCTGGGTCTGTTGAACCGGCTGTTCTATCGTCTGAGGCTGAAGTTTCTGTTTTACCGGCTGTGACTGCTGTTAATGATCCTGACTGTGTGCTGGTGGAGAATTTGAATGGAAACTCGGCATGTTCCAATAATTTTGTTGATGTTCCGGTACACTTGGTGGACACGCTCAATATGGTGAATCATTTGGGTGAAAACTCTGGTTTTGATGTTAGGAATCACGTGGATTGGTTGCATGGATTGTCTGATTTTGAATCTGAATCCGATCGTTCAGATTGTGGTTTCATCTCGATGGATTTTTGCGGGGGTTCTGACCCTGGGAATGACTTTTCTCTGGTTCGTGATAGACCAGTTCGTTCAATTGCTTCTCGTGGGAGAGCTCGTGGGAGGGGCCGTAGAAGACGATAACTGCTTGTTGTTTATTGTTATTTTTTCGCCGTGGTGGTCCGCTATTTTTGGGGCAATGATGTGGCTGGGGCTCGTGTCCTCGTCGTTTTGCTGGTGGCAACCTTTGGTGATGTTCGTAGAGTTGGTTGGTCTGGGCACTATCTTCACCTTATTTGATGGTTTGTGCGAGGCGTCAGAGATGCTGGGAGCCTCGGCCGATTACTGAGCCCAATCTTCAGTGTATTTTGCCTTTTGCTTTTCTTGTTTGCCCTTTGATGTTGTAACCGTGTTGTAACCGTGTTATATTTATTAATATATTAGTTTTTTGTTAAAAAAAATGATATACCAATAAATTCATAACTTTTTAATTATAATTATATATATATATATAAACTATTGCTCATATTTAATGTTGAAGAACGGTGTGTAATACTACATATCGCCTCCTCCGTCGTTACTAATTTGCTCCTTCCTCGTTGAAGGAATATATCATCAAATCAACGCATAGTTGACCTTATTCGACAATAAATACAAAATTCTCATTACAATTAGTCCAAACTGCAAAGGTCAAACTCACATATCTGCTAAATTTCGGCACATAAAAAGAATTTTAATTTAAATGCAGCCTTTTTTTGCTCTTATGGATGAAAAAAATTTTTAAAAAAAAATAAAGAGGAAACAGACTTCCCAGCCATAATTGAAGGGAAGGCAATAAAGCAGACACAGACTTCTCAGCCATAATTGAACAGCAAGCTTCACAACAAGCTTTTTTATCGAAGGAACCCTCAACCTTGGTAAGGATTTTTACAGAAGAGTACAAATATCATAGGCTGTCTCAAATGGTGGAGCTCCATGGTGTCCCCACACCTTATCATTCCTTATCATCACACCAAGCTATCCAAAATCTTTGAAAGAAACTCAAAATTTGCTCAAACTTCATCGCAAACGCTTCACTTTTTTAAGCGCCTCGGCCTCCCTTCGCCATCCTTTCCTCTTCCCATACAAGCTATCCAAAATCTGAAAGGAACTCGATAACTTGTTCATAGAAGTTGTACAACTGCATAGTATAAAGGCCTCAACTTTTTCAAGCAGTCTCCCTCTTCCCTTCTCCAAGTTCACCCCTTCCCCTTCGTCTTCCTTCCTTCACTTTAACACCTCCCTTTTTTTTTTTTTGTCTTTTTTTGTCATCATCATCTTCTTCTTCTTGTTCTTCTTATTATTATTCTATCACATCGAATGTTTCATGTCATTCACAAAACGCAATATAACCATTTGGCTAAGACGCACTTCGATGTCCTTTTGAGCTGGAGCAAGCTCGTCTCTATATTGGGAAACAGAAGGAAGAAGGGGGCATTCTGGTCACTGAGAGAAAGAGGGAGAGAGAGCACAGAGAAGCAGAGAGCAGGAGCACTTTCGTTCGGCCTTGGCTACTAGCTTTGATTGGGGTCTGAAGTACATGAAAGGCGAGTGATTTCTGGTGAGTGGGGGAGGTGGCGTGGATGCCTTTCTGGCGCTTTATCACGCTTTATCTTATTGATGCTTCTCCTGTTTTTACCATTTATTTTTAATCATGTTCATTTTGGATAGATAATGGATAGATAATGGACAGGGCAATCAGACATCCCTCACCACGTTATTCCCCCATCATTCTCTCAAAGGAATCTACTTTCACGGAACCAATGATTCAGGATTCCTACCAATAATCATCACCAAGCCACCTCCATCTTCTTGCTTCTTATCGCCATATCTCTTCTGCCGCCCCCTTGGAGCCAAATCCCACGAGGGTGATACGGTTCCTGTTCGATTCTAGGTTCGATTCCTTCATAACTTGGGTGTGATCTGCTTTGCAGTAACTAAACTCTTTTTTCTGTCTATCTCAAGGTCGAAACTTGCTGGGTTTTACTTGTTTTTCTGATTTCGATTTTTTTTTTCGCTTTTTAGGATTAAGCTGAGACTTGCTCTGTAGTTAAATTTTGTTTGCTTTTTGTTCCTCCCTTTGTCTTTCGTAGATTTTAGTTGGTTATACAAGTATTCGATAGCTCCAGTTAGTTCCAATTTGTTGGACATACAGGAGGACCTTTCATTTAACCTTGATTTTTTGGCCATGTTGTTTGGATTTTTGTGAACTGAAAACTTTGTTTTTTTTTTTATACGTTAAAGTCAACTGAGATTACCACTTCATCTTGGTTCTTCAAATCTAGCTCTTCATTGCAAGCATACCGTTGAGTTCCTGGTTCAAAAGATCATGAATACTTAGTTGCTACTCTGGATGATCTTTCTTACTGTCAGAAGTTGAATTTTGATAAGTATGCTGGTTATGGATCTTCTATGATTTCCCCATGAACTGGTTTATTGATGCTGGAGTCATGGAGCAGAAGAGTGGCTTCCTTGGTGATAAGGGCAAGTGTTGGTTATGGTGGGCAGAGGAACTCTCGTTGAGGGGTTGGAAGAACCACATCTACTGCCATTATTTTGGTTCCAAGAAAATCAGGGAGACTTGGTGGAGAAAGCTTCTCTTTTTATGGGTTGTAGGTTGGTTGCTTGGTTCTTTATGGATTTTCTGGTTCATGTACTCACAAGCTGTTGAGAAGAGGAAGGAGACACTAGCGAGTATGTGCGATGAGCGAGCTCGGATGCTGCAAGACCAATTCAATGTGAGCATGAACCATCTTCAGGCTTTAGCAATTCTTATATCGACCTTTCATCATGCAAAAGAGCCTTCTGCAATTGATCAGGTAGTACCTCATCTTATAATCTTTTCTTTGTTTTGCATTAGACAACGTAGAATTTTATTTTGCCTGATTTAGGCTTCGTTTGGTATGGCTTTCTTACTGCTTCTTAAAACGTTTTTTTAGTAAAAAAATTAATTTTTTTTGTAATAAAAAGCCGCTTTAAAAAGCAGAAAGAATGTTGTCCCAAATGAAGCCTTATATAGCCTTTTTTTTCTTGTTGATTGCTACTGAAAAAGCTTTATTTGGTTTGGATTTCATCATTAATGAGCAGATGACTTTTGCAAGATATGCTGAAAGAACTGCTTTTGAGAGGCCATTGACAAGTGGTGTAGCTTATGCTGTTAAGGTTTTACATGCTGAAAGAGAGGAGTTTGAGAGGCAACAGGGATGGACCATTAAGGTAATGTATTCCAAAAAGCAATCTCTGGCTGCTGAGACACAGGAGGTGTCACCTGTACAAGTGGAGTATGCTCCTGTTATATTTGCGCAAGATGCATTTAAGCATGTAATCTCAATTGATATGTTGTCGGGCAAGGTAAAGTTGTCGACCTATTTGTCTATCTACCCCTCATTATTCAAATCCAAGACTAAGCTGTTGCTTTCTTAAGTAGGAATGTCATTAGCTCTTATGTACTCAACTAAAATATTCCCTGCTTTTTATAGTAGTTCAAAATTTCGATAAATTATTAGGTTCGGACACTGGATAGAGAGAATCATCCGAATTTCTCTCTGTCTATAGTAAAAGCGCAGCTGCTACAGTTCCTGCGCTTTTATTGTAGATAGAGAGAAGTTCAGATGATTCTCTCTGTCCGGTGTCCGAACCTAATAATTTGCCCAAATTTTCATCTCTTAGTAGCAGAGATGAGCTAGTGAAATATTGAAATATTTATGCTACATAAATTTTGAACACAAACATGCTGAACCCATTTTCCCATATGATGAAGCAATTTGTTATCATCTAATTGTGACTGGTGATTTTGCGTATTGTCATAAGTATGATGTTCCAAATTATTCGAAAGTGAACTTGGTTCGATAAGGCTGATACAGTCATCCAAGTCTATTTCTTTGCTTACTGATACAATATAACTGGGTATCTGCAACTTTTGATGAGATTTAATAGCTAGCAGTGTTATGTTTCTAACTTACCCTTCATTATGAATATATAAATACATTAGCTGAGTGAAAATTTACATATGCAGGAGGATCTTGAAAATATCCTAAGAGCCAGGTCGTCTGGGAAGGGTGTTTTAACGGCTCCCTTCAGGCTTCTAAAATCAAATCGTCTTGGTGTCATCCTTACATATGCAGTCTACCGGAGAGAACTTCCTGTAGATGCAACTTCGCATGAGCGAATCCAAGCTGCCATTGGGTTGGGCATTTGATTAATAACTCAAATATATACTAGAAAATATATTTCTATTCTTAGAAGCTCATATTAAGAACTTTTTTCAGGTACTTGGGTGGAATTTTTGATGTTGAAGCTTTGGTAGATAAATTACTTCACCAGCTTGCTTGTAAGCAGTCTATTATGGTTAATGTTTATGACACCACTAATTCTGATGAACCTATAAGTATGTATGGTGCAAACATTACTAATAAGGGCATATACCATAAAAGTTCTCTCAATTTTGGGGACCCAATGAGAAAACATGAGATGCATTGCAGGTAACTGAGATGGTTTTTTATGTGGAATAATTGAACAGGAACATATCATAATTGGCCATGAATTTGCAATCAGGTTCAAGAAAAATCCACCTTTGCCATGGCTTGCAATTACAACTTCATTTGGAGCTCTTGTTATTGCATTACTGATCGGCTACATTTTCCATGCAACTGTCAACCGCATAGCTAAAGTAGAAGATGACTACAGGAAAATGATGGAGCTTAAAAAGAGGGCAGAGGCAGCAGATGTTGCTAAATCACAGGTAATTTAATAAATGTTTTGTTTTATTTGTTAAGTGTTCTGGTTAGTTAATTATTTTTTCAGTGTAAACTTATTCTGGTAGAGGCAGACCTAAAAAAACTTGGTTAGAAAATATTAGAAATGATCTTTCTTTATTAGATTTAAACGAAAATTTAACTTTTACTATGACACAATGGATAAAAAGGATTCATATAGCTGACCCCACGTAGTGGGATAAAGGCTTGATGTTGTTATTGTTGTTGTTGAAACTTATTCTGATGCTTATGTTTTAGTTCCTGGCGACTGTTTCTCACGAGATCAGAACCCCGATGAATGGAGTTTTGGGTAAGGATGAAATACTAGATTGTTACTTGTTTAGTTGAAGCTCTATTTCTAAAAGTATTATGAATCTTCCTCAAAAAGATTCTACTAATTGTTGTTGTTGTTTAGGTATGCTACAAATGCTCATGGACACTGATCTTGATATAACACAAGAAGATTATGTTAGAACTGCTCAAGCTAGTGGGAAGACTTTGGTCTCACTTATAAATGAGGTTCTTGATCAGGCAAAAATTGAATCTGGTAAGCTTGAGCTTGAGGCTGCTCCTTTCGACTTGAGGGCTGTTTTTGATGATGTCCTGTCACTCTTCTATGTTAAATCTCAAGAGAAAGGAATTGAGGTAAGTAACTGCAATTTTTATGTATGTTTTTATCTAACAATGTTGTCATATCTTTAGAAGAATGTTACTTTCCATCATCTGACTTTATGTTTTGGATTCGCCGCTTGAATTGGGCGTATAGTTGGCAGTGTATGTTTCCGATCGGGTTCCAGAGACTCTTATTGGTGATTCAGGACGAATTCGCCAAATCATCACGAACCTGATGGGTAATTCAATCAAAGTAAGACATGGTTTCCAGCTATTGTGTTTTAATTTGCTCCAAGTATTTCTTTTCTCTTGTTGATCTGAGCCTTTTATCAAATGTTTCCAGTTCACAGAGAAGGGGCATATATTATTAACTGTTCATCTTGTAGAAGAGGTGATGGCTTGCTCATTAGAAGAGGAAAAGAAGGGACATTCTTTGTATAGCTTGAGTGGTTATCCAGTGATTGATAGAAGGCAAAGCTGGGCTAACTTTAAAATCTTCAACCAAGACCTTCCAGGATTTCAGCAGATTCTCTCATCTTCATCATCTGACCTTATAAACCTGATCATTTCTGTTGAAGATACTGGAGTGGGGATCCCGCGCGAAGCCCAATCCCGAGTATTTACTCCCTTCATGCAGGTTGGGCCCTCGATTTCGAGGATTCATGGCGGTACTGGAATTGGGCTAAGCATTAGCAAATGCTTGGTGAGTCTAATGAAGGGCGAGATTGGTTTTGCAAGTGAGCCTCAAGTAGGTTCTACATTCACCTTTACCGCTATTCTTTCAAGAGCACAAGCCAACTTGAATGAGTACAAGCCATCAGAGTTTCAAGGAATGACTTCTTTAGTCATTGATCACAGGCCAGCCCGCGCAAAGGTTACAAGATATCATCTCCAACGACTCGGAATACAATCCGAGCTAGCTATGGATCTAAAGGATGCCATTCCATTGATTGCAGATAGAACACAGCTTGTTAATATGGTACTTGTTGACAAGGAGGCTTGGTCAAAGAATGCAGACCTTTGGCCTCTTTTTATGGACAAACTAAGGAAGGAGAAAAAATTAGATACTCCAAAAGTTTTTATTTTGGCTAATCCTTGTAACTCTGCTAGGAACGGTTCAGCAAACTCTACGGAATATGGTTCTACAGTGATTATGAAACCCTTGAGAGCAACTATGCTTCTAGTATCTTTGCAACGTGCCATGGGAAGTGGAGGCAAGGATAACTTCCAAAATGGAGTGCTTCCTGGTTTGTGTTTGAGTAGCCTTCTTCATGGAAGGCAAATTCTTGTTGTTGATGACAACATAGTGAACCTCAGAGTAGCTGCAGGTGCTTTGAAGAAGTATGGAGCTGAAGTAACCTGTGCAGATAGTGGAAAAAAGGCTATAACGATGCTCAAGCCTCCACACAAGTTTGATGCTTGTTTTATGGATATTCAAATGCCTGAAATGGATGGGTATGTCCTTCTTGCATTTCTTCTTATGAGAACTAATGGTGCATTTCTGTTTTTCTTAGGAAAAGGCTGTCATTCTATGATGCACCGACACTTTTCCTCAAAGAGGCGTGCAATGTCCGACATGACACGCGTCCGACACTTCTCTGACACGTGTCGGACACGCCAAAAACGTGTCTGATTAAAAAAGATTAAATACAAATTGGACATGCATGTCCGACACGCGTATCTTAAATATTTTATGATTTTTTTTTTTAAAACGAGTATCTTAAATACAAATTTGATGTTCGATGCTAGCAATTTCTACATCCACTACTTGACATCTCATCTTTGTCCAATGCCGTCTCAACATCGACGACCAATGCCCTCTCAACATCGACAATAAATGCCCTATTAACACCGACGCCCAATATTTACTGCATAACATCAATGTCTGACACTCGACGGCATTATTATCTCCTCTCTCGATGACTGATAAACGGCATCAATACCCGACTCTTGACATCCTAATATTAATCATTTTAAGCTCAAACTTTAGTTAAATGACTTAATATTTCTAATTTTTTTTTAAACTATACTTATTTAATTTGTATACACTATTTTTAAAATATAAAACTATAATACCGTATCAAACCCATGTTCGTGTCTTATATTTTTAATAATTGACGTGTCCTGTGCCAGTGTCGTGTCATATCCGTGTCGTTGTGTCTGTCATTACTACTGATCAGTTATTGCCTTAGATAATATCTCAGACTTCTATATCATGAATTGAAATTTTATTTGTTAAACTAACGTTCATTGATATTTTTGCTTGTGATAAAATTTTCTGTTGACTGAATTTTTTTACTTGAGAAAGGTACTGTGGCATTTGACTACTTTTTTCAGGTTTGAGGCTACTAGAAGGATACGCGAGATGGAGGCTAATATAAACGACCGCATAAAGCATGGAGAAATTTCCTTAGAAGATTGTGGTAAAATATTGCATTGGCATGTTCCCATATTGGCCATGACAGCAGATGTGATCCAGGCTACACATGAGGAGTGCTTGAAATATAAAATGGATGGCTATGTGTCAAAGCCATTTGAAGGAGAGCAGCTATATAGGGAAGTCACTCGATTCTTTAAATCAAACACAAAGAAGATTCAGTAGGTCAGCTTATTGTTCTTAATGATACCAGAGGATTTTGACTAGAGGGATCTTCTAATCCAGCCTCAGGAATCCATTGAGTTTTTGTTTGATTTGATGAGCAAGCGCTCTTACGATTATGAGGTAATTTGCATTATGTAGTTATTATATATGTCGATATATATTCAGCACTTGGAATTATTCTGTGCGGAAACCGGACGCAGAACGCCGTATGGAGACCAACCAGAATGCGTCACGTCAGCAGTACCGAGCTGATGTACCGAGCAGTACCAAGTCGCGGTACCGAGCACAGGGGTGACGTGGCGCACTCTGGTTGGTCTCTGGACAGCGTTCAACGTCCGCACAGAATAATTTTTCCTGTAAGTTGAGGTTTAGGAAAGAACTTCATACCCTACGAAGATGTTCCATCTCACAACTAAATTTGATAGTGAACAAAGATTCTGAGGTTGGAGCAGTAGGTAGGTTTCCTCCATTTGACCTAGATGTGATACATTCTAGTCACAAAAAAGAACTTTATATGATGCAAGAAATAAATATGGTAGCAACTTGCACTGAAATAAGCTTTTATTGAAATGCATGCCAGGGGTGAGATTTTGCACTCTGCAATTTCTACTCTGAAAGGGAGCTCACTAACTTCTGGTTCAGATCAAAGCTAGACAGTGTAAAGATGTAGAAGTAGTTATTGACCTCAAATTCCATGTCCTCATTGTACAGTAGGGAGATACTTCTCTTCCTGGTTTAAAGGTTTGTGCAGTAGATTGAATGAAGTGTAAAATAAATATGGTAGCAACTTGGGGAGATTCTTTGGTTCCTTCTACCAATTATGATTATGAGTGTATAGAGATGCACAGTCTTTGACATCTTTCAATTATTTGTTGAATCATCTGATAGTTTTGCATCTGAACTTTCTCAATACTTTATTGCTTGGATGTGAATTAATAAGAAAAAAATTGTTCAAGTCTGGTCGCTTGTTCTTGTGTTTTTTCCTCATAAAATTTAGCTAGTAACCTCTCATAAACATAATTGTTTTCTTGATGTTTTGGTGTTCTATTTGAGATGAAAGTGCTTGGGACTATGAATTTCACCCCTGATGGAAATTTGTGCGACTAACTAGAATGTGTCCAACATACAAGTCGAAGGCAGAAAAGCACCATGTTCTATGATTTTTGGTGCACTTATGTTGTTTTGATATGAATAACAAAATTGATTTTGCCACGCATAAATTTTAATGCATTTTTTAAAATCAACTTAAATCGAGATTGTTCGTACATTTAGACTTTGTTTGGGACGGCTTTTTTATAGCTTCTTAAAGCAAATTTTTAGTACAAAAATTAAAAAATTTGTATTATAAAGTTGCTTTAAAAAGTAGTAAGAAAGCCGTCCCAAACAAAGCCTTAATCGAGATTGTCTTTTGATATAATGAAATTAAGGCTTTGTTTGGAACAACTTTTGATTACTATTTTTCGTTATTTTCAATAATTTTTTTTTGTTATGAAACTGCTTTCAAAGGATTACTGAATTTTGAGCTTAAAAATAACTTAAATTTAGCAAACATTCATTTTAAAAGTATTACTATATATTTGATTTGTGTTTATTAGTGAAGTAGAATTCCTCAATTTTTATTCACATTCTCATCAAAGATGTTTAAATACCACACTTTAATTTTAAAAATAACATATTAATTAATACTCATTAATCATTGTCAACACACTATATAAGTATATAACTATAAATATTAATGCTTTAATCTTTTTTAATGCAATCATATAAGATATTACACAATTATCGCTTCAATGAGTGGGGGTATGAACATTTCAACTCATGAACTGTCGTGAAAGTTGTTTTAAAAAGCAATTAAAAGTGACTTCTAGCACCAGTTCAAAAGTCATTGTAAGATGTGATAAATACAAAATTTTGATTGTGTACCTACCAACGCTCACTATTGTAGTCCTCTACTATCACTCATTGTCACCCACCATCATCACATCACTAGCTTTCTCCTATTGCTCCCATCACATGCTTTCTTTTATCCCTCCAATCTCCTCCAAGCCATGTTTCGCTCTCTTGATTTTTTTGGTAAAAAAAGCTAAGAGGTCCGCTCGACAAGCATCTTCTTGAAGCATAGGAAAGGAGGAGGAGGAGGAAGAGAGGCCGAGATAGACTCTAGCTCAAGCTATGACTTTCATTTTAGCCGTTAATGCCAAGCTTAATCCATCCCAGTTAAAAATCAACTTCTCTAAAGCCAGCAATGGGAGAAAATTGATGATGGGAGCGACAATAGAAAATCGGCAATGGAAGCAATGATACTTAAAGAAGTTAAGGTAAGTAGTATTTTTTGATGTTATTTAATGGTTTAAGTATTATCTACATAAAAATAAATTTAGATGTTAAATATATAAAACCAGTAGTTTTAAGTATTGTGTATACAAATCCTACAATTAGATTTCATTAGTTATTCTTCTCATAAACTCGATATGATCCAAAATCTTTTCCTAATTTTCAATATTATGCAAAAAGCAACCCATAACAAAAAATAATAAAATATCAATTAGATTTCAACCCTTCTTTTCCTTACTCTTTCTTTTATAAATTCTTTATTTGTATAATTTTTTAGTGCATGAATTTAGTTAAATTATAGTTATAAATTTGATCAAAGAGAAATTATTAATCTTTTGAAAACTAATTGTTATGTAGTAATCTTCATATTAATTATTAATAAAAAATTATTTTAATTTAATTTTTGCTATCAAAATGATCTTAATATATTATTTATTTTGAAAAAATCCTAAATTAGCGCAATATTATTTAGGTTAATAATTTTATGCTGAGTTTTATAAAATTGAATTTAATTCTACTAAATTTGTAATTTTTTCTTCATTAAAAGAGTTTCTTATTTCTTTTTTTGCACCAAATATTAGCTATATTAAAAAGTATGACAACAATAAGAAATTTAGATTAACTTAATTTGTTTCCATAATATTGACAAAATATTTACAAAAAGCCCTTTAGGTAAAGATCATAAACCACTTATTTTTAATTAAAGCACTCATCCTCATCCAAATGCCAATCTAATTCAACATTCATATTGATGTTGGATGACATTGGCCTCTAGTGTTTACCGATCTAGCCCTCTTCTTTATATTTGGTGAAGGTCATGATAACGTCATCTTCTTCTTGGTTATCTTCTTCTTCTTCTTCCCTTGTATGTTATTTTGATGAGTGTCGTGGTTGAAGAGATCCTCCCAATAGGCTAAAAATACGTGATCAATTTGGATTGTATGTCTAGTGCATTTCACTTGTTCTTTTTATGAGTTATTTTTCAGACTTACATAATATAGTGGTGTATGAAAATAATGATATAAACTTATATATATCTAAGTGGGTTTTCTAAAATATCATTGTTGTATGGTACATGTAAGGTGGGAAACCCAATATACTTTTACTCCTAAGCTCATATTTGTAGCAAATACAAATAGCCAGCCGTGTTCACTCTAATAGGTTTTCTTACCTCTTTTCTATATATAAATTGCAACATCTATTGAATAAGTTGAGCAAAAGGATAAATTATATAACATGCATAGGTACTACTAAAGAATTTAGCACTTGATGTATCATGCATCAAGAAACAACCAATAATGAAGTGGGTGTAAGTATAAATACATCTAATTAAGTATATATCGAGTATATCCATATAATAGTTTTTAGTGAATTTTCAAATCAACCATCATAATATCATATATGTTTTGCACATGTTTATCCCATATTAAATAATGACATAATTTTATGATTAAATTTGTCATTACATAGAGCTTCAGAAATTATTAATGTGCTAAGAAGCTCATCTAGCCTTGTGCGATATTGTACAATAGCTCTAAAGCACTATAACCCATAAAGATTTGGTCATTTATTTGGACACCTAATATGATCACCATACCTTGGAGAGTAACAACTTCTCTTTGACTAATAAGTAGAAGATATTTATTTGTGTGGACCAACATTCCACTACGGCTATGGTAGATTTTGATCTAGCTAAATGAATCAATGTTGATAAAGATAGATAGCACTAGCTATCTCAAATGCTTCAATAAACCTTGGCTAGTCCACAAAACACTATCTAGCTAGCAATAGTAGCAAGTGGCTAACAACCTCCAATATGATTTATTGTATTCAAATTATTAATGACTCAATAAAATACTGATTAATTTAGTATTACCAATATATAAGTAAGGTTATTATTTCGAAGCCACTACTAAAATATAGGGCTATCGCAACACAAAATTAGACATTTGCCGACGGTTTTTAAAACCACTCCTAACAACTGTTCGTTGTGAAAAAATCTTGTTTTTTGATAGTGAGCAGGTTGATTGATCTAATCTATGTAGATGTGCAATGCTTTGATTGACCACTTATGGCGGTTGATTGATCCATATCATTGTTTATGTTAGCTTCTCATCAAGAAAAGGCCTTGGTCTTCTGGTAGTGTTTTTTTGATTTTCTATTTAATTACCAACCAAGGGCTTCTATGGTTTATCATGAGAGGATAAAGGGAGAATAAAATAAGAGGACTCTTTGTCTTGCCATTTGTCAGTGGATTTGACCAGCTTATAAGAATCCAATAAGGAATCCCGAGAATAATAAATTATATAGTAATTAACTTAAGGAAAAAAGATTTTAGCTGCAATTAATAGTATTAGATTTCCTTAGTTTTATTTTATAAATCACATCAGTCCATTGTACCAATCACATTGATTAGTGTAGTAAAATGCCCTTGCTGAAATAAGCTTTCATTGCTCATCTGCCAAGGAATGCCTTTATTTTTTCCCACTGAATAGCTCCTCTGAAACCTTATAAATCTTCAATTTCTTACAAACCTGAGGAGCTTTGAATCGTTATGAGATATGTAAATTATTATTTTTATCATCTTAAGTAAATTATAATGCATGAAGTGAGTTTTAAAGATGATTAAGAATGCTATGTTAATGCTATAACTTGGTGGTGAAATTAGTGTTTTAGGCTACGTTTGGGACGGCTTTCTTATTGCTTTGTAAAGCTGATTTTTAGTATAAAAATGTCTTGAAAATTGAGAAAAAATAGTGATCTACACCGCTGCCCCCACTCAAATCTAAAAAAATCAGAGAGTTTGGTGACCAAGAATTTTCAAATTGAATTAATAATTTTATGATGATTTGGAGTGGATATATTTAATTTAAATTTTGAATCTCGTGAATTGTTCTAACTAAAATATGATGAAATAAGTATATTAGAAAAATCATGGAAATAATTTATAGTATGATTGGCCCATGCACGGATCAAGGCATTAAATAAATTATGTAAATTTAGAATTTTTTTGAACTATTTGATTTTTGAATTTTGAAAGAAAAATAAAAAATTACTCCGTCACATATCGACTAATGTAGCACAGCTCCTGTTGAAGCCTTTTCGTATAAGGAAAATTTAAAATTCTCAATATATCATTCTATCTTATATGTAAAGAATTTGACATCTCTTTCAATCTATCTCATTTTTCCTGAATGTCCCACTCATTCTTCACAAAAAAGAATAAGTTTTGTCAATTCTTTGAAGGATCCCTTATTACAAAATCCAACCATTTTTTATTAGCTCGACATAAAATTTGATTATGAGAAACACTAGTAAACTTGCATATTTTTTATAAACATTCTATAGTTAATGTCCTATATATTCCTTAAAGAAGACTATCAAGTCTACTATAATCGTTATCGCTCTACATGAAAACTGGGATAGGGCAACATCGTATGCTTTAAAAATTTCTCGGAGCAACTAATCCAACGGGAGGCTTGGACCGACACAAGAGATTATGAACTTCATCATACCGCAATGTGGGTATTTATGTACATTATAATAGTCTAAGGCATGGTATAGCTTCAATCAATAGCATAACGTGGACCAAGCAATATCCATGACATCATACCAATCTATTAAAAAATAAAAATAAGAAAGTATAGCAAATTATGAGCTTTTTTTAATTTATCTATCATAATTTTAAAATCAAATCATCCAATTGTTAATATCATATAAACAAAAAATATTATAAAATGTGAAAATAAATGTTGAATTTCATAAAAACTTTGTATTTTAAATTTTATATATATCAAAATTGGTAGTCAACTTTTTAATAAATAATTTTTAAGTTTGAATAAACAAATTATAAATTATATTATTTTTTGTTGCTTATGCTAGCGAACATTCAGGAGAAAGTGCAAATTTATATTTTTGAAACTTCGAGGAGGTTGTGAGACCTCAATGAACTAGCCTGAGGTGCACCAAGAGGGAGGGGGATGGTGAATAGATATTGAAAAATCCTACGGAGGAATACTAATTTGTTTGTGATTTTCCTAAACATAAAATGATGAACTTGATCATCCTATGAGGAAGCTAATAAACTTAACAACAATTATAACAATGATAAGAATAATTGAATCAACTCAATCCTGCATCAACCACATATTTTCAACCAAGCAATTATCAGGGAAATAAATTGCATAAAGTAAAATACATAAAGTTAAAAAAAATCAGAAAGAACACACAAAATTTTATATTGGTTTGGTCAACCTTGGCCTACATCCACTCCACAGTGTCCTCCGCCTTGAAAAATAACAAAAACTGACTCTCTTTTTGCTCCCACAATAAGACAAAGAAGCCTTTACATACTCACTTTCACCAAACCTAATGCGGCAGAGTGTCGAATGCTATGTCACCTCCCCCAGTGATGGCAGCGAATCTTAAATCCTTTTTCTCCCTCGTAGAGAAAGATGATAACCATGAATCCTTTTTCTCCCTCATGGAGATGGCATAGAACCGGAATCCTCTCCTAAGTAGAGAACCTCAATTCTTTTTTCTCCCTCCTAGAGAAGGCAGAGTAGCCCAAGGATATGACTTAGACGCCTCTCTCCCAAGAGAGCCTTCAAGAGCTCACCAAGGCCACATGAGGAGAAAGGGTGTAGCTAGCCCGGAGCAACTATGTGATCCCATTACACTCCTCTCTCATGCTCAACCTCACCTTCTCCTTCCTCTTAAACCCTGGATCTCTCTCACAAGCTTCCCTCTTAGAGCACATTTAGTAGTCACACAATCCTCTCCTCCGAACTAAGAGATTCTCAAAGCTTTGCTTAAGTATGGGGGGTTGCTCAACATATACATCCTATTTGATTACCCCATTTAAGAAAGCACTCTTAACATCTATTTGATATTGCTTAAATCCTTTAAAATAAGCAAAGGCTATGAGCACCCTAATGGCTTCTAGTCTAGCTACAGGGGCAAATTTTTTTTTCAAAATAAATCCCTTCAATCTGATTATACTCCTTAGCCATTAACCTAGCCTTATTCCTCATTTTTATTCAAGAATCATTCATTTTATTTTTGTACACCCACTTTATTTCAATAATACTCTAGTCCTTAGGTCTTTTAACTAATTTATATACATTATTTCTAACAAATTGATTCAATTTCTCTTACATTGTTAGGAACCAGAATTCATCAAATAAGACTTGATCTAAGTTGTGGGTTCTATCATATAAATAAATACATAATGACTAAACTCATTCCTAATTTCCTACCTAGTTCTAACACCTTATGATGGGTCTCCTAAGATTAGTCTTTTAGGATGACTAGAAGAATATCTCTATCTCTAAGCAAATGCTCCTAAGATTCTAATATATCTCCAATATTAATGGCTTCTATCCCTTGAATGATCTTTATTTCTTTTTCTTCAAGTTGAGATTCAAAGGTCCTATTTGATTCATCAAACACAATATGGGCTGACTCTTCTACTACTAAGGTCCTCTTATTGAAGATTTTATAGGCCTTCACTACAAATGAATAACCTAAAAAGATTCTTTCATTAGATTTTGGATCAAATTTTTCTAAGGGTGATTTTTCATTGATCAAGATAAAGTATTTACATCCAAAGACATGTAAGTGGGAAAGATTGGATGTCATACCTTTAAGGAGTTCATAGGATGTCATATTTAACTTGGATCTTACATTCATCCTATTCAAAACATAAGAAGCAGTATTCACTACTTTTGCCCAATATTATTTAGGGAGAGTGTATTCAGCTAACATTGCCCTAACGGCTTTTACTAATATTTTATTTTTCTCTCAGTTATTCCATTATGCTGAGGGGTCTTAGGGCAGAGAAGTTATATTCTATACATATTTCTTAGCAGAAAGATTCAAATTTAAATTCTCCACCATGATCATTATGAATGGTTGAAATTTTATATCCTAATTTTGTTTGAATCCAAGTGAAAAAAGTTCTAAATTCTTTATATGACTCACTCTTATATGCTAGGAATCTAACCCAAGTAAATCTAAAGTAGTCATCTACTATCACAAATCTATGTCTTCCCTCTTAGGTTGGCTATACTAATAGGTCCAAATAGGTCCATTTGAAGAATTATAGTGACCTAGAGGTGTTGATGTCCTTAATTGAATGAAATAAAGACTTAACTGATTTTCTTAGTTGACAATCATCACATAGGTGGTTCTTAGTGAAGTCTAACTTAGGTATGCCTCTAACAAAATCTTTTTGGGTAATCTTCCTAAGAGTTTTCTTACTCGCATGACATGGTCTCCTATGACATAATTAGGAATCATCGACAATTATTTTCAAGCATATAGAATTTGAATTTTTAATACAGTTCAAGTCTAGCATGTAAGCATTATTCATTCATTTTCCTTCTAACACAAGTTTTTTTATTTAAACTAATAATGTATTTTGTAAAAAGAAATTTAATGTAAAACCCTTTTCGCACAGTTGACTAATGCTCAGTAAGTAATGCTTTAAACCATCAACTACTAAAACATTTTCAATAATAAAGTTTTTTAGCATTATCGATTATATATAAGCTCACTACTTTCCTAGTGGTGTTGTCTCATAGTGTCACCTTGCCTCCTGACCTAGCCTCCAATATAAAAACCTTCTTTATATCATTAGTAATGTGTCTTGAGCTTCCACTGTCTAGGTACCACATGCTCTCACTATATCTTTTGTGAGAGAAAACCTACAATATTATTCAAAGGTTAGATTTAGAAACCTAGGTGAGTTTGTGTTCCACCTTATGCTTGCATGAATGGGATGAATGCTAACAATGATGTGATAAATGTAACTTAGGCCTCCACTATAGATGGGCCTACGGTGGATTGTGTAAGTGCAGACTATGTGACCTAACATGCAACAAAAGTAACATCTAACACCAGGAAATGAATTTACTAACCTATGTAAGTCATGGTGCATTCTCCTAGGTTTATGTTATGCATTATATGTTGAGGGCTTATAAAATTGTTCTAAGGTAGGTGATGGTTTGTTATTCTTAAGTATAGTTAGTTTTACTTCCAAAAATTTGTTTGTACTATCAAGAATAGATATTTTAAGTTTTAATGCATGCTCCCTACCATCTATTTCTAAATTAGATGCTTCTAATACTTTGTATGCTTTCTCTAGTTTAAGATGTGATGCTTTCAAGGATTCATGTACATTAGTTAAGTCGATATACTTCTTATTTAAGGCATCATGTTTGTCAAGCAAGGTTAAGTGATGATTATCTAAATTTGAATGCTCGATAATTAAACTAACATGCTCTTTCTGCAAATTAGATAATTCAGTATTAAAACTAAAATGCATCTTTTTCAGCTTCCTATACGAATCATGAATATTTTCAGAAATAATGAGTAATTCATCATAGAAAAGTTGACATACATCATCTTGATTTGATTGATCAAGATTATTGTTACCCATAAGACATAAGTTTGTTACCTCCTCTACTTTTGATTCTAAAGATTTCAAAATGGAGTTGGACTAGAAAGTTTTTTTTGTGTATTTTACTTAACCCTCTTGAACTTTGGCTTCTCCTCAGCCTTCTCCTTGAGCAGGTGAGTCTTCAAGTTAGGACAGTCAGTTTAGAGGTGGCATGGTTTTCTGCATTCGAAATAAATAATGTTAGAAGAAACTTTAACATTCTTATTACTTTTACCTTTATTTTATTGTTGTTGATGATGCCTCTATTTTCTTTTCAAATAGCTCTTAAACTATCGTGTCATTAAGGTGATGTCGTCATCCTCCTCTATTACAGAACTGTTACTGTTAGATTCATTTACTTTTAGTGCTATAGTTCTCTCATTCTTCTTATTTCCTACTTCATTTTGCCTTTGACTCACTTCTTGCTCGTAAGTAATGAATGATCCAAGCAAATTATTAATCAAGTAAATATTTAAGTCTTTAGATTCAGTTATTAGAATTATCTTTGAATCATAATAATTAGGTAGACAACATAGAATCTTATTGACTTTTTTAGAATTTGTTAGTTCTCTACCTAACGTATGCAGGGATGTCACTATTTGTATAAACCTAGTATATGTTTTCAGAAATTAATTCACTAGGTTTCATGTGAAATATTTCATAGCCATGAAGCGTGATACTTAACCTAGATTATTTTACTTCATTAGTTTCTTCGTAGGTTATGCATAATTTATTCCAAATATCTTTTTCCTATGGTATAAGTTGATACACATATATAATCTTCAAATTTCAATACATAAAAGAAATAATTTAAATATTTTGTGTTTAGTTGGGCTAAATCCCTATCCTCATTACTCCATTCATTAAATGATAGTTTAGTTTGATGTCATTCACAAGATAAAAATGTGCATAATATCATTCTTGGACTAACATCCATATGTGATAATATATAGATTGTAAGAAAGTAGACATGCGAAGTGTCGGAAGCTATGTCATCTCCCCTAATGAAGGCAAGCCTTAAATCATTTTTCTCCCTCTTGGAGAAAGCATAGAACCTCAAATCTTTTTTCTCTCTCTTGGAGATTGCAGAGAAAAGGAATCATTTCACAAGTAGAGAACCTAAAATCTTTTTTCTCCCTCTTTGAAAAGGCAAAGTACCTCGAGGACTTCACTTAGAAGCCTCTCTCCCAAGGGAGCCTTCAAAAAATCACCAAGGCCATAGGAGGAGCGAGGGTGTAGCTAGCCCGGAGCAACCGTGTGATCCCCTCACACTCCTCCCTCATGCTCAACCTCACTTTTTCTACCCTCTTAAATCTTGGATCTCTCTCATAAGCTTATTTCTCAAAGTATCTTTAGTAGTCACACAATCCTCTCCTCATTACTAAGAGATTCTCAAAGCTTTGCTTAAGTATTGGGCTTCAAGAAACCCTAAAAATTCAAGTTAGCCGTCACTGTTAGTACAGTACTATTTGAGTTCGTACTGTACGATCAGTTAAAAAATTAGACACATCAAATACGTTATAAATAGTTGTTCAAACAAAATGTTCAACTAATATATCATAAAAAATTATATTGATAAGATATGAATCTTTAAGAAAAATTGTGTTGAAAGCTTATAATCGAACTGAACGTCTCAAAAAGACGAACCCAACGACACCAAAATCAGTCAAATCCAAACCCAAATCAAAGGTCTAAAGCATATTTAAAATATTCAAAGCATAATTTGGATTACCAAATGAATTTCAAATGTGACATGCTTATAGTCAAATCGAGTGGTTCGATAAGACAAATCAAATGAGCCCAAGATCACTAAATTTATATCATTAATACATTCAAATGATCAATAAATGGACCATGATCAAATGGATCAATATCGGCAGTCCATTCAAACCACTTCCATCATGAACTTGATCTTCCCCATATTTATAAGTCATGCCATTCTCAAAAACACATAAATAAGCCCCCATTCTTCATATGGAAGGAGGATAAAAAGAAGGGAGGAGAAAGGAAGAGTTTGCCAAAGTTTACTTGCCACCAGACTTCCGCCCGTTCATCGACCACCGCTAGATCTCTTCCCAACCGCTGTTGGCCTTCCGCGCATTTGTCAACCACTGCAAGACTTCTGTCTGTTTGTCGACCACTGTGAGAGTTCTTCCTGACCACCACCGGACCTTAGCTCGTTCATTTTCCACCGTCGGCCTTCCGCCTGTTCGTCGACAACCGCCGGAGTTCTTCTTGACCACCGTCAGCCTTCTGTGCATTTGTCACCACCATAAAACTTCCTCCCGTTCATTGACCATTATCGGAGTTCTTCTTGACCACCGTCGAACCTCCTCTCATTTGTCGACCACTGCTAGCCTTCCATTCGTTCGTGGACCATCGCCATACTTTAGCCCGTTCGTCGACCACCACTAGAGTTCTTCCTGACCACCACTAGAGTTCTATCTGACCATTGTCGGCCTTCAACACGTTCGTCGATCATTGCTAGAGTTCTTCTCGACCACCATCACTGAACTTCCAACCTGCCTGTCGACCATCGTCAAACTTCTGTTAGATTGTCGATCACCGTCGGAGTTCTTCTTAACCATTGACGAACTTTCGTCTGTTGATCATCACCAGACTTCTGTCGATCATCACCAGACTTCTGTCGATCATCACCAGACTTCTGTCGAACTCTCCAATCTCTTATAATTCCACCATCTTCAAGCAAAAGAGCGAATCAAACTTTGTAATTTATTCAAATTTAGTAGAATTTTCCCATCCGGGCGAGACCCCGTGGTTTTTCCCTTTTTGGGTTTTCCACGTAAAAAACATATAGTGTTCTCTTCTCTCTAAACTATCAATATGTCAGATATACGTACATTGTTAAGACGCTTTATTCCCTTACTTTATTGCCGCATATATTCTCGCCTGCAATAAAAACACATAACAAAGGCTTTATAAATACCCTTAAAGTGAGAGATTAAATCATTTGAAGTAAAAATAACCTTAATATAATTAATATGATGTCACTTAAAAATATTGGAATAAAGAAAACTTAAATCATCTTATCCATTACTCAACCATTTAGCTTTAGATCTCTTCAACTAAAAAACTCACACCAAGAATATTGAACCGAATAGTAGTACCAACACGTATTGTCTTCCTTTACTTATTCCCCCACATTAACATTCGAGAGAGAAATTAGGGAGGCGGCAGGGACAAGAGGATCTAGGGTTTCGGCTGTGCTCTTTGACATCGGCGGCGGCGATGGATGCAGACGCGGTGGCCCGCGCATTCGTGGAACACTACTATCGGACCTTCGACACGAACCGTGCTGGCCTTGCGGGTCTGTATCAGGACAACTCGATGCTGTCCTTTGAGGGAGCAAAGACGCAGGGCGCCGCCGCCATCACAGCCAAGCTCACCGGCCTCCCATTCCAACAGTGCCAGCACAACATATCCACCATCGATTGTCAGCCATCCGGTCCTGCAGGTGGTGTGCTCGTCTTCGTTAGCGGTTCCCTACAGCTCCCCGGCGAGCAGCACGCGCTTAAGTTCAGCCAGGTTTGGTGTTGCCCATCGCTTCGTATCTCATCTTTTCTCATCTTATATTTATGATCTTGTTCTGTAGCTATTCGGAGGATCCGAATTTCTTTTGTTTTTATTTATTGTTGTATAATCTTCATTGATTTGCAGGCTGTTTTTACCTTTAATCTCTTAATCCATTAGGGCTTCCTTCTTTGGGGCTTTTTGAATGTAACTAGGACTAACTAAATCCAGATTTACCAAAGCCTTTAATTGTGGATTCTGTAAGTCTTGAGATTGTTAAATCCTGAAAACTTTTTTTGATGCAACTAAGAAGAGTGGTTTATTTAGATATATAAGGTGATCTGATTCATTAGACAAGTTAAATGTCAGTTAATTAAGATAAGTATTACCTAATTAAACTTTAATTAGGCTTATGGGGCTTTAATATATTAATCAGTTATTTATTAATAGAGTTAATTATATATTACTGAATCAGTGAAACTGAGAGTTCAAGACACTTTAGAGGACGATGTCGTCTAGAAATTAAAAAACTATTTTATGCCGACCAAATGAAGATTACAAATAAACTTGGCAAGAAATAGCTACTTGAAAAACCTCGCCTTTCCAGGGTATTTTTGCAGCCGGAATTGGATTTATGCTCTGGGAATTGATTGTTTGATCTCATGTAGTTTAGATTCTAAAGCAGCTTGACTTTCTTGAATCGAACATCCCATTTTCTCAACCCTCTTCCAACCAAGGGAAAATGACAAAAGGTTTGCCAGTGGTTGCTCCATTTTGATGCTCCCTCTCTCGCCACCACCAGTTCCATGTCCGTGGGTTTCAATGTTCCAGCACTAGTTGCCTGATCCAAGATTTGGTGGAATTCCAGCAACCTACAATGAAATTCATGAGATAAAAAGAATAGATAGACTATTGTGGCTTTCAACGAGACAATGAAATAGGAGAAACAATAAAATAAATAACTAGATTTGGATTTTTCTTGGTTCAAAATTGCAAAACTCAGATGTTTTCTTGAGTTGCAAATGTCCCAGATCAAGAGTAATTGTGATTTCCTTACTCCAATCATCCAGAGTTCCAAATTCCTCTTTGTAGTCATCATTTCAAGAAGATGCTCCAAAGAAAATTAAGGAGAAATGCATGATGATTAAATTGTTGTTGTTGTTTACCTCAAATTTCTGAAAGCATATCAATCCTATCTTCCTTGTTTTCTTCTAAACTAGATGTCTGCAAAAATCCTCGTAGCCATTGCCATTAAAACCTTTACCACCATTGTAACTTCTGCAAATGGCCTTTGTTGGCTGCAGGAGTGGTGCAGGAGCTTCGATGATTAATTTTGGCAGAGTCTATGACTTCACTATGATTTCCTTATCTTCCCAATTTTCCAAAATGTGGGAACTCTTCCCCATTAGGAAAACCTGAAAACTAAACTCTCGAAAATTGAAATTCTCAAGGAAAAAGAGCCTATAATAGACCCCAAACTCCTCAAGATCGTAATAATTGGTATTACAAAAGTACCCTCCAACAAAGTAGAAAAAATAGTCCAAATAAAATTTTATAAAAAAACTCTATCAACTAATTGAATTATTCGATAAAGTCATGTTCCCTGGTTTGATGGAGACTCATCCTAGAAGTCTTGAATATTTTCTTACTCATATTAGGGTTACAATGGATCTATAACGTTGAATGTTGCAGATATGCTTGTCTCTCCAGTTAAGTCAACTTGGTAGAGATTTTACCATATATACTTTATAGCCTGAAAAGAGCCATCAAGTTTGTATATGAGCTTTGTAAATGGTCCTAAGGAAAAATTTTCCTTTGCAAATGAATGCACCTTTGATTACCTTCTTTAAAAGAAACTAAACTTTCAGATTTGTTAGCTTGACTTTCGCACATAGTATTCCTTTTTATGATCATAACTCATGCCTGTTGATGTGGCTTCTCTTCTCTCACTAGCTCGTTTACTTACTTCTATATTGGATTCAATGTTATTGGTTACCAGAGTTTGTCACGGCAAATAGTGACCCACAAGACTTCTTTTATGATATTTAAGATAGCATCTTGCATCAAGCATCATGGAACACACAACCTATTCTTGAAAAATAGATATGCATCTTGAAGCTGGAATTAATTTAGCATTTTCTTGATGATGCTGCCATTTTTTTGCCAAAATCTCTATTGTTAGGATAAAGTTTTTAAATATCTTAAACCAGTATTTTGGAGAGTACTGCGGCTAAGGGAATCAACAAATCTGTTTTGAATGTTGGATTTGTGCTTCAAGATGCACTGGAAAGAAGAAATGAATTTAGCCTACTCTACATTTTTATCTGTACTTAAGCTTGCTTTGGCTATATAGGCAGTTTAGGACTTCATGATCAAATAACAAGATGAACTTCTTGACCAGAAAATAGTATTTCCTATGCTCAAAGGCTTGAACGATGGCATAAGATTTCTTGTAATAACTAGAGTATTTCCATCATGTCTTATTTAACCATTTACTGCGGAATGTGATTGCTTGCTTGCCTTGGACTTAAATTGACACTGATTCCAACATTAGAGGCATTAAAGCCCACTTCAAAGACAATCAAGATCTGTCAAAACCACCACATGAGCTTTATAACAATTTGCTTCACAATATCAAGGCTAGATTGGGTTGTTGATGCCCACACCAACTTGTCCCTCTTGAGTAGTTCTATCAATGTAGTGCCCAAATAACTGAAATTTTGATTGAAGGACATATGTCCATGAAAGCTCATACATCCCTAAAAGATTGAGTCGGCCATCCAAGATAGCCTTCACTTTCTCATCCTTCTCAAACAAGTGATGACATGCCCAAATAAGTTAATCTTACTTGTTAATTGACGTCTTTGGATTTATATATTGTTTTTTTGCTCCTGGTATCTTAAAGAGTTGATGGTTTTTAATAGATAAGTATATGTAAGGATGTCATTGAAGTACATTGCTATGAACTTGCCAATCAATGTGTGATATACTTGCATCATAAGGCGATTAAAGAAGTTGGGTACATTGGAAAGATTGAATGATATTACCATCTAATCATATTTGCAATATCTTATTTTGAATGTTCCCTTCGATTCATCTTTCGACTTCCATTATATTGGATAGTATCCTCTACAGAATTTGATCATGGAGAAAAGAGATGCTCCATGAAATTGATCAAAAAGATCATCTATATTGGGTGTCAAAAATTGATATGGTGCATAGTTAAATAGCCCATACACATTTGCTAAGCATCGTCTTTCTTCAAAACTGTCACTCTCTCATATTAGTACTCAGACAAGGAGCTCTTCAAATTGGTGCTATAATTCTTTGTACTTTAGTTGCATCCATATGCTGACCGATGTGGATTAACAACCTTTAAAATGAAATCAATCATTTATTATATCTCACATAGGTGGGACAAACTAGCTAGGAGATTAGTAGGACACACATTCCGATATGGTTCTAATTAAGATGTCTTGTTGGTGAAAGTACTTGTCCTGTTGTTTCTTGCAGCTTAGGATCAATAAAAATGGACATTTTAGGGTGAGGAATTTTGTGTCCTGGGCTTTAGTGCTGAATTTATGTGTTTTTTGCACAATCTCAGTGGGAACCTCTTCATAGTATACTCCACTTATGACCCATTCTGTTGAAAATTGTGGAGCTTGATGAAGGCATGTTAACGAAAATGAGAGGGCAGGTATCTCCGTTGCAACTTCTTCATCTTTTCCCACGTCACAATCCTGCTTTTGCCTTTGTGATTTTGGTTCCTTCTAAGTTTTCCATCAAATGGAGGCATTATTCTTCAAATTGGTGCCCATTAACTTATATCGCTGATTAGTTAGGACACTTTTTGGTTTTAAAAAACATGCTACATAGTGTGTGACAAATCTATGAAGTCATCTTGATTTAAATGTGTTTGAATTTTATAATATCTACCTTCACCCCAAAATTTTGATATTGCCTTCTAGGTTCTTGGAATCCGTTGATAGGATCTACTCATCTGTGTTTTTTGTAATATTTAACGGAAAGTGCTCTCCATCTCTCATTCTTCTTGATTGTTATCTTAATTGAAGTAATGCACCCCATATTCATGCCAATCGTACACCACTAGAATTCATAAGTATTGAATTCTTTATTGCAACTCTTCGGTGGTGACTTCCTAAGCTGAACGATGGAGATTCTTTTTAGGATATATCTTAACCTAGCATTATGATACCAAAACTTGACATCAAGAGATGTTTGAGAAATTTTACAAGTAAACTTTACAAAACCAAATGTCGCCAAGAAACTTAGAAACTACTGAACTCTAATGATTTGGAATTAGATTTTGTTTCAAGATTTGACTTTTCGATCCCGCCTCTAGGCCTTGTTGAATCGTCCAACCTGTTGTTTTGTCCCTATCCAATCAAGGGAAAACACCAAAAGAATGGCTCGTGTATGCTGCACCGTGACCATCCTTCTCTTTGCACCTCTAGCTTCCGGCCTATGGCATTTCAATGTTTTGGTTGCTAGAGGCAGAAGCCGAAGCAGGAAACCTAGAAGAACTCCTACTCAAGTTGGGTGGAAAGCTGTTTCTACCAATTTCAGCCAATATGAAAGCAAAATTTTCAAACCTGCTTCTTCGACTGTTAATGACCACTCAATAAACAATAACACCCATGCTGTTGAAACCTCCAAAGACCATGATTTCAACCTTAACATCCCTCCCCAAGCCCAGCTGGTTGTATCCTCTCAACTCTCGTCCCTAACCCAAAATAAATTCTCAATTCTAAGCTCTAATGATGAAACCCCCTCATAAACTATAATTGATTCTAATCTAGGATATGTAATCTGGCAACAGCAAAATACCTCAAACACTACCAAAGACCAACCTCCACCAAGCCCAAGGAACCGGCCTCCCACCATCCCTCAAAATTTCAATGACAACCAGCTTTTATCTCTCAGAATGTTGGAGGCTTTAATGGGTTGAATACAGTTCTCATTTGCAAGAATTTGATTCAGTCCTTTAATGTTGATTTTTTTTTTTTTTTGCATTCTAGAAGCCAAAATGAACACCTCTCAATCCGACTTGTGGTTTAAACTCTCATAAGCTTTATGACAATGATGAAGTTATAACAACTTCTCTCACTCTCAACGTAGCAGAATTTGGATCAAATGGAATGCTACTAAAGTCTGTTTATCCTAATTAATATTGAAAAGTCTGTCGTGGGACCATTTTTTTTTCCTGCCTGCCATTTATGCTGCAAAATTTGACTGTTTGATCCTGCCTCTTGGCCAACCTGCTGTTCTGTCCCTGTTTCAATCAAAGAGAAAACACCAAAAGGATGGCCAACTATCATTCTCTTAGCAACTTTACCTTCAGGCCTATGGGGTTTCTCAATGTTTTGGTCGCTATCTGCTGTCATCGTACTCCTAAAACTGTTTCTTGGTATCCATGTTTTACTTGAATTTCCAGCAACTTCCAGTTCGGGATTCAATGAATAGATAGATTAATTAGTGTTTATCAAAAAGATAAAACGAAATAAAAGGAAACAGAAGCATTGAGCATGATTTGGGTGTTTATTCGTTCAAGAGTTTATTCCAGCCACTGAGTGTTCCAAATCCTTCTCCTTAACCACTGTTGCTGTGATTTTCCAAAATTTGTTGAAAACGCATCAAGCCTCCCATAGTAGTTCTCTTGGCTGTTGCTGCCTCGCTGCTGGAACTTCTGCAACTGACCTTGGTTGGCCGCATGAGATGTCACAAGAAATCTGGTGATCGATTAAGACAGTCGGGACCTCACTGTCATCTTCATCTCTTCCTACTTTTCCAGAATTCCTTCCCCAAATCAGGAAAGGATGATAACTAAACCAAAAAAAAAAATGCTAGTGGAAGATCCTTTGAATAAACGTGATACTCATGAAAATAATTTCTAACTTTAAAAAACACCTTGCTTAAAAAAATAAAAAAAGCTGTCCAAGAAGAAGAAAAAATATAATTATACGAATAACTCTATTAGCAAATTCAAATATATGATTATGAAAATTACTAACTCATATGATTATGTGATTATTAATTAATTAATAATTTGGATGTTGATTTATGCTTATTATGGATTAAAATTGATTTAAATATCTATTTTAATAATTATTGATTGGATAGTTGCTTGATTAATAATCGTGAATTGAATAATTTTAAGCCCTTATTAATCAATAAGTAGATTAATGACTCATTTGTTTATATATGCATTAATTACCTGAAGTAATTAGTAGAAAATTGTTGATTAGGTGGTAACTTAAGCAAATTTGGCATGTTTGGCTACTTAGTGTTGGAGTATTACTAGGAAAGCTGACGAATTTTGCCGAAATGCTGCTGAATTATGTTAAATTATATTTATGTCCTTTCCGTTTTATAGATGAAAAATAAAGTTAATATTTTTGGTAGTTTTTCTGATCTGGGCTTATGTTTGGTTTTATTTTCTTATTTGCGTAGCATTACTAGTGCTGATTAGTAATTAATTAAAGTTATTTCGGTATAGATAACTGAACTTATGTTTAATTGTCCGAATTAGTTAGTAATTAATTAATAACTATGATATAATGTTTAAATATAGATTTGTTAGTACCTAAAAAGTTTAATTGGAGACTAATTATACTATGACCAGATAAATCAGTTGCTTAGTGTTTCATTCACCTAAGTAATTGTGATCTTAATTTAAGCTGATCATGGTATTAACTAGTTTACTTGGTTATTTCTTAGTGTTGGATTGGATTAATTATAATTAATTTGACTTTGTTTAGGATTTACCTATTATAACTTAATATTGATTGAACTAATTAGGAATTAATTAATAAATTTGCCTAATTAGACATGCCACTTTCCCTTATATGCCTTCTCCCTCCTTTCTATATTTCTACTGCTTTCCCTCCCCACAATCTAATCCTTAATCTTTATTGGTTGTTTGGTTGCTTAGCCTTAGTAAGATTTAAGGGAGATTTTGCTTAATCTTGTTAGGGTTCTTGAGTAGGTCAGGCAGGCCCATAAGCCCTTGATAGCTTTAATAAACTACTTGTAATTCGTATGAGCTCAAATGGACTAAACACGGTTCAGCGTCAACTCATTAGTTCATTTATCATTTAAAAGCCCCATAATTTTCTTAATTAATTGTTGCTGAGTGATTTGAAATTAAAATACCATTAATATTAGCATACGCTTTTATAGCTATAATAAATTCTTAGCAATAGATCACGTATGTTTTTTTGTTATATTATGTATCAAACTTGTATGTATTACATATATGTATTATTGATTTTGAGTTAACATGGATCAAATATCGTCAAGCTATTATAAACTTGCAAAAAACTCAAAACGATTTTCAAGCCAACACGATCATGTGAAACTCGGCTCAATAGGTTTGAATTATTATAATTTGACTTAAAAATCAACTGAATTTCGCATTATATTATAATTTTTTCTAAATGTGTCTTGATGGGTGGCCTATTAAAGCCTATTATAAATCTGTAGTAGCCCAATTTTGTAATGTGCTTGGAAAGGCCTATTTAAATGGACTTTAATGCGCTTGAGTAATCCATTTGACGCCCTTAAAGTTTGTAAAAAAAAAAAAAAAAAAAACTTGGTTCTGTTTGGAATTTGGATTTTTCAAATACATGATTTGTCTGGATTTACGAATTTAATTTTTAAAATCCTAAGTTTAATGAATCTAACTAGTCCCATAATGTAAGTCTCTTGAGGATATAAGGATTTAGCTTTTTGTTATGGCTTATCATTTTATAATTATGCTACCTTGTAGCTCCAATTGGTTTTTTATTATGATAATTAATAAAAGAACATAATTAAGGCTTAAAGAATTTAAATGAACATTATTACATCTAAATAAATATGATCAATTGCTTAGGTTAAGTAGTTTATTTATTAGGGGAATAACATTTAATTAATTTAATCTATTACGTATTCCATTAGCAGTCTCACTTAAACACTAATTTACCTAATTAAGCCCTCATTTAAGATCTAATTAGTATAAGTTAATATCTAATAATTAGTCAATTCTTAAAATAAGGGGTAATTATTATTTTAGTTAATCAGTTTATTTAAGTTCATTTAATTTCTAATTAGAATAATTATTTTCTGATTGGCATTAAGTATACCTTATTAAGTTTGAAATTAACATCTTAATTATTTATTAATCATAAAAAAACAAGTCTAATTAATATTCATATTTAATTAATGGCTACTGAGAATTTGATTCTTAACAGAATACAATGGAAAAAAAGGATTAATGTAGTCAATCTCACTTAGTGGGATAAATGCTTGATGTTGTTATTGTTGTGGTGGTGTTGTTGTAAGAATATTAGTTATTAAATAATTAATAATTACTTAGGTAATTCAAATATTAATTTATTAATCATTCGTTTCTATATAGCCTGTTATCTAATCATTAATGTTCTACTAAACTAATCAATGTTTTAAATAATTAGTTTAAATAGTTTTTTTTTTAATCTTAGGGATTAATTTGCTGAATATTCAGTTAGACTTGGATTTAGATTGTACTCAGATGAAATACCATTACCTGACTGAGTCTTGATTTGATTGAGATTACTTTTTGTTTAAGCTTGGGTTGCTGTTTGGATGACTCGGCTTAATGTATGACACCATTGTGTAATATGAGTTCTTAAAATTAACATTTTAGTTTTCTTGCTGATTTTTTATACTAACTTTGTATAATTATGACTACTCGTATGGCTGGATCATTGTTGAGAACATTGTAAGTCATTTGTCAGCATTGCATCTAAATAATGTGATTGTTTTAATTGCATATTTTCTTCTTTCGTTTTGGATCTCTAATGAAGGTTTTTTTTTTTCTTTTATTAAATAGGTGCTAATGTTGCATCCATGTTTACCTTGATGAAATCGTGATGAAATTTTCAAATTGTCACTAAAGCTTTTCTTTTTTACTTATTACAAGCATATCATGGTGAACTATTTTTTTCCATGTCCGTCAAGGATATGGCGAATGAGTAATGTCTAGAGTGTTTTAAGAGTGTGGTATATCAACTCTGAGTTCCGCAATTGTTGTTCAGAACTACTGTTTGTTTTTTATACATTTATTGATGGCACTGGTATTTTTTGTCAAGTTGTTTTTTTTCATGCAATTCAAAATTTTGAACTCATGGATTCAGCTTCACTGAATGTTTGCGTGTACTTTTCAATGAAATATGTTATCAGCATCTCTTATCTTTTTTGAAGCTTTAGATATAGAGACCTGAATGTATTTTGTTCTGGTGCATATGCTTATGCAAAGTCTCACATCTTTATACAAGATCAAATGGAGAATTTATAATATTGGCTACAAATCCTTTGAATAAGGTCGAAAGCACCAATAACAATTCTTTGATTTGCTTTTAAAGCACCAATAACAATTCTTTGATTTGCTTTTCTTATTAATGTAAGTTGATTAAGATTTGGTCATTAGTGTTTGTTCTTGGCATTGCAATGTTCTAACTACGAAGTTGTGGCAATATTTGTTTTTGGAGAAATTACTAATTACAAATTATGTTCTTAACTCCCATGTGCAGACAAGGAATTAGATGCAAGTACATAATTGTGTAATCTGTGTATTCCAATAAGTGAAGTACATAGCACTACATGATGTGCATTCCGACGAAAGTTGGTCTACGCAACTGCGTACTCAATCAAGTGGCGTACACAATTGAGTATATAGTTGTGTATTAACACTTCGTTGGCTATCCATATGTAGAGTTGCATATAGTGTCCACACCAAATGATTTCTCTTGCTTTGAACTTCAGTTTGATTGATTATTTGTATTTTTTTTTTCTTTTCAATGATTGTCATAGACGAATCCTTAGTGGTGTCATTGTTTTGATAAATTATTTTATGCGGGCACCGGACGGGGAGCATCGTTTGGTTTGTCTCTGTGAACAGTAAAAGCACAGTGAAGTTGTGTTTTACTGTTCATGCTGCGCTTTTATTGTTCATAGAGACAAAATCGGATGGTTCTTCCCGTCCGGTGTCCGCACAAATAATCTCTCCAAGATTGGTGTCATTGTTTTAAGCTTCTGCTTCACTTCAGATGATTATAATTCATTTTACTCTTCTTTGGAAAGCTAGAATTCCGTTTACTAATTTTATAGCTGAAGTTTCAGAAGTGAGCTTAGCCCATTAACTAGGCTTACACTGTTCGTTTATTAGTTTTAGTGTCATGACAGACTAGTTAGAGCATGATTATCATCACAGCGATCTGTAGCCTTATCCCAAACTATTTGGTTAGCGATATTTGACTGGAGTCTCTTTGTATGGATGCCCATCTACAAACTAATGAAAGTATGGACAATAAACCTAAGTAAACTTAAGTTACTTAAGATAAACTCATAGGAATAGCTGATTGGTGGTTCCGTGATGGTTTAATGTTAAATTATGTGCTTGGTGTGATAATAATGTAATTGATGAAATGAGTATGTCATGATTCTGTTACTATTGCATGAAAACAATTGGGCGAAACGGTATTGCTTGTGCATTGATTAATATTCTCTTAGAAGAGAGGTGAAGCGCTTGAAATGTGTGTTTAAATAACAATTTAATTTACTGTTTTTTACACTTTTTTTTCTTTTTATTACTTTTTTTTTCTTGATGCAAGCTCTGTTATTTTAACTAATGAAATGTTTAATTGTTTTGGTGCTCGCTTGGTTTTTATTTTCTTAATTCATTTTGTAGGCATTGTCTTAATGGTGTTCATTATTCATGTACACTTAAACTTGTTTTTAAAAATTTTCTGCCTCATCCATTTTTAGATTCTTTATTATTGTAAACTTGGTTTTTGATTTGCTTGGTTCGTTTTATGGTGTCGAATGTTGGCCATCAAAAAAGAAGATGCTCAGGTGGATGAGTGGCTTTACCCTTAGAGATAGGATACGAAATGAGCTTATACGTGAAAAGGTTGGAGTAGCGCCAGTGGAAGATAAGAATAGAGAGAGATGCCTTAGATGGTTTGGTCACATAAAATGGCGGCCTTCTGATGACCCGGTTAGGAAAGCAAAAGTATTAGATTTGACTTCATATTAAGAAAGGTAAAGGTAGACAAAAAAAACTTGGTTAGAAAATATGAGAAATGATCTTTCCTTATTAGATTTAAATGACAATTTGACTTTTAACATGACACAATGGAGAAAAAGGATTCATGTAGCCGACCCCACATAGTGGGACAAAGGCTTGATGTTGTTGTTGTTGTAACTGATTTGAGCAATACAACCAAGAAAGGGTTAATACATTTCTATTTTTAAGTAGATATATTGGCTGCATTCTAGAACCCAAGCTGACGATTGTATTTTCATATAACGGTTTAAGAAAACACTTTGTGTTTTTGCTGCAGATGTTCCATTTGATACCAACACCACAGGCTAGCTTCTATGTGCTGAATGATATTTTCAGGCTGAACTATGCTTGAGATTCCACTGTTTGAAGAACTTAAAGAACATAAATTCTCCTTATGGTTGTACGTTTCCCATCAATGTTTATGCGTATTTATTTATTTTGCACTCTTGATGCCATTTGTCTGCCTCTTCTGTCAAATTAATGTCTGGTTGCTCTGCATCTCCCAAAATTATGCTTGATTAAACTTTTGAAAATCTTTATCGGTCTTTTGCGTTACTTTTATTTGTACCACTACTATTGCAGGAGACAATCATGTAAGCTTTATATGTCTGGTTTTCCATTTATAAAGAAGGATTTGTGTTTTTTTTTGGCTTTATAGTGGATTTCTATATTTGACCATTCAAGCGTCAGTTTTGAAGTTTTAAGGTTTTTTTGGGACGATTTTTTTACTACTTAAAGCAGTTTTCTAGTACAAAAAATTAAATTTTTGGTACTAAAAAGCTGTTTTAAGAAGCAATAAGAAAGCCGTCCCAAATGAAGCCTAAGTTTTTGTATGCTTTGGTAGGAATGTTGCCCAGTTTTGCTATGATATTTGACGTCATGTTATGGATAAGTTTGTAGCATGATAAGAAAAAAATAGAGTATGGAAGACGCATAACTACAAGATATTCAAATGAAAATAGATTTTTTCAAAGACATTTAGGCCAATTAAAATAAACTCACACACATCATAATATAAGCAGGATTCGAATTCAAAACCTCTTAGTTGGTAGTTAAAGATTTAAATCAACAGATTTAGATGAGCTGCGTTTCAAATGAAAATAGAAAACTATATTAAGGATTAGTTATCTTTTTCGGAAGTTGAAGCATCTTTCAGTTTTGGGAATTGGTCTTTTATATTTGCATGCAGAAGATAATTCAAAGGTACTTTGATGTATACTTTTTTAGATGCTATAATTTTATATGGTGAGATATCCACTAGAATAGAATATTTGAGGACATGTTTTAAAGATCTTTGCTATTGAATTAATAGAATAAAAACTTGAATATATGATATAAAATTTTAATAGCCTTATTATTAGTAATTATCAGTTAATATTATTAGAATTTGTTATGGTGCTTGTGTGTGTTATAGTTGAGTATCTTAGATTGTTATAGTTTAGATACTTAAAATGTAAAAAATGAATTGGGAGTTGTGATAAGAAAATATTTTGTAGGCTTCAATTTTATAAAATTGTAATGTTGTATGGCTTTGAATGTTAGTATTTATATCCAAATCCAAATTGAGCATCATATAAATAACAATGTTAAGATGAATGAATAATAAATTAGGAAGAATAAATTAAAAAATAACTATTTTAGAGGGGTTGTTGAAGGCTTCTATTAGAAATTTTTTAATTGAAAATAGACTGAAGTGAGATGGACATGTGCAAAAAAGGATAACAAATGCGGTTATTAGAGAATTTGATAACATGAGCTTCAAATGATTAGAAAAATTGATTGACCTTGGATTATATGGTTGGTTGTTTAAAATGATTTGTAAAAAAAAAAAATTAATATTTGAAATAACACTTATTATGAATTTAAAAAATGAGGATTTATAATGTAAATCTTAAATAGTTGGGATAAGATTAATATAATGTTATTAGGTTTTGTTCGAGATGATTTTCTTATTACTTTGTGAAATTATTATAGTTGATTTGGTCAATCAGGTCAAATCATGAGTTGTGGTTAAGTCCAACAAGTTCATAATGATATTTCGTACCCAATGAGGGTAGTCTCATGCAGTGGTAAGATCTCCTTGCATGAAATGCATGTTTGAGCTCTTTAGGGGCATCTTGGTCAGCCATAGTTGACTTGGTCAACCATGTCAAATCAAGTCTTTGATTTAGATTTAATTCACTCCAAATGATATTTAGAATGCATTAAGAGAGTTTTCAATGACTGATTTTAATGAGCTATGTTGAAGTTTAAGGAAAAGATTGATTTTCTGTTAAAAATTTTGAGGTTTAGTGGGCCCATGGTCAATCATGGTGAACCTAGGCTCACCAAAGATTCAGTTTTGTGTTTAACATTTTTTTTTAATATCATTTTGAATGATAATAAGGGGAAAGGTGGGATTATTGACCTTGGAATGCAATGTGTTTAACATGTCATAAGGATGATTATGAATTTGTTCAAAGGTTTTAGAGAAGATCTAAAGGTTAAATTTCACAAGGTGCATGGTCTAGTGGCATATAATATAAATATATAAAAAATTTGCAGCCTTTGTAAATAAATTCAATTTTTTAGGTTAGAGAACTCGGATTGGCCTCAATTTTGGAGAGGGTGACTCTAGAGACATTCTTAATTAATATAAAAATGACAGATCATGAATCCGATATCATTTGGATTAGTTTTGAGGTAATTAAAAAATCATCCAAAAAGGTTATGGGATAAGGGTATTTGGCCTTGACTTTGGGTTTAAAATTTTGAGTTTGGTTTCACATTTTGGATTAGATTGATTTAGTGTGATTTACTCATACTAATGACAATCATTTAGGTGATTGTTAATGGAAGAGTAGAAGAGATCAAGTGATAGCCAGTATGTGGCTACTACTTGAGGCAATTTGAGTTGAATTTGGATTTGAGTTTGAATTGAATTTGAGTTGAGCTTAAATTTGATTTTGATTTAGTCACCTCAAATTAAAAAAAAAAAAGAAAAAAAAAAAGTTCAACATACACATGATGCATGCAAAGCTAAAGCAACAATAAAAAAATGGCAATGATAAACTCTAAATCTTATCAAGGTAATTATTTTTTTGATATTTTATTAATTTGATGTTTAATTAATCAATAACAAATTGTGATACTAATATATATAAATCCTAATAAAATTTTAATTTGAAATTTAATAATTTATAACATATTAATAAAATTTTGCATGTTTTTTTGTGTAATGCGCCAGTACGCATGTATGACACAAATAGTGCATGTTCCGAGCCAAGTAAATAATATCATATATATAATGATTCAATAGTTTTTAGTTCAATTGGATGTTCATGTAAATTAATTTAATCTTGAGAAATAAGTTTCTTGAAGATTGCTTGAGTTGAGGAGGATTGGATTACAAGTTGTACTTCCACCATCGAGGGCTCACCAAGGTTTAAGATTCTTACTTAAGGGCCCATAATAAGAATCTTGAAGGAATTTTGATAATTTTAGCTCCTATGGTCAAATAAATTGTACCATGGGTTATACATGATTTTAATTATCCCTAAAATAATTTAGAGTTAAATCTAAAGATTCAAGATTAGGTTGGAATGATAAATTCTAAATTTAAGGTTTTAGGATTTTTTGGTTAACTATGGAATGGCCATGGTCAAAGGGTTGACTATGACTTAACTATGAACTTAAATGATCCTAATATAGATTAGAATCATTTTAGAATCAAAACCAATGCCACATGATTAGGTTTGAATGTTTGGATTGGGGTTTAGTATTATTTTAGTCTTCATATGGGTTTACCATGGTCAAAAGAGTTTTACTATGGGTCAATCCTAAGTCAAAATATTCCTAATATAGACTAAGAGTGTTTAGACTCAAATTCCAATTCAAATGCAAATATTTGAATGTTTATGTTATATTTTGGATTAAGGTTTGACCAAGATTTCTTGATTCATGGCGTGGGTCCAAGTACCTATTTAAAGTTTGTAGGATGAATCATAGGGTCAAATGTTACCTTGGCTAGGTCCTAGGTGTTGGGATATTTGAGTAATTTTTAGGGTTTGAACTAAGGTATCATATTTATAATGCATAGGAAATATCATGTAAATCATGATGATGTTATTCAATAATCAATATAATATGTTCATTCTCATATATGTTTATTCAAGGAGTAAATCAATACATATATGTATGCTATAGCCAATGAAATTGTGCCAAGTTTAGTACATGTCATATTAACTATGTATGTCCGATCACTATTTATGGTTGTCATATTGAATGCAAATTATTTTATACAAATCTTAATGCAGTAAAAATTTATTAATTTATTTGCAAATTTATCTTACTTCTTTAGAGAGTAAGCATCAATTACAAAAATATTCAATGAAATATTATTATGATTATATGATTAGATCTACATTATATTAAAAGTTATATAGTGAAAGCTCTCTATAAATCAATATATCACATCTTTTATAATTCTTTGATCAATTTAAATCACATAAATCAAAATCACTCAAAACCAATGTAGGATAATGGTCAGCTACCTAAAAGACAACACTTGTCCTAACTAGCTTGACAAATAGAATTTGTTCTATAGCCTTAAATTCCCCTTATCTATCTTCCTTCTCCTCTATTATTTCTTTTCCTTCTCATTCTTCTTCTCCTATCTTCCAACCAATTGGAATGAGTGTATGAGATGGGGGAGGTGGGTGGTGTGTTTAGATATTTATTTAAGAATTCTAAAAATTGCTTAGCACTATGACGCTACATCACCCTGCATTGTTGCGCTCCCAAAGATTTCTCATTCTCTAAAATTCCCTTAACCCAAGACCTCAATGTCACAACACAATTCCTCAATATTGCAGTGCTCTCAAATATTGATCACCAAAAAGAGAAGGCACTGCTTCGATGCCACATGTCCAACACTCCAAGGACTTCAATTTTTTCTTCCATTATATAAAGAGCTTAACATCGCAGTGCTCCCATATCATCACCACAGCCAATCATTCTCAAAATTCTTATCAAATCCTACTTGGGTCATCAAGTGTTCTAACTACTGTAAAAGTTGGTATTACGTTAGGTGTATGATGTTAAGAGGGTTCTAATACAACATCCCGCACATAAAAAAAATAATAGGATGTAGGTTCAAAAAATTTCATAAGTATAGTGTTGTATCCTATTATTGCTACTCTAATGTCCATAGATATAGGTACAATAATAAGACTCAATAATACTAAGTTAGAAGCTTTCCTCTATGTTTCTTGTCAAGTTAGGGATATGCCTTAACACGTCATCTACTTATTAAATACCTCAAAGGCATATAAAAATGTACACTTTTGATAAATTTTAACTGCAGCTAATATGGCATAAAAAAGCCATATTTTATCATAAAAGTAACTAAATCGTCAATCATTATAATAATAATTCATGAAAAATGTAATTATAAGATTAATAGTATGGCAAAAAAAATATTTTTTTTTGCAATAATTAAAATATACTATTAAATTCAATATTAGTTTAATTTTTTAATAAGCTCATTTTCTTGAAATATATGCAAATTGAAGCTAAATTAGAACTAGATTCAGATTCAGTGCACACTAGCTATTTGATTACAAGATTTCCAGTTTGGCATACTAAGCATCTCATAAACTATTCTTTTAAATTCCATTTGAGACAATTTTCTTTCTGCTTTCTAAACAATATTTTAGTACAAAAATTTCTAGTTCAAAAAATTTTTGTACTACAATGCTGCTTTAAAAAGCAGTAAAAAAGTTGTCCTAAATAAAACCTTATATTATGGAGAAATTATTACATGCGGAGTCTGTATGTAAACTATATCTCATATGGACTCCAATAAAAATCGGCCAAGTCGTCAATGCACACACTGTTTATTTTATTTCGGCTTACAACTTATAAGAGCATATGAGCTTTACCTTCAACAATTCTATGCAAAGGACCAAGCCACCTGGAAGAAATTTAGCCTATTGGCTTCTCAAAAAAGTAAAAAAACTTAGGAAAAGGAGAGATGATGAGGAGTTGAGAAAGACTTATCACCATGCAAATCAATGCACAAGATGCTGATCTAATAACATATGGGGATTAAAAAAAAAAAAAAAGATTGATGGTGATCTAATAACTAAGCATTATTTTTATTATTGCAGGATCATTACATTATTTTATATCTGTGTTAGAATTGCCTAAATAGGTTGAGAAATTATTTTTAAATAATTGTGAACAAATTATAAGAAGATTGTACACAACTTTATACAATTGTGTGAAATAGTTGTTATATATATATATATATATATATATATATATATATATATATAGAGAGAGAGAGAGAGAGAGAGAGAGAGAGAGAGAGAGAGAGAGAGAGAGAGAGAGAGAGAGTTCTTTGTTAGTTAATAGATTATTCGATTTGGTTGGGTACTCAGAACTCTCTCTTATGTGTGCACTATTGGAGGGTAGTATCTAACATGAATTCAACTCTAACTCACGTATGAAAAATATGAGGAATATTTGATCAAATGTTCGATATATAGTTCGTGATTATGCTGAGGATAGCACATATAGTTTGTTCCCAATGTCATAGAGATCAAGGGGAAGCTAATTTCGAGGGAAACTGGCTATGACAGAGGTGGGAGATATCCATATTCAAGGTGCTTTACTAATAATGATGTCATCTGCTATAAGGCCATCTCCAACCGAACGCTAAATGAGCGTTTGCTCTCCGCCGCCAGCTCCGCCCGAACGTGAATTTAGCGTCATTCTTGGAACAGTGCCATTCCAATGTTGGCATCACACTGTTCATAGACGTAATTTTGGCACCACGAATTTCAATGGCATTCTCGGAAGTCCGGTATCATGTAGAAGTCCAACGAAGGTTCTGCGACGCACAGAAGCCGGACAACGTGTAGAAGTTCAGCGTCGGACAGAAGTCTGGCGATGGGTGGAAGTCCAGTGTCAGGTAGAAATCCGGTAATGGACAGAAGCCCGACGAAGGTGTCGAGTAGAAATCCGACAAAAGTCCAGTGACGGGGCAGAAGTTCGGCGTCAGATAGAAGTCTAACGAAAGTCTGGCAAAGGCAGAAGTTTGATGACAAGCGGATGTCCGGCATCGGGCAAAATTTTGATGGCGAGCAGATGTCCGGTGCCGGGCAGAAGTCCAGTGACGAATGTAAGTCTGACGTCGGGTAGAAATCTGGTGTTAGACAGAAGTCCGGTGTCTGGTAGAATTCCAGCGATTGGCAGAAGTCCGACGTTGGGTAGAAATCCTGCGTCAAGTCGAAGTCAATCGTTAGTTGGTGGCAGGGTAGAAATCTGGCGTCAGTTTGTGGCTGGGCAGAAATCCAGGGTCTATTGGTAGCTAGGTGAAAGTCTGGTGACATTCGGTGCCAGGCTGAAGTCCGACGGTGGTTGATAAGGAGCATGTTGGCAATAGAACTCTTCCTTTTCTTCCTTTTTTTTTTTCCTTCTATACTTGTTTGGGTCCCTTCCTTCTCCACCCCTCCATGAGAAATGAGGGGTCAATTTATAGTTTTCTGAGAGTGGTATGGCTAGTAAATAAAAGGAAGATCAAGAGTAATTGAGAGTGATTTGAATGAACGACAGATGTTGAATCTCTTGATCGTGGATCATTTACTGGATATTTGAATGTCTTATTGATATTAGAATTTGACGATCTTGGGCTCATTGGATTCGTCTCATCAAGCCGCTCTATGTCATGTTTGGAAACTGTTTGGTAATCCAACTTATGGTTTGACTATTCCAAATATGCTTCGAGTCTTCAATTTGGACCCATTTGGGCTCGGATTGAGTCAAGTTTGGTGTCGTTGGGTTCGTATTTATGAGACGTTCAGTTCAACTATAAGTTTGTTGAAATCGAAGTTCAGATGTTCCCGAATTTTATTTTTGAAGTTTCTAACTTGATTTTGCCTGAAGATTCGTGCCTGATCAATATAATTTTTTTGATGATATATCAATAATAAACATAAATTTATTTACTTTTTCATTTACTTAGATGTAATTAAAATTGATATGAGTTTTAAACTTTATGAACATCTTTAAAAAAATTATAATATGAATTTCATACTGTAAAAAGGAATAAAAATAAAATCATATCTTTTCAAATTTATTTATATTTACTGCAACCAAATAAGTTCTTTACAAATCCAAATAATTACTCTACACATAATTAAAATTAAATTCAGGAGAATTTTTAGGCCAGGATATCTCATGTCTTAATTTCCGTAGGATGTTCTTCGAAAATAGCATGAAAATATATGGCACGTGATTTAAAATAATTCATTTTAATATTTAGCTATTTTTTATTGATGAATTTATATTTTATTTATAAAACTATCTTATGCACTGCTATAATTTCTATTCAATTTCTATAATAACCATTTTATTAATTACATTTAAAGAACTTAATAGTTTTGTTGTGTGTCGGAACATTTGTGGCGATAAAGAGGTGGAGTATTTAACATGCTAATTTTGTAGGAAGATTGAGCATACAAATATAAAAGAGAAAGAGATGCAAGATTCATAAGAGAACCGAATTTTTATGTAGAAAACCTTTAAATAGGAAAAAACCATGGGTCTTGTCAAGTTGAAATGACCCACTAGTGTTTGTTGTTGATTACAAAAGATGTCCTTCCTTGGGGAAAGAAGTTGACTCATTATACATCATATAAAGTACATTATATAATTGGACGAAGGTCGTAAGGTCCATAGTTGCACATTACTTGTCTGGAGTTGGAGAAATCCAATAACATTAAAGTTGTTCTCAAGAGGACGTTAGCCTTATTCGTTGATAGGTAGGATTGTAGTTGAGTGATTGTGGTCGGAGGAACCATAGTCAGTGGGCGACAGTGGTTAGATGGATCGTAGTCGGCGACGGAGGTCGGAGAGACTTTAGTCAAGAGACGGAGGTCGGAGGGATCATAGTCAGGTGATGGAGGTCGAAGGGACCGCAGTTTGTGGGCAATAGTGGTCAAGGGGATTGTAGTCAACAAGAGAAAAAGGTCGTTGCAAGTATAGTCGGTGGGCTACAGTAGTTTGAAGAATCGTAATCGTAGGGCGGCGATGGTCGGAGGTAAAGGAGTCAAAATGGGTTTTCTGGTCGGGTTTGGGTCCAACCCGAAATTGAACCGCCCTCAACTACTCTTTATCCCAAACCATACCATATTACACAAATGGGTCGTCAGAAATCTAAACATGGACCCAACCCACCTAAAATCTGGGTCAACCCGAGCCAACATGAGGACCCGGGTGAGCGCAAAGCAAGTGAAGCCAAACGCAGAGCAGACGACATCGAGCACAGAGCGCAAGTTGAGCACTAGTGTGAGCAAACGCGGTTGGGCAGGATGCGGTGGGGGCTGGGGTCTTGAAGTGCTAATGTGATGCGGTGCGAAGCCTGCAACTGCGTGAGTCTGTCGAAAGCAGCACAAGCTGGGATGCGCGTCATTTTTGGATTAGCAGGTTGACCTGGCCAACCTAATTTTTCAAACATATCGATAATTAGAAACCAAACTCGACATGTTTGTTAAACAGGTTGACCCAAAGTAGATTTTCAATTTTGGGTTTTGGTTATGTCATAAATTGGCACCCCTAGTTAGAGGGACTGTAGACGGATAATGAAGGTCGGGGGGATTATAATCATAGGGAAATGGTGGTCAGAGGGCCTAGTCATTTGACAGAGGTTGAAGGCAGCTTAGTCAGACAACAGATGTTGAAGAGACTGAGAGCTGGCAATTAAGATTGAGGGGACCATTTTCTAGTGATAGAGATTAAAGGGACCTTAGTCGGCTGCTGACAGAGGTCGGAGGGATTGTAGTCGGCGGGCAACGGTGGTTGAAGGGTCTGCAGTCGGCAGACAATGAAGGTCAGAGAGATCGTAGTAGGCAAGTGACGATGGTTAAAGAGACTATAATTGATAGGAGATAGAGGTTGAAGGGATCGTAGTTGGACAAATGAGATCGAGATGATCGTTGTGTCTTGACAGAGGTCAAAGGTATCTAGTCGGTTGGCGATAGAGGTCTAAGAGATCATAGTCGGCAGATATGATGGTTGAAGGGACTGTAGTCATCCGTCAAAGGAGGTCAGAGAGATTGTTGTCAGCAGGCAGCAGAGGTCATAGGGTCGGATCGATCGTAGTCGGCGGGCGATTGTGGTTAGAGGAACTGTAACCAGCATGCGACTATGATCTGAGGGGCCGTAGTCAGCAGACGATGGTGGTCAGAGGGATCTTAGTTGGCTGGTGATGGATGTTTGATGAAGGCATGGATGTGGCTGCCTGATAGAGGTTCAACGGTAATGGTCAAGCAAAGTTCCAACAGCGACGGTCTAGAAGTGGGAGTTAACTGACGGTGTTGCTAGGGTGGAGCTCCAGGATTATTCAAACCTTAGAGTTCTCTTGAGTCTCTATCCCAGAGTCTAAGCCTCCAAAGTTCTAAGCCCCCCTTCATGTGGGAGCATTAGGTCTTTTATAGATTTTGAGAGTGACATGTTCCGTAAATCTGGAGAAGATTATGGATAAATTCGGAGTGCTCCATCAAACGACCCATAATAATTCCTCGAAATCATGGAGAGTTTGGCAAGCAATTAAGTTCCTTAATGAAATCAAAGTTAACTTATCTTAGGCTCGTTGGATTCTTCTTGCCGAGCCACTCGATTCAACTATAAGCCTGCCATATTTTAATATCATTTGATCATCCAATTAATACACTAAAGCTTTCAAATATGCTTCGATCCCTTGAATATGGCTCATTTGTATTTGAATTGGATCGATTTTAGTGTCATTAGGTTTTGTCTCCTTGAGATGTTCAATTCGACTATAAGTTTGTTTAAAGCAGAGTTTAGATGATTCCAAATTTAATTTTCAAAAGTTTCTAATTTATACATGCATTTAGATTCGTGCTTGATCAATCAATTTTTTGTGACACATCAAATTTATCATTCTCATAATATTATCATCTAATTATTTTTTTCTTAAATTAAAATAATGACCACTGACTACTGACCACTCACCACAAATGAATAATAATTGCTATAATTAATAGCATTATTATAAAGTTTCCAACATGTGAAAGGTTCCTTTCCTCAACTTTTCTTCATCGACGATGACATCGCTAAGCAAGATGAGAACATCCAAGAAACTTCATCAAAGAGAAAAGGACATTTCGCCAACCTCCTTACATTCGACCTTCACCTCTTTCTCCAATAATTTATAGCCATACATTACATGCATAGAATTTTCCACAAACAAATAGATTATAAGAATTTGTTTGAAATAATTTTTTTAGTCTTCGTTTGGGACAGCTTTTTTATTGCTTCTTAAAGTAATTTTTAATACAAAAATTTATTATTTTTACTAGAAAATCATTTTACGAAGAAACCGTCCCAAACAAGAACTTTTATTTGGTCCGGTCACCTAACGTAGCTCTACGTTCGGACGCCAGTAAAATAGTACCACGTGTTCTCACTATTTACCATGCGGCCTGACAACCCCGACCCGGAACAGAGACGGGATTGCTATGTTCGCGTGTTGCTAGGTATTGCTCGGTATTAGTCGATTTTGCTCGGTATTGCTCGGTATTTCTCGGTATTGCTCGGTATTGGTCTTCACAGAGCGATATTTTTCATTATTGCCAAGCAATATCTAGCAATACCAATCAATACCTAGAGCAATACCGAGCAATACGCGAACATATAGCAATCCCGGGTCAAGTCGTCGGGCCGCGCGGTATTGAGTAAGACCACATGGCGACATGTTATTGGCGTCCGAATTTAGAGCTACGTCAGGTCACCTGACCTAATAATTGTTCCCCAAACGAAGCCTTAATTCATTACCTTTGAGATTGCAACCATAAATCTGTTTGATATTGATTTTTAAAAAATTATGTTAAAAAGCTGCTTTACATAGCAGTTTAAGAAAAATTATTTTCTTAGAATAATTTTATAATCACTTTTATAAAAGCTTATTATCATTTCAAATAAATTATAAATTAAAACACAATGATAATGTATTTGAAACCACTCAACTTTACTAATTTCTGTTATAATATTAGTAACTAAAGACAAAATCATGTTGACGAAAGAGACTGTAATTAAAAATATATATATTTTTAGATATTTAAATAAAATTTAGTTTGACTCTTCCGTAACCAAATTCTACGTTCAATTTATAAATTTTCTTTATCTCAAATATAAACTATTAAAATTGTGCTTATTTTTATAAGCTAGGATCAAATTAAAGTTAAATTGTACAAAAGTTAAATATTTTATCAAAAATATTAAAAATGTTATTTTTTATTAATTTTAAATAAAAATTTATTCTAATAAGATACAATGAAGAAAAAAAAATTCATATAGCTGAGTGACCTCACATCATGACATAAATTTTTCTTTTTTTTTAATTTATATAAATTAATTTATATTCCACGCATTTAAAAAAATTAATAATTTTTCTATTTTCCAAAAAATATATATCAGATTATTTTAAAGTGCTTTTTAAGCATCAAATTTGAAGTATATATAGCTCGAATTTTATATTAAATTTAAATATATGCAGCTAATTTTTATATATTGGTGAATATAATATTTATAATAATTAGTTAATTTGTATTATAAAATTTTAAAAATTAATTTAGTTTTAAAAAATGCAACCCACTAAATTTACATCTAATATATATTGATATTGTGATTGATCGATTTGTACTTTGAAAAAATTGTCTCTGAGTCCATAATATTTGGAGAAATTATTATATGCGGTCACCAAATAATTCAGAGACGAATCAGAACGTGCCACGTCACCCGATATCAAGCGGTATATAACACGGTACACAATAAAAAAATGATGTAGCGCGTTCTCATTTGTCTATGGATGCCGTTCGGTGACCGCACAGAAGAATTTCTCATAATATTTGAGTCCCACATAGCATATAAAATTTGGGATGATTAATTTATTTTATGAAAAATATTTATAATAACCTTACAGATATGGCTGCAAGCGAACCAAACGTTCAGTGAGCTACTCGTTGCTCCATTCGATTAAAGCTCGTTTGTGATCGTTTAACTAACTAAACAAGCAAACTTGAATAATATTTTTAATACTCGATCCTTAAATAAATAAGCTTGAATACTAATGTGTTTGGTTCATTTATGTTCACGAACAACATCATTTGAAGCTCGTGAACAAGCTTGACATTAAGTTCAATAAGAAGCTTAATAAAAGATCGATTCGTGTTCGATTTAGAACTCTTAAATAAGCTCGATAAATATATTCATATATATTAATCATATTTTCATTTTAAATAGACAACTATTTTTATTATAAATTTAATTTCATTTTAGTTTATACGTTCAATAAAATTAATTTGTTCATGAACAAGAGACATATCACATTTTGTCAATATTTGCTAGATTGTTTAAGATGTTCATGAATAAATATAAGATGAATCATAGATCGTTTGTTCGTGAACGAGCTCATTTGATAGCTCGATACCAGTTATGTATTTATTCATGATCTTGATCATTTAATAGCTCAAGAATACTCATTAGAATTGTTTATGAATGTGCTTATTTGATAGTGTAAAAAAATTCGCTAAATATGTTCACAAATATAGATAAACCCTAAACTTGTTTGTTTAAAGCTTGATAAGCATAAAACAAATCAAACATGAACCAAACATGAACACAAACAATAAGGCTCGAATCAAACACGAACTGAACTTGAAAAAGCTAATAATAAACGAACTCAAACATGAACGCTCATATACTCGACTCGGTTTGGTTCGTTTGCAGCCAGCCCTACTTACAAAAAAATAATTTTTAAAACTTTTATATAAAATTAAAGGCACAGTTTTTTTTTTTTATTGTTATTAGGTGCATCATAGATCAAAGGGTTGGCAGTCTCTGGTTCCCCTCGAGTTTCCCTATCGTCTTCTTCCCCACACCCTCCCTCCTCTTCTCTCCTCCGGCGGGTGGCAGTGGAAATGGCGGATTGGGGCCCAGTGTTCGTGGCTGTAGTGTTGTTCGTCCTCCTCACTCCTGGGCTCATCATTCAAATCCCAGGCAAGAACCGCCTCGCCGAATTCGCTAATATGCAGACTAGTGGAATCTCCATCTTCATCCACTCCATCATCTACTTTGCCGTTATCTCAATCTTGCTCCTCGCAGTCGGAGTCCACGTCTACGCCGGTTAATTCAACCCTAGATATTGAGTATTTATATTTTACCCTCGATTTCGCACTGTATTTTGGCTGTTTTGGGGGGGGTTTCTATGAACAAGTGTAGATTTTGTGGAGGTCGGACTTTTTTTATTAACTTTGAACTGTTTTCTCTGCATCTTAGAAATTGATTCTGGATTTGTATTCTAGCTTCTTATAGTTCAGATAATCTATATGGAAATGGAAGTTCGGATTTGAATAGCGGCAGGGATTGTTGCTTCTGAAACTGGGAGACTGGGAATGCAATTGATTCTGCTTTGTATCCTACTATTGGCAGGATTTAAGCCCAATTTTGCTTAAATGTTTTCGAGCAGAATTGTGTGAATTTGTTAAATCATGCTTTAGCTTCGGTTTTTTCCTCATGCCAATCAGTCTTCTACTGGCAAGATTTACCAAATCTGAAATTACAGGATTTACTAAATCTTAATTGTGGCCAAACAGCCTGTTGGCGATTTTTTTTTCCCCTTCTGTACTGATTATACAATTGTCAAGATTCTACTGCGAAATTTGAATGAAGATCTGTTTTTTTTTTTTTTTTTGGTGCCTTGCTTTATCCAATCAGCTAAGCGAGGATTTGAATGGTCCATGGGCTCTTGCTAGAGGATTACTTGGTTCTTAAGCTTTCATGTTGGATTTTTGCAAGAGGATAGTGATTGCTAATTATTTCTGGTTCTCAAATATTCCATTTTTAAAGGGAAATTTCATTTTATATCCTCAATAATATAATTATTGGGAAAAATATTTTATGATTTTGTTTTGCCAAATATCCCCAAAAGTTTATTTAGAATGAAAGTACCCGAAAAGTTTATCTATTCTGCTCCAAATATTGCCAATATCGGGCTTTGAACATGGATAAGCACCATTTGTTCCCATTTCCTCCATGCACAACTTTACAAAAATTACATTATCTTATAGGAAAAATTATTTTGTGCGGGCCCCATACGGCGTCCGGAGACCAGCCAGAACGCGCCATATCATTTTTTTGCTCGGTACCGGTGCTTGATACCGCTGCGTGCTGGATGACGTGGCGCGTTCTGATTGGTCTCCGGACGGTCTGGTGTCCGCACAGAATAACTTTTCCTCTTATAGACATCGTTGATATGTTGATTATTTCACGTGAGATTTTTTCTAATAGCATTGTAAGAATATCACAACATTATAATGTTTTAATATATAATCACAAATTTGTGTAGAAATAATTATTAGTTCAAATCATATTTGAATAAACTTTGATCAATATTTGAGCAATCTTAGAATAATGCTTGAGTTTAGAATAGAAGTAGTTCAAATTGGTTCGAACTTCGAATGTGGTTTGATCTATGTTCGAACTATATTTGAATAAGATTTGACTTTTATAGCACTTCTCAAATGGAAATAGGTTTGAACCAAATTTGAATAAAATTTTGAAGTTTTGAAAAAACATTAAGATTTACCACTAATAATGATTGAAAACTAGACATTCAACAATGTTTTTAATAAACTTAATGAGGTTGTCATGAAGTCCAAAAAGATGAGCGTGTTGAAAATAAAAGATCAACTGATATGCCTTAGAAATATCCAACTTAAATATTAAATTGTGTTCATGAACTTTTTTATGAATGTCATGAATTAATTATTGAGCGAGCAGAACATTATCATCTATACTTTTTTAAGGTAACATTTGAAGTTTATTCATAAAAGAGAGAAACCATACAACTCAAGGCCAATAGGAGGCCAGAACAAGAAAACACAACCAAAACAGTACAAAAAACTACAAAAAGCGAATCTGACCACCAAGGTTTTTAAAATAAGCTTAGGCCATCCAAGGGGTGGTCAAGAAATATGCCTCATCGTTGTCCATCAAAATTCAGACACGACAACAATAAGTAGGCAGAGGAACCACAACCAAGAGGCCCCAAAAATATTATCACAGATATCCACCAATCCAAAACTACGATCAACCCCAGGTAATAACCCCCAAATCCAAAGTTACTATCTTTTGTGTTTGCATCGACGACGTTTTCCACCCCCCCTGAGAGAAGGCTTTCTCCACTAAACGTTTCACATTCAAATTAAACATCTCATTAAATTCCCCCTCGAGCTCACCCACCCCACTCCCACCAAGTGAGGAGAAGGATTCATCAATCCAATCAATTTGAGATAAACAAGTATCATAAGTATTCAAATGAACATTTAACTCATTATAAATAATAGCCACAAGGACATCAACAACAAACTCCCTCCCCTCAAAGGGTAATGGAGATACATCTGAAGCCTCAATCATACCAGAACCATCCAGACCAATAGTGTTAACATTACACAAATACGAATTAACCACACCCACGACCTGCAAGCCATCAGTCTCCTCTTGCATAGGACAAACCAAATCCTCACCAATGACAGCACACTGGTCTCCATAGGCAATAACTTCTAAGATACCATATTTACTATTATCAAGATCCAAATTTTTTGAGGCAATGACACTAGCATCCGAAACCACAAGGGCCAAAGCCACGGGATTAGATGAATCATTCATAATCAAGGGAAGCTCAACAATAATTCCCCACACCCAAGCAATACATTATCACCACCAACAGTAGAGGGTTGAACACAAGGAGGGGGATTAACTGTAGTTGACTTATTAAGGTGTGGGTGTAAAACATAGCATTCCACCTTCGAGTGGCCTAATGAGTTGCAATGTACACAATACGCAGGAAATTCTTCTATTATCACAGATTGGATGTAACCTAAGTTATCGAAGCCAACCCAAATTTTATCAGGGAAATGTTTGGTAAAATCTAGTTCTACCAGGACATGAGCAATAGATGACCTCGAACCATATGAAGTAACGTTATCGGTCTTTAAAGTTCGACCGAAGATGGAACAAAGGCCATGGAGTATACATGGAGCGAAAAGATGAGGTCACATATTAGGAAACAATATCGAAATAGGAATGATAGGTGATTCAATCTCAATATCCAAAGAAGGTTCATTTATCCAATTTCATAAAACAATTACTCACAAAGTAGGAACAATGAGCAAAAATCCTATAATGATCCAAGTCATTAAAAAAGCTTAATTAGAACATTCCTAGTGTTGAGGATAGTGACCGAGTAGTCACCATTCAATTTCAGATTGAAGAAAAATTTTCTAATAGCATCAATGGAATGCATATGACCCGGAAACTTGCTAACTAATGTGAATTTGAAAGGAGCTGTGAGTACTTGAATTTCCACATCCGAAATCCATAAGGCCAGCAAACCATGGTGGGAAGAAACTTTAAGACCAGTAAATAACGAACAATGAAAAGAACCAGCTAAGGCAGCCTTAAATGAAAGGGAGGAAGAAGACTCATTCAAAAAACCAAGGTCCTTAAATCAGGGAAATGCCATAAATCCGAGAAAAGAAGACATAGTAAGATGCTAAAAAAAGGTAGCTGAGAACTTTCCTAAAGAAAGGCCAGGCGACGGGGAAGGCAGCTAGGGCAAGAGGAAACCCTAGCAGAGAAAATATGTCTCGAGAATGTCAATGTTTTCTCCGAATAAGCTATAATTATCACATTGTCAGCTATACTTCTACCCTTAACAAAACTAGTTTGATTCTTATAAATAATTTTAGGAAGGATGAGTGCCAATCTAGATGCTATAATCTTGGAAATAAGCTTATTAAAAGTAGAACAAAGATTAATAGGTCTAAAATCATTCCAAGTATTAGGAATTTCAGATTTAGGTGTCAGCGTAATAGAAGAAGTAAAAAACTTTGGAATGCAAAAACCATTAAAAAGTCCAAGACAGTTTTGCAAAGATCTGTTTTGATGAATGACCAACATTTATAAAAACAAAATTGTAAAACTATCAAGCCCCGTTATAGAATCTTTATTCATATCAATTAAAGAGTTGAAAATTTTAAGCTCATTAGAGCTTTTAGATGAATTACAATTATCATCTGGGGATAAAAGGGAAGGAATGAATTGGGGAAAATAGATAACCCCAACATCCTTCTCCCGATCAAGTAACTCTTTAAAGTATGAAATAATCGAGTTAGCAATCGCATCCTAATCATCACTCCATACACCAGAATCCACTTTAATTTTGCTGATGAATGATTTAAATTTGTTTGTATTGACCATGACGTGAAAATACTTACTATTTCTCTTACCCTCAAAGAGGTGTTTAAAAATAGCTTTTTGCCTCTAGTAAGTTTCTTCAATATTCTGTAAGTAAATAAGATTATTTTTAGCATTGCACACTTGATTCCAATTATCCCAAGTAGAATCAATAGAGTAATTATTTTCAAGGTTAATGACAGTTTCTTCAGCTTTCAATATGTTTGCAAATATATTATCAAAGATAAATATTTCACCATCTAATAACATGCTTAACTCTTTTCATTTTTAAAGTTAATATAACCGTGTCATTAGTATCAATAATATAGGGCATAGGAGCCATCTAATTCTCCTTAACCACCTTGAAGAAATTAGGAGCATGGAGCCAAATATTTTGGAAGCAAAAAGGAGAAAATCATTGGAATTAACATGATTAATTTTAGACACTAATGGAACATGATCAGAAGTTGTTCTACTAAGATGTTCTACAGAGAAAATAGGAAAACAAGTCATTCATTGTTAAATAAGATTATATCAAATCTTTTCCAAATGTTATTATTAGACCATGTATAATAAGTCCCGAAAATGCCAATATCAGTCAAACCACAATCCAAAATCATACTATTAAAATTACCTCTATTAGAAATGGAAGGAGGGGCTCCGCTCAACTTTTCCAGAAGCATTTGACATAATAATAAAATCTCCCTCAACAAACCAAGACCATTATAATTGTTATGAAAATTAAATTATTTATGTCAAAAAGATTACGAATACAAAGACGAGTATCAAACTTGCTCACACCTCTAATATTCCAAATTATGTTTCTAACCATTTACATTTGTTTTAAAAGAAGCATATGATCTTGTAATTCTTCCTTACGAAGAAATATTAAACAATAGTATGCTTTGATATCAAACAATAGTGATCATTTCATAAGCTTCATATAACAATTGAAAACATAGTATGATTTATGCCCAAAAACACGGCCGTAATCTAGGTTGTTAGCTAATTTGATAAGCCCATGATGAGGATCAAGAAGCATTATAAAAAAAATGGTCTAAAAGCTTGAGATTAAAAAAGAAATTCAGGATTAGATCCAATTTAGGCTTGCCGGCAGTAAATTTCCCTACCAATGCAAACTCGAAAGGGGTACCTAATGCTCCGATCTCTTACTCAGAAATCCACAAAACTGTCATCCCACAATGGGTGGTGAGTTTGAGTTCCAAAAAAGCCGCATAGGTAAATGATGAACCAGATAAAACATCATGAAAAGAACACGGTGTATTTTTACCAACAAAAAAATCAGGGTTATTAAGCTTTGTATGATTAAAGACCATTTATCTAAAGAACCCCTTGTAACAGGGAAAATCAAATGGAAAAGTCGAAGAAGATGAATAAAAATCAAAACTTTAGCCGGCCGGAAACGACTAAGGAAAAGAAAAAATCAGAGAAAGGGGTAAGAGGACTTCCCTGGAACGAACAAGACAAAATTCATGAAGAAACACAAGCAACAAGCGGTCCAGTATACTGAGAAAAGCAGGGGAAGAGGAGGGAGACGACTAGAAATAAAACCCTAACAGAGCGGCACTACTTTTGAATTATTCTTATTATTATTATTTTAATTTAAATCCTAATTAATCAATAAGATCACATCAACCATCATTAATGTCTATTAAAATTTCATTAATGGCATTTTTTGATGTAAATTTAAAAAAATTAATGGAGCTGCATTCAAATATTTTTTTGCAATTTGTGTATTATTTATTCAAAAATGTGTTTGCAATCGGTTAATTTTCATCTTTAATAAATGAAACTTGAATCGAGCAAGAGTTAATGTCTTGTCTTGATACATTTTTTTAACTCAAACAAATAATCCATTGAAATTTCTCTAAGCCTGAAATTGCTTTCTTTTTGTAGTTGATCCATTCAAGAATTAATGAACCATCTAACTTACCAATCTTGCCTTGCATTCAAGTAAAGAAGGCAATAAGCTTTATACTTTTCTTCCTAAGAAAAAAAAAAAAAAAAAAAGGGTATCTGTTACCTTGCATTCAAGTAAGAAGGAAGTTCTTTGCTTTATGCTCTTGCAGTACATAACAAGAAGCTACTTATATAGGGCTTTCATTCACAGTCTGAGGAGAGCAATAAAAATTGCCAATCTCTTCAGCTGCTGTTGTTGCTTATTACTTGAGTGCTTTAAATAGGTAAGCTGCTCCTCCAACTCATGCTTATAGAAGTTCAACTTATTTGATTAATGTCTAAGATTTTATTTGGGACAGCTTTTTTATTCCTTTCTAAAGTAGTTTTTTATTACAAAATATTTTTGAAGTAGAATTTTTTATATCAAAAAGTTGCTTTATAAAGTAGTAAGAAAGCTCTCCCAAATGAATCTCGAATTTTCTTATGAATTTGAGTTGTCATATCTTTAGATTATTCAATTAATTAGGAGGCAAAGTTTGTATATATTATAATTAGCAAATGGTGAAATTTTGAGCTAAGTTATTGAGATCAAAATTTAATCATTATAAATTTTAATAAAATCTTATACTGTATTCATTTCAAAGTAGATTATTTTTTATTTTCTTTAGCAAACAGTGGCTTGAATATTCCATTAGAATGGTCACCCATATGAGGTTATTGCTAATATAATCAGAGTCTAAGATATCTATTTCAAGTTGATATTAATTTTGATAAATATTCTCACTAAATAAAAAATGAGATAAGTTATTCTAATACCTAAAAACAAGAAGTAATGCTTTTAAAAATATCAAAATTAAATTTATTTCAAAAATTCTAAACAATTTTATAGTGCACAATGTTGTTTGTTTATCTTCAATTATTTTTTAACATTATTGTTTTCTTAGAAGTTAATGATACAAAAGGATCAATGGAGATCCCGTTAAAATACAAACAATTGTGGAACAACTGGGATGTTCGTGTCTTGATTCTACTCAGTCTATCTATCCAAATTATTCTTTTCTTCCTCAGTCGTCTGAGAAGAACCTCCACCTCGAGATGGATACAATTGGTCTTATGGGCCAGCTACCTATTTGCTAACTGGATTGCCGACTTTGTCCTTGGCCAACTAAGTAGCACTATGGATGATTCCTCCCCCTCCAACGTCGTCATTGCTTTTTGGGCTCCCTTCCTTATCCTCCATCTTGGTGGCCCTGACACTATCACTGCCTACTCTATGGAAGACAATGAACTTTGGGCTCGCCATCTTCTGGGGCTTGGGTACGAGCTCTTTATTGCCTTTTATGTTCTCTTTCGCTCCCTTCCCAACACTCGTCTACTCATCCCCACCCTCTTGATATTCTCAGTCGCCATCATTAAATATGTAGAACGCTCTTACTCACTTTACAAAGCTAGTGTTGAAGGCATTCGCAGTTCCATCACCTCCTTTGATAGAATACTACCAACAAAAGATTTGAATGCTTTGAGTCAAGCTTTCTGGTTATACTCTGCTACCAAGCCTTCCTTTATTGATGCTATTCCATATTTTGATGAGTATGAAGAAATTAGAGATAATGTCAAGAAGATGACAGCAAAGGAGATTTTGATGATTATGAGAATGGAGCTTAATTATGCTTATGATGAGTTTTACACTAAGGCCGTTGTTAATCACTCCAAACCTGGGTACATTCTCCGAATTTTTTGCTCTACTTGTATTTTGTTGGCTTTCTCACTCTTTGTTTTAGAGCCAAAGGATGATTTTGACAACCTTGATGTAACAATAACCTATGTTCTTCTTATAGCCTCTACATGCCTTGACTTTATGTCTACAATCATGCTCATATTCTCAAACATGATGATAGTTTCTCTCCTTAATGTTAAAAAGTTAAGCACTTGGAGTGTGTTGTTAGCTGAGCACATTGTCAGAATTAAAAAGGCTTGTCATAAGAGAAGGCATTGGTCAATAAAGATGCCACAATTGAATCTACTTCTTAATTGCCTCATGATTTCTGCACCTAGCAAAGCTCCTCGACAGAGAGTGATAAGTTGGGTTTCAAAAAAGGTGGGCTTAGTGCAAGAAATAAAGTTGTATATGACTTGGAGAACCGCTGATCTAGAAACTTACACCTTACAGACAATGCAACCTGCACAGGCAACACAAGAGGTTTTAGAGGTCGTTGCTTCCTCTTTAAAAAGACGCTTGCATTTATCAAGAGAGGAATTCAATCAACCAGCGGGCTTCTCTGCCCTTCAACAAGTAACAACCATCGCTGATTGGGTTGTAGTACCATTCGTTCAGCTTTTTGAGGGCTTATCACTTGACCATCAAGTTCTAATATGGCACATCACCACTGAGCTCTGCTTCCATTGGAATCCAAAGTCTCAACATCCCTTATATCCTCAGCAAATTGAGATGAAAGCAAAGGAAAATAGATTAGGAGGAGTAAAGAGAAAAAACTTAGAAATGAAAGCTTGTAAGTACATATCAAACTATATGATGCACATAGTTGTGATGCAACCAGATATGATGTCTACCATGGGAGGAGAAAGCTCAGTGCTATTCTGGAATGCTATTAATGATATGGTTCGGTTCATTCATGAAAGTTGTGATGGTCATCACAAGCTAATGCCGAATGCAAAAGTTGAGGAGGTGTGCATGAAGATGATGACTACCCCAATAGATTGGATCAATAATAAATCTTTATTTGTGATAGCACGAGTGCTTGCTCATTTAATTTTTGTTATTAGTGAGGAAGAGAGATGGGGAGTTATAACCACAGCATGGGTTGAGCTTTTGATGAAAGGGGCAAAGAATTCAAAGGCTAACATACTGTCACGACCCGACCCGAGACGAGACGGATCCCGCCCGCGCCGGATCGCGACGGGGAATAATAGCTAACCAGGATCTGGCTTTGGATTAGGTTACTGAACTGATCTTCCAAATTCTTAACTCAACAGAAGCGCACAGAACAACAGAGCTACTAAAAACATCAAATGCAGCGGAACAAAACATCTATCTTTTCATTTCCTCAAAATAATCATCTACAGAACAGTACAAGGCTTTCAACAGAAAGAAAGACAGAACAGGAAAGCCATGACTGTACAAAAATCAAAAGTACAAAAGTACCTAATCTGATCAGACTCCGGAATCTAATCCTGGACCTCCTTGCCCTTCCCAGAACCTGAAAACCACCAGAAAGCAAGGGTGAGCTCAACAGCTCAGCAAAGCAACAAACCACCAATCTAAATCCTCAGAAAACAAAACCAAACTTATCAGACAGAAATCAGATCAGAAGTCGGAACAGAATCGGAAATCAAAACTTACGGACAGATATCAAATCACATCAGAGTCGTACAGATCGTACAGAGCGTATCAGAACAGAACAAATCAACAGAGTCAGAAACAGAAATCAGAATCGTACGGATCATATCATATCATAATCACAATTTCGTACAGAACAGAACAGATACAGAAAGTAATACAGATACATATAGCTAAATGCCCTGACACTGACGGAATCTCTACGGATTCCGGCCCCTTATGCCTCCCTTCCCAGACACTGACTGAATCTCATAGGATTCAGGCCCCTTATGTCTCCCTTTGTGCTCACGACACCAAAACAGATGTGCTTATAGCACCAAAACAGAATTCATCGGATCCGGAACAGAACAGATATCAGATTTCAGATTGAGCTCATTTCAGATTTCCCGTTTCACTAACTGAATCTCATAGGATCCAGGCCCCTTATAACTCCCTTTGTGTAGCTCATATACATAGCATTTCAATTCAGAATAAATACGGACAATTCAGAAATTACACAAAAAATCGGGCAGCACAACGGCAGTATACGGAATTTACACAAAAATTCCTGCAAAGAAAATTTACCGAATTCGCACAGAATACAGATATCAATATTTCAAAACCTTTATTCTACTGCACAGATAAATTCCAATTTCACAGAAAAATCCGGTCGACTAAAAACACAGTCGAATCAAAAATATCCGGACAAAAATCTTCAAAATATAGTCAAAACGTGCACACCCGGCACGGCAACGATATACAAAAAGTTACACGGTAAAAACTGAACCGTTCAAAAGATACGGACGAAAATCGCTAACGGAAACAAAATCCGGACAGAAAATACCGCCAAACACGACGGTTCTGAAAATTTAGAAAGTCGGATTGTGCCTTACCTCGTGCACAGCAATTTCCTCAACAGCCACTTCGGACGAAAACGGCTCCGCGTCGTCCGAAAATCCGCTTTTCCACTTTTTCCTTCGTTTTTCTCTCTCCTCAGCTTTTTCTCTCTCTTCAAAATATCTCATTTCTATATATATCCAGACTGATCGTCCCGGACGATCGAGCTTCGTACCGGACGATCCATGAAGAGAGGAATTCCGTCCAGACGACAAATCACATATCGTCCCTGGCGATGGGTTCACGGGAGAAATTTCGTCCAGACGATCCTGATTTCGTCCAGACGAACCATACAGCCAAAACTGATTTTCTGCACAACCTGTACCGATCGTCCCGGACGATCCAACTTCGTCCCGGACGAACCTGGAGCAAAACTGATATTACAATCTCCCCAACTTAAAAAAAAATGTCGTCCTCGACATTATCCAATCCAAACTCAGTCAAAACAAGTACGGGTACGACCGTCTCATATCAGACTCCTTCTCCCAAGTTGCTTCCCGTGCAGTCCGGTGCTTCCACTGGACTTTAACCATCGGAATCTCTTTATTTCTTAACTTTCGGACGTCGTACGCCAAAATAAGCTCTGGCTCTTCCTTGTACACCAGATTCTCCTGAATCTCAACTTCATCAGCAGACAACTTCTTCCCAGAGTCTGAAACCCACTTCCTCAGAGTGGATACGTGAAACACATTATGCACATCCGGCATAGAATCAGAAAGCAATAACTTGTAAGCAGCTTTTCCAATTCTTTCCAAAACTTCAAAAGGTCCAACATACCTTGGACTAAGCTTGCTTACCTGACCAAATCTGCTCACACCTTTCATCGGGCTGACTTTGACGTACACAAAGTCACCGACCTGAAATTCAACAAATCTGTGCTTCTGATTGTAATACTTCTGCTGACGATCTTGAGCGGCTTTCAATCTTTCTCTTATCAAATTGATCTTCTGAGCAGTTTCATCAGCAAAAGTAGCCCCCAAAGCCTGTCTATCTCCGAAGGAGGTCGGAGTCAAAGGAGTACGACACTTCCTGCCATACAAAGCCTCGTACGGTGCCATACCGATACTGGACTGAAAACTGTTGTTATAGGCAAACTCAATCAACGGAATATGATCTTCCCAGCTTCCGCTAAAGTCCAGAACACAAAGCCTCAACAGATCTTCCAGTACCTGAATCGTCCTCTCAGACTGTCCGTCGGTCTGAGGATGGAAGGCTGTACTGAAATGCAGTTTCGTACCCAAGCCTTGCTGAATGCCTTTCCAAAGTCTGGAAGTAAAACGTCCATCTCGATCAGATACGATCACACGAGGCACACCGTGCAATCTGACTATTTCCTTCACATAAATCTGTGCCAAGCGATCAACTGAATCCGTCTGTCTGATCGGAAGAAAATGGGCTGACTTCGTCAATCGATCTACAACCACCCAAATGGCATCATGTCCTTGTTTAGATCGAGGAAAGCCCATCGCAAAATCCATCGTTACCTCCTCCCATTTCCACTCAGGGATAGGCAACGACTGCAACAGTCCACCTGGTCGCTGATGCTCTGCCTTCACCAACTGACAGGCTTCGCATCTCGACACAAACTCTGCCACATCTTTCTTCATCCCAGGCCACCAAAACAAAAGCTTCATATCAGCGTACATCTTACCACTGCCTGGATGAACAGTGTAGCCAGAATGGTGAGATTCGTACAGAATCTCCTGCCTCAAGTCTCCAGACACAGGTACCCACAACCTGTTCTTACAGAAAATAACACCAGAATCAGAAATTCGAAGTTCAGGAGTCTTACCAGATCCAATCTGAGCTATCAACTTCGAATAGTCAGAATCTGACTTCTGGGCTTCTTGAATCCGTGCTTCCAAAGAAGACTGAATACTCATCTGAGCCAACTCCAAATCATTGGAGGAAACCACCTCCAACTGCAATCTCTCCAAATCACGAATCAGAAAGTCATCACAGGTAAGCTGAATACCTGAGAATCCAGAAGACTTCCTGCTCAGAGCGTCCGCTACCACATTCGCCTTCCCAGGCTGATACTGAATAGTCAAATCGTAGTCCTTGATCAACTCGAGCCACCTCCTCTGTCTCAGATTCAGATCCTTCTGAGTAAAAATATACTTCAGGCTCTTATGATCCGTAAAGATCTCACATCTGACGCCATACAGGTAATGACGCCAAATCTTCAAAGCAAAAACAACTGCAGCTAACTCCAGATCATGCGTCGGGTAATTCTTCTCATGTGGTTTCAACTGTCTCGAAGCATAAGCAATTACCTGACCATGCTGCATCAGAACACAACCCAATCCTTTCAGTGAAGCATCACTGAACACCTGAAAACCCTCCGTACCTGACGGAAGTGCCAACACTGGAGCTGAAGTCAAACACTCCTTCAATCTCTGAAAACTTGCTTCACACTCCGGTGTCCAAACAAAAGCTACTGACTTCTGAGTCAGTCTCGTCAGAGGAGTCGAAATCTGTGAAAATCCTTTCACAAACTTCCTATAGTACCCGGCCATGCCCAAGAAACTACGTACCTCAAATACCGTAGTCGGCCTTGGCCAATCAGCAACAGCCTGAATCTTCTGGGGATCTACAGAAATGCCTTCTCCGCTAATCACATGCCCCAGAAAAGAAATACTCTTCAACCAGAACTCACACTTAGAGAACTTGGCATATAGCTGATGCCTCCTCAAAGTCTCCAACACAATCCTCAAATGTCTGGCATGCTCATCCTCAGATGCAGAATATACCAGAATATCGTCAATGAAGACGATCACAAACTGATCCAAATACTCCCTGAATACTCGGTTCATTAGATCCATGAAAATCGCAGGCGCATTGGTTACCCCAAAGGCATAACCAAAAACTCGTAGTGCCCGTACCGAGTACTGAAAGCAGTCTTCACCACATCAGTTTCCTTCACCTTCACCTGATAGTATCCGGATCTCAAATCAATCTTCGAAAACACCGAAGATCCGGAAAGCTGATCAAACAAGTCGTCTATCCGAGGCAAAGGATACTTGTTCTTGATCGTGACCTTGTTCAAATCTCTGTAATCAATACACATACGGAGTGTACCGTCCTTCTTCTTCACAAACAGAACAGGTGCTCCCCAGGGCGAAACACTAGGACGTACAAAACCTCTGTCAACCAACTCCTGAAGCTGAACTTTCAACTCAGAAAGTTCTTTCGGTGCCATCCTGTACGGAGCTTTCGATATCGGAGCGGTACCCGGAAAAACATCGATAGAGAACTCCACATCTCTATCCGGAGGTAAACCAACCAACTCCTCAGGAAAAACATCAGCAAACTCCCGTACCACAGGGATCTCAGAAACAGATCCAACCTCTAGGTTCAGATCCCGCACCGAAGCCAAGAATACCGGACATCCTTTCTTCCACATCCTGCTCACCTCCAACGCAGAAATCAGACTGGAGAGAACACCTCGTAATCCCTGAAATACAACTCTCTCTCCAGCCACAAGCAAACTCACTTGCTTCTTCAGACAGTCTATCTGGGCCTCATACTGACTCAGCCAATCCATGCCCAGAATCACATCATACGACGAAATCGGCAATCGAATCAAACTAGACTTCCACTTCTTGCCAGAAATCTCGATCTCACACAAACAAAACTGTCGAGCAATCAATGGATTCCCAGCCGGTAAAATCACAGACAAAGAAACCGGTAAAACCATCGAATCCAAATGTAAAATCTCGAAACAATGCTCGGACAGAAAAGAATGACTCGCTCCAGAGTCAAACAAAACACGACAGGGCTGATCAGAAATGTAAACCGTACCTGTCACAACATCCGGAGCATCACGAGCCTCCTGCTGACTCAGACTGTAAACTCGGGGCTGAACTGGAGCAGGAACTGAAGCAACAGAACTACTCTGCTCCCTCTGAATCGTAGGTGGTCTCCGTGGTGCAGAACTAGAACCACCACCTCTACCAGCAAATCCCTCAGGGCGTGGAGGAACAGTCCTCGGTCTTCCTGCTGCTGAACCAACAGGTCTGACAAAGCCCTCAGATCGGAACTCAGAACGCTGATCAAATCCCATCTGCGGACATTCTGCAATCCTATGTCCTGACTGACCACATCTGAAACAAAGACCAGCTATCCTGTAGCACTGGCCATGGTGTCGTCGTCCACAACTCTGGCACACAGGTGCCGAACTGACAGATCCAGAACTCGTCGTACTGGTAGCAGTACCAGACGATCCTCCGCTCTTCCTGGAATCTCCAGATCCAGATCCAGGAACAAATCTCCTCTTCCCAGAGGAACCACTGCCAGATGTCTCTCCTCCAAACCTCTTCCTACTCGCAGTCCACCGCTGCTGAGTAGCCGTCATGTCATTCTCAATCAGACGAGCTCGCTCCACAAGCTCAGAGAAATCGGTGATCCGGAACGGTATCAGAGGCTGCCTCAAAGTGTCTCGTAAGCCTCTCAGAAATCTGTAGCACCTCTCAGCAGACGTGCTAACCAGCTGCGGAGCGTACCTGGCTAATGCAGTAAACTCAGCCTCGTACTGCATCACCGTCTTGCTCCCCTGAACAAGTCTCAGAAAACTCTCCTGCATCTGCTGTCGTGCAGAAGGGGGAACAAACCAGTCTCTGAATACCTCAGTGAACTCCTCCCAAGTGATCAAGGAGTTCAGTCTGCCCTGAAATCTGGCTGCTTGCTGGCCATCCCACCAGTGCTCAGCCTCTCCGTCCAACAGAAAAACAGCTAACGGAACTTTCCTGTCTGCAGGACACTGCATCCCGTCAAAAGTCTTCTCCAATCTCCTCAGCCACTCCTCGGCTGCTCTGGGCTCAACAGCGCCCTCAAACCTCGGAGGCTTCAACCTCAGAAATAACTGCAGGTGTCGATCAATGTCCTCAGATCTAACAGTCGAAGCTCTGCTCTGAGTCTCGCTCATCATCTGAGCAACAAGTGAAGCAAACTGTGAAAGCGTATCAGCACCGACCACTGGGGCTGTACTCCCCACTGGTGCTGCCTGATCGTCACTCTGACCGTCTGTCATGTCTGGGTCTGGCTGATCCATACAGAAAAATCCAGAAAATCCGGAAAACTATCACAAAACAACACAAAATAACACAATAAAAAGCCAAACAACCCAAAACTACCTCCCAGACAGACTCACTGATCACTTCCTAGAGCTCTGTTTTACAATCCAACCTGTTTCCAAAACCAGTGCTCTGATACCAAAAAGCTTGTCACGACCCGACCCGAGACGAGACGGATCCCGCCCGCGCCGGATCGCGACGGGGAATAATAGCTAACCAGGATCTGGCTTTGGATTAGGTTACTGAACTGATCTTCCAAATTCTTAACTCAACAGAAGCGCACAGAACAACAGAGCTACTAAAAACATCAAATGCAGCGGAACAAAACATCTATCTTTTCATTTCCTCAAAATAATCATCTACAGAACAGTACAAGGCTTTCAACAGAAAGAAAGACAGAACAGGAAAGCCATGACTGTACAAAAATCAAAAGTACAAAAGTACCTAATCTGATCAGACTCCGGAATCTAATCCTGGACCTCCTTGCCCTTCCCAGAACCTGAAAACCACCAGAAAGCAAGGGTGAGCTCAACAGCTCAGCAAAGCAACAAACCACCAATCTAAATCCTCAGAAAACAAAACCAAACTTATCAGACAGAAATCAGATCAGAAGTCGGAACAGAATCGGAAATCAAAACTTACGGACAGATATCAAATCACATCAGAGTCGTACAGATCGTACAGAGCGTATCAGAACAGAACAAATCAACAGAGTCAGAAACAGAAATCAGAATCGTACGGATCATATCATATCATAATCACAATTTCGTACAGAACAGAACAGATACAGAAAGTAATACAGATACATATAGCTAAATGCCCTGACACTGACGGAATCTCTACGGATTCCGGCCCCTTATGCCTCCCTTCCCAGACACTGACTGAATCTCATAGGATTCAGGCCCCTTATGTCTCCCTTTGTGCTCACGGCACCAAAACAGATGTGCTTATAGCACCAAAACAGAATTCATCGGATCCGGAACAGAACAGATATCAGATTTCAGATTGAGCTCATTTCAGATTTCCCGTTTCACTAACTGAATCTCATAGGATCCAGGCCCCTTATAACTCCCTTTGTGTAGCTCATATACATAGCATTTCAATTCAGAATAAATACGGACAATTCAGAAATTACACAAAAAATCGGGCAGCACAACGGCAGTATACGGAATTTACACAAAAATTCCTGCAAAGAAAATTTACCGAATTCGCACAGAATACAGATATCAATATTTCAAAACCTTTATTCTACTGCACAGATAAATTCCAATTTCACAGAAAAATCCGGTCGACTAAAAACACAGTCGAATCAAAAATATCCGGACAAAAATCTTCAAAATATAGTCAAAACGTGCACACCCGGCACGGCAACGATATACAAAAAGTTACACGGTAAAAACTGAACCGTTCAAAAGATACGGACGAAAATCGCTAACGGAAACAAAATCCGGACAGAAAATACCGCCAAACACGACGGTTCTGAAAATTTAGAAAGTCGGATTGTGCCTTACCTCGTGCACAGCAATTTCCTCAACAGCCACTTCGGACGAAAACGGCTCCGCGTCGTCCGAAAATCCGCTTTTCCACTTTTTCCTTCGTTTTTCTCTCTCCTCAGCTTTTTCTCTCTCTTCAAAATATCTCATTTCTATATATATCCAGACTGATCGTCCCGGACGATCGAGCTTCGTACCGGACGATCCATGAAGAGAGGAATTCCGTCCAGACGACAAATCACATATCGTCCCTGGCGATGGGTTCACGGGAGAAATTTCGTCCAGACGATCCTGATTTCGTCCAGACGAACCATACAGCCAAAACTGATTTTCTGCACAACCTGTACCGATCGTCCCGGACGATCCAACTTCGTCCCGGACGAACCTGGAGCAAAACTGATATTACACATACATGTGAAGCAATTGAGCAAAGGAGACGAGCTTCTAACTTTCATATGGCTTTTCAACAAACATGTGGAGATAGATGATACATATATTCCTATAAATGATGTCCTGGTTGATCACCTTGAGAAGGCCAAGTATCTCCTCTCTGAAATTGAACTTCATTTGTAGTAACAAAATAAACATTATCTTGTATATATTATCTTAATATATCAATTTAAATTATTTATTATTAATAAATTTTAAGAGTGTTATCTATTTTTTATGATTTTTTAATTTAATTATTATTATAAAAATATAAATACATATTTTATTTATTTAATTTAAATTTTATAACATTAAAAATTTAATAATTTAATATTTTTGAAGGCTTTGTATTAATATTTAAATAAATTAATTTTTTTGCTCATTTACACTAGTAACTTACTAAAAAGGACATATTATGAAAGGAAGAGAAATTTCGTGGTTCATTGACATAATATTGTGTTTATTGTAGAAATCATGAGGAAACCAAGAAGATATATATATATATATCTATATATAAGTGGAGCTTAGTTATGCTGAGTTTTACCCTAAAGCCATTGTAAATCACTTCAAACCTGTGTATGCTCTCCGAGTTCTTTGCTCTAATTGTATTTTATTGGCTTTCTCGCTCTTTATTTAAAGCCAAAGGATGAATTTGACAACCTTGATGTTAGGAGTGTCAATTTCGGGTTTCGGGTCGGGTTCGGGTCGAACCCGAACTGACCCGGGTGCGAAACGGGTCGACCCTAACCCAACCCGGGTAGAGAAACGGGTCGACCCTAACCCGGACCCGACCCGGCGGGTTGCCGGGTTGACCCGACCCGACACGAAACGAGCGCGGCAGGTGCGGCGAGCGGATGCGAGCGCGGGTGCGAGCGCGGCGGTGCGAGGCGGGTTCGAGCGCGGCGGGCGAGCGTGGCGGGTGCGAGCGCGGCAGGCGAGGCGGGTGCGAGCGCGGCAGTGCGAGGCGGGTGCGAGCGCGGCAGGCGAAGCGCGCGCGTGGCGCAGCCGCGCAGGCGGGCAAGCGAGCGCGTGGCGCGTGGCGCAGGCGAGGGCCGCGAGGCACAGCGGGCAGCTTCGCAGGCAGTTCCTGGGCAGCGGGGCAGCGCGGGCAGAAGCGAGAAAATTCAAAAATAAACGGGTTTTCGGGTTGACCCGGCAACCTGCCGGGTCAACCCGAACCCGACCCGTTTTGAAACCGGGTCGGGTCCAACCCAGATTTTTCGGGTCGGTTCCGGGTCGGGTTTTCATGTCGTGTCAAATATTGACACCCCTACTTGATGTAGCAATCACCTATGTCCTTCTTACAGCCTTAACATGCCTTGACTATGGCTACAATCATGCTTGTATTCTTGAATAAGATAAAGAAATTTGAAAATTATTAAGTTTCCAAAGTAAATTACAAGATAAAAAAATTATAAAACTACACGTATACACTTATTATTGATTACACAAAAGGGACAAATTAGGTTGCTAGTGATTTTTTTTTTTTTTTGAAAGGAAAGTTTTATTCATAAAAAAGTGGTTAAAAGCCCTTAAAGAGATTAACAACTTACTAAGTGCTCAAAGAGCTACAATCAAAAAAGATGAAAAATCTATAGAGTGAGAGATCCTTGTGGTCCTCCAAAAGGTAACTTCTCGGCAGGGGACATAATGCAAATGGTACGATCGCACTATCTCGTAGGACAAAACGGTCGTAGGCCTTTGCACTCTTCGTAAGCGGGCCAATAAGGGGCAGATGAGATCATACATATGATTAACCCTTGAGGATAGCGGCTTTCGCCTATGCACCTCAATGGGTAATAATATGTATGACATGATCAAAGCCAGGAGATTTTCCCCACCCGATACATCAACTCGAGTGTGGTTTATTTGATGTGGGATTCAGTTTCCTACGGATGTAAGCCCCTGTGGTTAATTACACCTTAAGTCGTGGCTTAAAAAGACTCTCGATTAAGGATTATATATTATTCTCTTAGATGGGATTGGCACATAAAGAAGAGTCTAGAAACTTCCTATTCAAAGGGAAGGAGAGGTTCAACTTGATTTAGTCAACATGCACGGCTCATATTATCATCTGAAAGTACTAAGGTAGTGAAAAAAAACTACATAAAAGATAATATTGCACTTGGAGCATACAAGAGAGAAAGATGGAGGTAGTGTCACCCATATGCTTCAGATAGGTGGAATTTATAACCTCTAAAGGATAGAGGACTTACCCACCAATGAGGCATACTATGGGACACCTATAGCAGTAGCCTTGAACCCTAAATCTAAAGTAGGTTTTGTATTCTAAACACAATACTAACACGTGTCCTAGATAATGCATCTTGAACTTATATCCTATCTGAAAAAGAAAATCAGCTAACCACCTAGTCATATAAAATTTATGTTGTCCGGTATTTATGAAAGATGGGTAAGTGGCTGAATTTTTGGAAATTAAGTCCGACATCTCAAGAGGTTCTTAAGTGGTCTTATATTTATCAAGGATATTATGCTCCTAAAATTAATACAATTAAATTTTGATTTTTAGTTAGTTTCTAATGCAATGCATATTAGTTGAAGTCTCCAAATTAAGAATGCATGAAATTTTAAAAAGACTTATAAAGATAATTTTTAGAAGATTAGGCTTTCCCAGGCTCAACATATCATTCTTATAAGTCGGATTATCTAAACTCTACCCGCAGGTGAAAAATTGTTTAAAAAAGGAAAGAGAATAATGCATTAAGATGCATGTGACCCCAGACGACCTCTAGCTTATTCCCTAGATTGTTATCTTTTTATATTATTTAATTCCTAACCTTTTAAATTTTAATTACAAGTGAAAAAGAATTTATCCCTAAAGAGCCTAGTAAAATCAGGAACATACACATGCAAGAAAGAAACTTATAAAAAACATGCAATTTCTATTGTGCAAGTAAAGTAAACACATAAATAAAATATCAACCAAAGTAAAAAAAGAGTCCCAAAGCCCATAGAAAGTGTTATATAATATACAACCTAAGGTCTGTAAAAAGGTAATGGTGGTAAGGCTCCACCGATAACAACCTAGATTCGAATCCTATAAAATGATGCAAATCTTAAAAATAAGGCATTTAATCTTGATCTTTGTCTTCTTGTCCTTCTATCGATTGTCTTCCTTCAGTCTGCTATGGTTCACCCTTAGTTGTTTACCTAAATGAAAAGAAATTCCCTGTAAAGGGACTTTCTTCTCTTTGGATCCATAATGTTTTATTAAAATGTCTCATTTTTATAGACTTTTACAACTCGATACATTGAATTATATTACATCATGAAAGAGGAAAATCTTGACTCTCTAGTAAGGTTATCCTAAGTAGTTAAAATAAAACATCTCAAGTAGTTATATATATAAATAAAAAAAACTCTTGCCAGTCACACTTGGTTATGCTCTTATTTATTTATTTTAGCCCCCTTTTTTAGCATTATATGAGCATGGCCACTTATAAAAAATATCATTAGTTTCAAAATCATTCCTAACCTATAGGTAGTCTATCACATATCACATCACAAAGATAATATAATAATTAAAAGCATCTTCACAATATTTATCATAGCAAATCAAAGCAACCAACACAAGTGCCACATGTAAATTGTCACATAATAGAAACAGAAAGAAAACACCAGTCTAACCTAAAGCTAGAAGTTGTGTTCTCATAAATAATTGTATATGTGCTTAGTAGACTGTGTAATTTTGGATATGTCTTATGTTGGATAATTTATTTAAGTTATTTGTGATACGATTTGTTGAAGGTCGAATGAGAGCTTTAATTAAAGCTTAAATATTAGTATTTTGAGGTCAATTTTAATTGATTTAGTTGGTTGGTCAATTTTAATAATTAGATTAATATTCTCTGAAATTTAAGTTTAATTAGCGAATTTTGGCATGCCCCAGATTATCTTATCATCATATCAAAGAGGTCCAAAGTTGACTTTTATAGACAAGCTAAGCTATAAAGGTTTAGTATTTTTATTAAATATTATACCTTATGGGGAGTAGTTAGCCTTTGAGTTTTCTAGATTTGGAGTTTTCTAAGCAAAGTTATGATTTTTTAAAAGTTTTGGACCTAGTTATCGAACTACGGTTGACCGAGGAGTTGACTTTTTAATTTAGGTTTATTTCTAAAAAGTTTATATTTTTATTAAATACTATATTTTAGTTGGAGTTGAATGCTTTTTAGTTTACTCAATTTAGATTTTTCTAAAATTATTTATGATTTTTTAGTGTTTGGGTATCCAATGAGTTATTAAAATTGCTTAATTAAGGATTATTTTAGGGAATTTCATTTAAATGGAGTCCAAACCTCTTGGGATTACCTCTGAAAGTCAGGGATGACCGAAAAATGTATTTCCAAGTGTTTAAAATTTTTTAGCAATTTTAAAATAATTAATTTAATTAAAAGGGTGATTTTTTATCAAAATTAAATTAAGGTCCAATTAAGGGGATTTTAATTTTATTAGATTAAGTATTAAATTCTAAAGAGTTATATATATTATTCAAAATTGTTTGGGTTTAATTTTGATTTATTAGAATTTTTTTAAGTTTTTGGGATTGAATTAAAGGGTAAAATTAGGGCTTATTAATTTGGTGACTTAAAGGGTCCTAAAAATTTCTAGGGGGATTGGAATGTTACTAAGTTTAAATAGTTTAAGTTTCATGTCATTCAGAGGTATATCCTAGTCCCTAAATTTTTCTAAGTTTTCTAGACGGGTCTTTAATTATTATCCCTAGGGTGTCGCTAGGTTGAATAGGTTATAAATCAAGTATCCATAACTAACCCTTGGGTAACATAAGAAAAATGCAACACATCATCACTAGTCATATCATTAGAACTATGAGAGTCTAGGCTAAGTGCTCGTGCATCCTAAACATATAAAAAATTAAGCAATAATTAATATGATAATCGATATGAATAGATTATAATTGTGGTCCAATTATTCATTAATCCTTTCCCATGAATTCTATTCACATGCTTCACCCATATTTAAATTTTTAAAAGAGATCTCTAAAAATTAATATATATATATATATATATATATATATATATATACCTATAAAAATATGTAAGTTTTAAAATAAAATATTTAAAAATAATTAAGAAAAAAATTTATGAGAGATCCAGTGGTCATCCAAAAGTAGTTTAAAATAATTCAAAAATAAATTTTTAATTTTAAAAATATTTAATATAATATTTAATTAAATAATAATTAAGTATTAAAGTAATTAAATAATAAAGAAAAATTAATTTTTAATCTTTGAAATTAAGTTTAAATAAAAATAATTACTTTTTTAAAATTTTAATGTAATATATTACTTTTTAGGATTTAAATTGAATTTATTATGAACTTTTAAATTTTAAAGTAATTAAAAGGAAATTTAAAAGATAATTAATATATAAAAAGAATTATTAAATTAAATTAAATTATATTTTAAAAGCTCTTTGAAATTTAAAAGAATTTTTTAAAAAATAATAATAATTTTTATAGAGTTTAAAAATATTTGAGTATAATTTAATTAAATACTAATTAAAAATATTTATTATATTAAACTTTAAATTATATATAATTAAAATTTTTAAGAATATAATTCTCTGATTTAAAAATAAAGTATTTTAATTACTCCCCCCCCCCCCCCCCCCCCCCCCCCCCCCCCTTTCCCACTTCTTCTCCTCCTCCTCAAACCACTCCCCTATTATCACCTTCTTTGAACCCCCGACCCCTGACCATGTTAGGTTCCAGTATAATAATTTATGGAGTACGCCCCAAATTTGGGTTGTTGTTATTGTTGGTTTTTTCTTAGCACTACTCTATGGACCCTATCTCCATCCATTCCCTTTAGTTAAAAAAACTTAAAAGCAATATCAAGTCCCAAAATTGGAATTCCTCAAATTACATATCTACTTCTTTCAACACCTTAGAGACATAGTAAAGGTTCAATTTTGACCTCATGAACTCTAAGACTTCTAATTTGAGCTTAATTTTAAGGTCAAGTCTATCTTTGAGAAATTGTCCCATTTTTATGATGCTTGGGCCTTAGGTGGTTCAAAGAGGAAAAACCCGTTGGCTATCTTTTGGGGAGGAAGACTTAAAATTTTTATACGGGAAAATTAAAGTGAGGGATAATCATAACTTCATTAGAGAGCTTACAACTGACCTTGGGACCTTCTTCAGTCATGAGGACATTGCCTCTATCACTATTCACCATTATAAGAACCTCCTCAGCTCTCCACCCCCCTCTTCCCACTCTTCTCTCCCTTATGGTAACCACATCTCAGATTATTTGGTTCCTAGCCTTGTGGATCCTTTTACTACTGAGGAGATTGAGCAAGTGGTATTTAACTCTCCTAAGGGTTCTTCACCTCGACCTGAAGGTTTTTCTTTTGAATTCTACACTTCCATGTGAAAAATTAGGGATAAAGATATATATCAAGTTGTTCAACACTTCTTAAGAAAAGCTTCATGTCTAAGAAAGTAAAAGCTAAAGGGATTTTCCTTATTCCTAAAAGATGCTCTATAGTCCAAATCAAAGATGATAGACCCATCTCCCTCAAATACACCTTTTATAAAAGTATTTCCAAGCTGCTTGCTAATAGACTTAAAGATTTTATGCCTTATCTAACTAACTATGCTCAAGCTAGTTTCACTGTAAATAGGGTGTCCTATGATAATATTCTACTTGCTACTGATCTTCTTTCAACTTTAAATATGCTAAAAAAGATGGCATGTTCTATGCTAAGTTTGGCATATTTTAAGGCTTTTGACATTGTTTATAGGGATTTTCTCAATAGTATGTTTGCCAAAGGTTTGCCTACCTTGTTTATAGGTTGGATCAAAGCATGCATTAACAATGTGCGTTTCTCTATTTGCATCAATGACAATCTAGAGGGATTTTTCAATTCTTCCTCTGGCCTTAAAAAAGGCTACCTACTCTCCCCTTACCTCTTTTATATAGCCATGGATTGCCTCTCTTCCTTGTTTAACCAGGATATACTGGATGGCTCTTTCTTTGGGATTAATGTGGGTAGTGCTTTTGTTACCCACCTCTTATATGTTAATGCCCTTTTGATATTTTGTCAGGCTTTAGTAACTAATATACATGCTTTGAAGAGGATTCTTCAAGATTTTGTTGAGGTTTATGGGTTCAAAGCTAATGTTACTAAGAGCTCCATTATGTATTCTAATAATCATACTAACCATGATGCTTTAAATTCCATACCTAATTTACCTACTTAATCTTCCATTCTTACCTACTTTGGCATCCCTATTTTTGTTAGAAGGCCTAAGCTTTTATTATTTTCAATTTTTTATTAACAATATCACATCTCTTTTAGAGGGATGAAAATGCAAGTCTTTATCACTCGTAAGTATAGTGTAATATTTGAAATTCAAAATCTCAAATACTATTGCTTATTGGATTAGAGGTGTCATCTTACCTAAATCCTATATTGAGCACCTCAATAAGCTTTAGCTTGATCCCTATATCACAATGATATTAAAGCTGGGAAGCTTCAATTCATATCATGGGAAAATACCTGAACAACTAGACAATATGGCAGCCTTAGTACTCCTTTCATCTCAGATCTCATATTTGCCTATAATTGTACCTTATTTGAAGATGTATTACCAAAAATCCCCTCTTTAGTGACTACTTAAAATAGAAATATTTATCTTTTTGGAAAGGGGCGCTGATAGATGCTCTAAGTGGTGGAAAGTAATCCAAATTATTGCAAATAAAATTTCTACTTATTTAAGGTTTAACATTTTGCCCAACTTTCACTTCTCTTTCTGTTGGGATCTCTAGATTAACGGTCAATCTATTGCTAAACTTGATGGTGTCTCTCACATTATATCCCTGATTAACTCTAAAGTTATGATATCTGATTTTATTATTAATGGGATGTGGCATCTCCCTAGCTTTTTACCTAGGAATATTAGAGACTCCATTTCTAAAATTCTTATTTATTTCTATTGTTGTGGATTTTCTTCAATGGAATGGTTTATCTTTCCCCTTCAACAACCATTTTATTAGTATCTTATTTGCTGATGCTGGTTCCCCTAGTTGGGCCAATCAGCTATGGCACAAACGACCTGCACTTCTTCAATGGAAGAGTGTTTGGTCATTCCTTTGGACATTAAGCCTAGGTATTACTTGTCAATTTAGGCTCTTGTTTGCTATATCTGGAAAAAACGTAATTGCAGAAAGCTTGGAATACATACTTGTAGCTTTATCAAAAAAATGCTATTCAACTTGAGCTTCATAGATGGAAGAATTGGCACTCCTTCAAGATTTCTTGCAGCTTTGATTTTGGGCACTAGACTGTGAATTTTGCCTAGAAAGCACAAGCGACTTCGAATTTTGGCCAATCTGGACAGTGATGAATGATTTTTGTCACCTCTATTTTGCTTCCTGGATGGTCTTTATTTTTCTTAGTCCAGATTCTCGTATCCCTTCGCTCTATTTTTGTATTTTCTTATATTTATTCTTTTATATATTTACATATATAAAAGTGGGCTTTAAAAAATTTTAAGAAAAATAGAAATGGGAAAATTTCAAAGATGCCATTGACGTTTCATAACCGACATAGGGGTCGGTACTCATCGTAGTCCCCTCACACTCTCTCTCCGCTAGTTCGCTTTATTCCCCGTCTTCCATTGCATTCGGACTTCGCTGGGAAGAGATCGTGGATCAGTGGCAGCCATGGCGGACTGGGCACCTGTGGTGGTGGGCGTTCTCCTATTCGTTCTGCTTTCGCCGGGGCTCCTCTTCGAGCTTCCTGGCAACCACCGAGTGGCAGAGTTCGGCAGCATGCGGACCAACGGAAAGGCCATCTTCATCCACACCCTCATCTTCTTTGCCATCTTCTCCGTCATCATCGTCGCCCTCCACCTTCACATCTACACCGGGTAGACACATGCCTTCACCCTCAGCATATAGGGTTAGGGTTTTCTTCCGTTCAATGTTCTGATCCCTGTTTACCCTATATTTATCGGCTTTTATCAGATTATGTTATTTATGTTACTGTGTCTAATGCCTAATTTTCCTTCATCTAATGATTTATCTGGATTGCTTCAGTTTTTTGTAAATAATTTGGGGGGAAATCTTAGGGTTTCTAAAATTTGGGATCCGTTGGAAGGTAGGTTGGGTTTCAGCGAGCTTCAGAATGGGATTCTCGGTTCCCACGAAGCAAAGATTAATCGTTTTTCTCGCATATACTACCACCTTGAAAGTGATTTTTTAGGCCAAATAAAAAATAAAAAATTATCGCGACTACTGCACTGGACGAGTTCAAAGTTTGGACTTCGAGAGATCTGAGAAGCGTTATCTCCCAGTTACAAGTTTTGTACTATTTTATGCTGGATGCTTAGAACATTGAAAAGGACGAAAAAGATTTGAAGTTAAAGAGAAATTATTATAGAACTGGAAATGGTTATAGCTAAATAAAAAATTAGAATATATTGTTGAAGTTGTTTTCATAGAAATCTCCAGCTAAAGTTTATTATAAGTTCTGCTTCCGTCAAGAAAATTTGGGCAAATATTGCATTATTTAAGTATCTGAAGAGATGAAAAACAATATATCTCTATATTTAAATGAAAAGTTGAAACCATCATCAGAAGCAGCAGCTATTAGTTGAAGAGATGATACAATATGTCTGTTGATTAATTAGAATAATTAACCTATTAGCGTAATTACAAAAGGTTTATTATTAGCTTAGATCAAGAAAGTCTGTTATAATTAGCTCATTTAATTAATTAGTTAGATCAAGCAGACAGCAGAAGTAATTATACTCATTATAAAAATCAATTATTACGAATTGTAAACTTATCCCAAAGTAGGTTGATTAACTATGCTTATTCATTTTTAATCATTAATTGTTCTTTTTTTAATTAGAACTATTTATTTTTAATTAATCTTGATAAAGTTGGCCAGACTATTTTAATATCATAGGTATTAATTAAGAAGAACAAAATTTCTGCTAGAACATTTTGATAGATTTGGAATCTGGATGATTATTTTCATTACTTATGTCTTTGATGTTATCTTTCACATATTACCTAACCGGTAAACATTGAAGATCTTTTTTGTTTATTAAAAATAAACTTCATTTTCATGATTTTCATTTTGAGGGCCTATTCTCGTTGTAGGAGTCGTCTAGATTGTTTAATTATTTAGTTATCAATTAACTCTTAATTTAATTAACTCTTTTGAGTGGATTACTAGAGTATAATGAGGGATTAGTGATAATATTTTTCACAGAAAAGTGGTTGGTGATTTCTAGATGAAGCTTTTGCTCCTTTTGCTCTTCTTTTTGTTGTGGATTCCTTCCTTCGCTCTTCTAATGAATGCTTACTTGAGATATAGGTAACAAATTTTGACAACTTAGATACCAAATCATAGCGTATTTTGTTAGATGTGTTTTCCAACTTTACTGACTGCTTACCCGCATCGCTATCAAAACTTCTCTTTTTTTTTTTTTTTTTTTTTTTTTTTTGCAGGTGAGTGTGCGAGCCCAAAACAGTTACATGATTGCCCTTATATTTTCTTAAAATTATTTTGGCGAGGCCAATCGGACCTTGTTTTCGTCCGTCCAAAGCAAGTTCATGCTGCATCATAGATTCATAGTTTTTTTTTTTTTGGAGATGTGAGCACCTAAGTGTTGGAAGTAACCATTAGAAAACCTGATGATATAGTTAGAAGTAATCATAGAAAACTTGAAGATATTAAAAAAATAAATAAAAAAGTAGAAAACATGAAGATATATAAGTTTCATTTGGAACGATTTTCTTACTTCTTTATTTTCCAACCACAATTATAATTTTTATCTAACCATTACTTAATGGGTGCTTTTAAAAAAATTAGTCTACATTAGTTTTAAAAAATTCTTTGCAGTAGCTTTACAAAGCAGTAATAAAATTACCTGAGATCAAGTCTCAGGAGCCTTTGAGTAGTCATTCTATCATTCCTTTTTCCTTTTATTAGAGGCCCACCTATAGATCTCACATACAATGGCTTGGAGAATGAGAATAAATCCCAACACTGACAGGTATCGACATCGCCATTGCATTTGTAGGGATGAAATGTGAAATAGTTATCCTCATTTTATGGTTATTTCATACGATCAAGAACCACCTCTTAAAATTAGTTCATTATTAGCACACAACAAGTGGCATCATTGCTTGACACCCCCGTCGGGGCTAGTGGATTTAACGTGCCTCTTAATCTTTTGTAAATCTATATCTAACAGAAGAAGAGAAGCAACACAAGTTATTTTCATAAAATGTGGGGATCACGTGTTTCAATGTCAAGGGAAGCCCAAAATTGTAGAAAGACATGTAGTGGAATAAACTAAGAAGATAACATTTGCTATGGAAAATAGAGAATGAAGAACTTCGTAGTAGCTGTTGTATTTTGTATGTAGTGACTGACTCTCACTGTTTATAAGTAAATATGCACAAGTGACTGATAATGGTTTGATAGCAAGAGCAACTTGCTTTACACGTGTAGGGTGATAGCCTACATGGTTTTGATCATGCGGTTGAGTGGTAGATAGGAGTGGCTGCTCTATGTGTAGTAGAGAGGTGGTCGGATGATGGTGCCCTATTGAACTGTCAGCTTATCTTTAGAAGTATTGAAAGCAGTGCATAGAAAGCAGTTTAGCGAAGATTTCGGTAGGCTGTTATTGAGATTGAATAGGAAGAATATGAATCTCTCGAGATTGAACATGCTCGTGGATGAAGTGGTAGTCAATTTCAATATGTTTGGCTTGATCATATAAAATATGGGGTTGTTGGGGAGTGCAGTGATTGAAATATTGTCACAATATGGATTTGTGGGATGTGGCGTCGGATGTGAAATTTCCGAAGAATACGATGGAGCTAAATTATATTAGTTGCAGCAGCAGCGAGTGCTCAGTAATCTGCTTTTGTTGAAGATCTAGCTATGATTGATTGCTTTTTGACACTTCAAGAAATGAGATTTGGTCCAAGGTAACAAAAGCCGCATGTTTTTGTTTATCAGGTTGTAGCATCACTTGCCCAATCGGAATCAGAGAAGGATTTAGAAGTGCAAGGACCTTGAGTGATTGGTAGGCCAAAGATTGAGGTGCCTTTGATGTATTAGACGAGGGCATTTGAGTAGTAGTGAATCAAGTGGAAGTGGATCATGCATGTGTTTATAGAGGTATTTGATGGTGAAGGATATGTTGGATTGGGTAATTATTAGATATTGAAGTGAACCGATGAGATTACAGTAGAGTGTTGGGTTGAAGTGAGGTGGTAGAAGTTGAAGTGTGTAGTTGTTTGGATGGAGTTTTATTGGAGATGGACTTGCAAGAAGTCATTCTTGCTTTGTAAAGTATTGTTTGAGCATATGATTTTTATTATAGAAACAATCCAGTTGGCGTTTTGTGAATGCCGATGCATTGGAAATTATTTGTCTGGCCTAGATTTTTCATAGAGAGCTTGAGGCGAGATTTTTTATCTTGAGCGGAGATGGTGGCTGAATTGTTTTCGATAAGTAGTATGTCGTTGATATAGATGACTATGTATGTGAGGACATTGTAGTCATCTAGAATAAGGATAGATTGAGTTGGCGCTGTTTGAAGCTTGGCAGCATGAAGGTTCAAGTAGTTTCAAGTTTATGGTATTGTTTGTGTTCAACTAGGTTGTTTTGCTTTGGTGTGTACGGGCAACTGATTTGATATAAAATATCATGGGTGCCTGGGTGGCACAAAAGTGTGAAGCTATTTATTGAGATATTCAGTGCCATCATCAATCCTTGAGCATTTGATTTTAAAAGGTAACTTATTTTCAATAAGTGTTTTGAAATGAATGGAGTGAAAAGGAATTTCATATTTAGTTTGCATAGAAAATAACCAAACAAAACACGAGAAATCATTGATAAAAGTAGCATAGTATTTATATCATTGCATGAGGTAACCGGGGAATGACCCTATAAAAATGTATTAGTTTGAGAAGTAAAAGCTTGTGACTACAAATGATAATTTATGACCTTTCGAACTCTTACAAGAAATGCAAACATTGGTAGTAGATTGAACTTGAATGTGGCGATTGTGCCTAATGATGGTGGCGATGACTTGATGATGAGGGTTGCCAAGATGGTGATGCTAACGGAGAGCTATAAACATCGAAGTTGTTAATGCGAAGTGGACAAGTTGCTAAAAATAGATTTGAAGTGGATAGAGTCTATTACGACAAGGACCTATGAGGAGAAGTTGGTTGGTCCGCCAGTCCTTAATACGAAATTCAAAAGCATCAAATGAAATGCAGACATTATTGTTAGATACGAGATTGGTGGCTGAAAGGAGATTATGAGAGAGATGGAATACAAAGTGGGGAAATATTAACTTATGATGGGGTATAGGCAGTTGATCTTTGCTGGTATTTATGATAGTTAAGGATAGTTTCAACATCAGGTGATTTTGAAATAGATGAACTTCCAAATCAGATAAATGTCAAATCCCTTTCCCCTTCCATTTGATGGTGACTAAAAATGCCATTTTGATCTTGAAAAGAGAGCAAACAACATCAATGTTCAATGTACTCATTTTAACAATTGATCCATCTCCTAAAGATTTATGTACACAATTAATCTAATGATGGATTATCTCAAGACAATTGTTCATACTCCATGTATTGAACTAGGGCTGAACTGGACTAGCATAATACTAAATATATCTATATAACTGGAATTTCCAGTACAATATTGAACTCTATTATAAACAAACCATTCTCAACAACAAAAATTTCAAAAAAAAAAAAAAACTTAAAAAGTTGTTGATCAAAACCAAGTTGAATACTTTTATCAATTGTTTGAATATGTGGGTGGTATTTCAATAAATACAAAGATATTGTGATAATTCTCAAAAATGAAAAAAATTTGATCACCTTTGCCTGGAATGGAAGTTAGCTATTTTGATTTCATTTCTCAACTTTCAAGCATTCTTAACCAATCATCAGAGAAATAAATATCAAATAGGCTAAAATGGTCACACATTCAATGGAAATGATGAAACCTAAATATACTTTGTATTTTGAGATCAACTTATACAATATGGGCATTAAATAAAATATTTTCAACACAAAATGCAAACCATATTGATGAAAATAAAACAATTCATTCACCAATCTTAAAAATTATGAAAATATGATCAGCATTACAATAAAAACTCTTATAATTTCCAATGAGATATCCTGTGAAGAGGGCGGCGACGAAATAAGCGTCGCCCAGCTTACTCCATGGTGGCCTGCCAAATCTTTTGGCATCTACCACGAACTTACACACTTCAAAAGAATTGGTCTGTGAAAGAAAATAACAAAAATTCAGTGAATCTTTAGAATATGAAAAAAATCGAATCAGCACCACCATCCAGCCATTGGGTTAGTAATGAATCAGTAGTGAGAACAACTTAGTTTTAAAAACAATAGAATCCACTTTTTAATTGCAGTAGTTTGTAACCAGACGCAAACTTCAAGGAGAAGATCAAAGGTTATCATGGAAATTGGAGTTGCTGGAGTAAAGATCAAATGTTCCAATTTGCAAACTCGAAAAGCAATCTTGACAAGAATAATAGCCTTCTTTCGTTTGGGATGGATTTCTTATTGCTTCTTAAAGCAATTTTTTATTATAAAATTTCTTGAGTTAAAAAGTTTTGTACTATAAAGTTGCTTTAAAAAGCTGTCTCAAATAAAATCTAAGTGATGCTTCTTGCTGGTGTCTGAATAGTTATCTAGTAGGCTTAAAGCAGATGGGAAGCTTATTCACCCACCGCCACTGGCTCATTCCGAGCAGGTCTTCACTTCCATCAAACTTATAACATCTCAAAATTATGTGAAGCATGTTCCACAAACTAATAACATCTCAAAATTATCAAAAAAGCCAAAAAAAAAAATCTCATGTAAGGCTTACAACCCCTACCCAATTTTCCTAAAAAATGGACTAAAAATTTTCGACTAATTATACTGCTTTCATATCATGATAAAATCCCCAACATTTAAGATAATTCTCTCAATATCAATCAACACACGTCCATCTTTCAACACCACATTCTAAAACATACAGTCATAACCTAACTACCAACCCCTTTTTTTAGACATTTAGCCCAATTAAGGCAAGCTCACACACATTATATGCGCAGGCTTTGAATTTAAAACATCTTAATTGATAGCCAAAGTTCCCAACCAACTGACCAAGGTGATTTGCGTTAACTACTTGCCTTAAAAAGTGGTAAAAAGACATCACAAAAAGTTATTCATATCTCCTCCAAAGAGTATAGTAAGAGATGGAAACTTCGTCCTCTCTTCCTTGGCATGAAGGGCCCTTTAACACACCAATTAAAAAAAGGATTTCCTGATGGAGATTAGAATTTCAATTACTATATTGAAGATTAGAATTTCAATTACATGAATTTTTATAGTAATGCTTTGTGTTACTTGTTGACTTATATTAGTCTTATCCCTTTATCCATCAAAGAAGTCAACACTAAGATCATCTCTTGCAACTGTTATGGTGTAACTTAATTTTTACTCTCCACAAATTATTTATAATTTTTTTTTAAAGTTTCATATAGCATTAAACCAAAAAAAAAAAAAAGAGAGAAAAAGTATAACTATGGGTGAACACATTTATCGCTATCTTCCTTCAACAAAATAAAAGAAAAAGCAGAAGAAAGATTATCACTATAATTTGTATCATATACTATGGGAGCCGGCATCCTCCATGAATATTTATCGGTCTAGTAACACTTTCTTGGACGCAACAAAGAACAGAACAAAGCAGGACTAAGTAGGAAAGGACAAAATTTTACTTCTTTTCTCAGCATAAATCACAAATTAACCGAAAATTTCCATCCGAAATGAAAATATGAGAGAAACCCAAATCCAAAATAGGGCAATTTATCGGGAAGCTTACCTGAGACCTCCTTCGCCGGGGTCCTCAGCAGCGCAGGCTCGGACAAGCACAACACCGCTTTGCCAATCTCAGAGAGACTCGAGATGACCTCTACGAAGTAGGAAAACATCAATACGCCTATGATCCAGGGCATCAGAATGCATCCGAGCACGAACGTGACGGATCCACAAAGTATTAGCGCTAGCGAAGCTCCAAGAAGGAGCGACACGAAGCCCATCGGAGTGAACTGCGATAGTTGCTGCGGACGGAACAAAGCCCCGACGGCGCCGCCACAGGGCCGCAGCGTCCGCGAAGGCGTCGATGCCGAAGGGAAGAAAAGGTGGGGAGAGCGGAGAAGGGCGAAGATGAGAGCGCAGAGCTCGTCGATGAGCTTCGATTGCTGCTGGTCATCATCGCCGTCCATATCAAGAAACGTAACCCTAACCAAGAGGAGAACAGGAACGGAAAGAAATTGACGAGGTTACTATTTTTCTGACAATTTTATTGGCTCTTCAAACTTCTCACAGATCGAGACGAGCCGATAACGTCCGCCTTCCGCCATTTTCTCTCTTCTTCCGCCCATTTTGAATTTTTAAATGTAGTGAAGGACGACGAAAAAGTTAGTTGGTACGTTAGCTAATAAGCTTTTCTAAGGCGAAATTTTTAGGAAAGAGTGCTGTTAAATTAGGATAAGGAAAAAAAAAAACGTAAGCAGTCATAATATAGGAGGAAAGCAAAAAAGAAAAATTATATTATATTTTTGAAGAAATCACATAAATGATTTTAGGATTTATTTTGGGCAGCAACTATTTTTTAAAAGGTGGTTATAAAATTATTTCTTTTAAAATAAATTTTTTAAAACTGGTGCAAAAATTAGTTTTTTAAGACTTCGTTTGTTACTACTTTTTTATTGTTTATTAAAACAAAACTTTAGTACAAAACTATAATTTTTGTACTAAAACTTAATTTTAAGTCAGCAATAGTTGAAAGTAAACTTGAATTATGGAGGTCAACATTAGAGACTAAAGGTTTTCGCTTGAGTAGATCTAAAACGGAATATATTGAGTGTAATTTTAGTAGTAATAGATCTAGTGAGGGGATTGTGACTTTGGGCAATCAAGTCATTAATAAGAGTACATGTTTTAGATATCTTGGATCTATTGTTCGGAGTGATGGTGAAATATATAGGGACATTATCAGCAGAATTCAAGTTGGATGGTTGAAGTAGAGGAATGCATCGGGCTTGCTGTGTGATAGAAAAGTACCCCTCAAACTTAAGGGAAAATTCTATAAGATGGTAGTGATGCCTACAATGCTTTATGGTGCTGTAATACTAAGTTATGTGTGGCAGAGATGAGGATGCTCAGGTGGATGAGTAGCTTTACCCTTAGAAATAGGATACGAAATGAGCATATACGTGAAAAGGTTGGAGTAGTTCCATTAGAAGATAAGATTAGAGAGAGTCGTCTTAGATGGTTTGGTCACATAAAACGGCGGCCTTCTAATGACCCGGTTAGGAGAGTAGAGGTATTAGATTTGACTTATGTTAAGAAAGGTAGAGGCAGACCTAAAAAGACTTTGTTAGAAAATATTAGGAATGACCTTTCTTTATTAGATTTAAACGAGAATTTGACATTTAATAGGATACAATGGAGAAAAAGTATTCATGTAGCTGACCCCACGTAGTGGGATAAAGGCTTGATGTTGTTGTTGTAATAAAAAAACTGTCTCAAGCGAAGCCTAAGACTTTGTTTGGAACATCTTTTTTACTATACATTTCAGACTACAATCACATATTCTATTTAGCCGCTATTTTTTTATTACTTTTAAAAAAATTTAGCTAGAAGGTCATTTCTACAGTAGTTTTAAAAAATTACATTTTTGCTACATCAGCTTTATAAAGCATTTAGAGTTATCCCATGGGAAGCCTAATACATAAATTTCATAAAAGGAAAAAAAAAACATAAATTATGATTGTAATCTAAAAAATAAATAGAATTATGATTATGCAAAACCTTAGTCTTAGTGTTTTTTCTTATAATATTTTACAATATTTATTTTAAACTTTTTTTTATATTTATTTTAAACTTAATTTCTCATTATCATGTATTTTCTACATATTTTTTAACTCATTATCATGCCTTTTATTCAAGAGTAGAAGTTAAGGCAAGTGATGATTTTCTTGCTAATTAAGATAAGTTTATATGCTCATCAAATGTATAAGTTTCGAACTCAAGAACTGTTGTAGAGAGGTATGCATAATGATTTTTTTTGCCTTTTTAAGCTTATTATATATGTTTTATTGAATTTAAGTAAGAGAGGATACCCAAGAGAGTGTGAGGTTGGTTAATGTCATGATTTCTAAGTTTATTTTTATTTTCTATATTTTTAATTTTATTATTTTATAATCAGGAGTGTTTAATGATAGATTGACATTGTAAATCAAATTTTGAATTATTGTATATGAATTTTGGTAAATAAATATATAATTGTAAACTATTGTATATGATTTATAGTTGTTTCCGTTGGACTTGATTATACTAGTCAATTATAGAGGCTCTGATAAATTAAATAGAAGATAAAAAAAATGCAATTCTTCTAATTAGATCTTGGGATGCCATATATCCCAAAGGCAATATCTTCATCAAAATCAGCGTGATTGTAGGTTGTGAGTGCTCTCAAAATTGTTGAAATCTTATGATATTTTCTTGACTACAAAAGCCATAGAGTAGAAATATAAAGGCAAAGTAGACGATCCTGGAAGTAGAGAGTGAGGCATTAGGAGAGAAGGAGATATGTAGATGGTGCCATTTAACTCGGCTTCTACTCCTTAATAGGGAGATAAATTATAACAACTTTCTTAATTATGACATAATGGAGTGTTTAAGCAATTAGATCATTTAGAAGATCAAAATAAATCCTACATTCTAAAAGACAAAAAATGTCAGTACAAAACTTCAAGATTAAGTATCTATATTTAGAAATATAATTAACGCTAACTAATATTATAAGATGTAATTAAGAAGAAATATATACAAGAAATTATTTTTTCCATCATGCATTACTTGTTATAAACAATAATTGGACACATTTAATTGATTAGATACAATATATGGAAAAAAAAAAAACTTTGGCAAATGTCGATCTAAACTTAGAAACAGTAAGATTATTGACAATTATAGAGATGTCGCTTTTGCTTGCTATCTTAAATAGCCCTTTTTCATTTGAGGATCATAAGGAAAAATTTATGAATTTAATCCAAACAAATATTTCTATCAAATCTTTCTTTACTAGTTTAAAATTCCATGCTCATTTTTTTGAAAAGGAAAGGAACTTCATTATCAAAATAAGTGCCTATATTCTATACAAAATCATAGTCCTCTACATAGAACTTGAATATAACAAATCCATCATATAAAATAAGAAGATCAAGAGTTCCTTTGAGCCTACAAATTGCTTTTGACAATAGTTAAAAGAAAATATTTAAAAAGTCCCTTATCAATTGCATATCCAGCTAGAACAAACTATCAATAATCAATCTTTGGATCTTTTTGAGAGAACATCTTTTTTTTATCATTTTTATCTCAAAAAAGAAGAAAGAAAAAAAAAACAAAAACAAAAAAAACAAAAAGCAAATGATATAAAAAAAGAAAGTAACATCATTCTTAGGAACTTTTATTAGGTCCGGTGTAAGGACGTGGAGGAACGTTCAGTCAGAGGCAAAATCCCGCCAAAAAAACTCGGTATTTGCTCGGTATTGCTAGGTATTATTTGATAATAATGAGGAATACCGCTCTGTGAAGACCAATACCGAGTTATACTGAGCTATACCGAGCAATACCGAGTTGTACAGAGTTTTTTCTAGGAAAAACTGGGTACAACTTTTGTATAACTCGGTATTGCTCGGTATAGCTCGGTATAATTCGATATTGAGTCTTCACGTGATGGTATTCCTCATTATTGTTTGGTATTGCTCGGTATTTGCCCGATATTTCTCGTTTTTTGGCGCGATTTGGCCTCCGACCGGACGTTCCTCTACGTCCGGTCGGAAGATGTAATAATTGTTCATTGCAAATGATATAAAAAAAGAAAGTAACATCATTCTTAGGGTCATGACAAACTCCTTAGCTCTAGTACTTCGAGTGTTGAAAGATTGCACAAAATTCAATTATCTACTTTGGACTTGAAAGAAAAAATTGTCTTTTTATTTTCTTCATTTATATCATTTTTGAAAGAAGGCTTGAGACTTAATTAGTATTAAAATGAGAAAAAAAAACTTTCATATTATTACTACCTATTTTATTTACAAAACCTTATTATTCGAATCTATTATCTATTATATTTATTTACCTGTGGTATTTGGAGGATAAAAATATTTGATTTTAATCACAAAAAATTAGAAACTAAAAAATAAATAAAATGTAAAAATATAATGAATAAAAATTATCTAATACATAATGCCTAAAAGAAGAAAAAAATTAAATAAAAATATTATAATATATTCACGTTATTAAAAATTTAAATGGATTTAAATTTATACTAAAATTAGCAAAATTCATAATATCATATACAAATTTGTTGCCTCAAACAATTGTGACGGTAGAGAGATATAGAGTTTAGTGTCCAAGCTTGTATGAATATCCAACACATACATATAATCGAGACGGGTGCAATAGTCATAAAAGACTAAAAGTTTTACGTGAAAAATTCTAAAAAGAGGAAAACCCACGGGGTTTGGCCTAGTTAAAAATAATTTAGCTAGTGTTGATTGTTGATTACAAATAATATCCATCCTCGGAGGAGGGTGTTGGATTAATGTACCAAATATACATTGTATATAGCTCATTACTTGGTACTTATTCTTAAAAGACTGTTGCGTGTCTTTTTGGTCAATAGAATTATAGTCGACAGTCGTGATCGTAGGCCCCGTAATCAACGGGCCATGGTGGTCAAAGGGACCATATTCTACGGGCAATGATGGTGAGAAGGACCGTAGTTAGCACGCGATGGAGGTTGAAGGGACCGTAATCAACGGGTGATATTGACCAGAAGGATCGTAATCATCAAGCGATGGTGGTCGGATGGACCGTAGCCGGTGGACGACAATGGTTGAAAGGATGATAAATGATCGATGGTGGTCAGAAAGACATTAATTAATGACGATGGCTAGAAGGAACTCCAGTATTGGTCAACAACCAGTTGAAAGTTGAGCAGGCAATAATAGGCGGCCGGGCGGTGCAAACTTAAAAATGTAAGAGAGATCCTTAGTTTTTCATCTCTTTCTCATCTCTTCTTTATGAAGAATGAGAGGTCTATTTATAATTTTTTTAGTGATATAACTCATAATTAAGTAGAAGATCAAGGACATGTTGGTAGTGTTTCAATGGACACTCAAAATCAACTCCCTCAATTATATATTGTTTATCGACCATAGGCCTCGTTTGAGAAGGTTTTTTTTTTTCCTTTTTTCTATTTAGAAACGGTGAAATTATTTTTTGGTCACTGTTTAAATAAGATGCTTCTATATAAATATTTTTTAGGGAACTTTATTTTTCTATTGTTTGGAGAACCTTTTTAATATTTACTTCTCCATTAAAAAACTTCATTCCCTTAACCAATATTTTTAAAACTATATTTTACAAAAAGGCATCAGATAATCAAACGAAACCTTAATGATGTCAAAATTCAAAAATTTTGGGCTCATTGGAATCATCTCGTGTTCAATTCGTCTATAAATATGACATAATTGAATATCATTTAGATTCAGATTGAATTGATTTTAATTTCATTATATTCGCCTATTCGAGAGATTCAATTTGCCTAAGTTTGTTAAGATCAGAGTTTGAATGATCACAAATTAATTTTTGAAAATTTCTGGTTCATGCTTGCCTCAAAATTTGTGCCCTATCGTGATACTTTTTTTTATGACATATCAATATTAATTTTATCATCTAAATATTAATTTTAAGACAAATTCAAAAAACATTCATACCCATCTTAATACAAATTGTACTACAATATCATTCCACAATTTTGTTCCTAAGAGAATTATATAATAAAAACATATTAAAATAAAAACTAATACAAATTATATTACAATATCCTTCCACAATTTCGTTTCTAAGAGAATTAAATAATAACAAAATATTTAAAAAAGTTTCTATGAGTTCAATTCATCACTTCAAAGTAATCTCTTGAATTTAAAAATTTTGATTAAAAAATTACATAAAAAAACTCGAAATAAATATTAATAAAAAAAGTTTACCTAAAATTCATCATTCAGAACATTTTTTAATATTCATATACGCATTATCTGCTTAAAACACACTCATAAAAATATCTTTATTTTTTATTATAACTTAATAATATCATACACCCCTTCAAATCAAATATAATGGTTCAAAATATTGGATTCCACAAAATATTTAAGATTATTTAATAAAATCAAAGGATTAAAATCATAAATTAATAAAATCAAATGCCACTTTTTTAAATTTTATAGATTCTACAAACCAAAAAACTACAATCATACAGCTTAAACTAATACTCCCATAAAAAGAAACATCTGAACTGATTAATGGTCAGAACACCTGTTTGGATTCCTACAGTTAATAATAATAATAATTAAAAGAAAAAAGGATTTACCATTGCCAGGGGTTGGGAGGAGTTTCAGGTGTTCCTTCTAACAAAACCTTACTGCTACCCTGGAACATACCTTGGCAATGGAGATTGGTACCATTAGCTTCCGATACCAGGTTGCTTCCCACATTCTCATCCTCCGTTACGCATGGCATCCCTGCCATTGATGCACAAGTAGGAGAATGAAAGCAAGGATACAGTTCTGCACTGCTACATTGCTGCAAAGGTTGTTCAGTGGAGATCTTATCGGCACTGTACGCCATTGGACTTAGATGGATTTGTGAAGATTGGGCAGAAGATGACAGAAGAGAGAAAGCACGATCAGAGCCAAGGCCTGCTTCACTCTGCTGCAGGAAGGGAAACTGCAAAGGGAGGCAGTGAGAGTGGAGAGCTCCGTGCTCAGATTTTGCTGAGAAGTTGATCCAGTTAGGATCAGGCATGGTAGAGGGGCTTATTTGCAGGTGTGAAGAGTATCCGGTCCCTGATTGTTAAAGATAACTGGTTTAAGAAGGTTGACTGTAATAGAAATCAAGTAGTCATGTAGAGAAGGAAACCTTGATGGTTGGAGAGTAAGTTTCCTGGGTTTAGAGTATCCAGCTGGGGCTTCCTTCTGCGCCTGTTGTGCCCATCAAGGCGCTTCCTGCAACTTCGCTTCCCTTCATCAAACTCTGACAAAGAGTGGAATCTGGATGAAAATAATTAGCTTATGATTAAAGTTGACCAACTAGCCCAACTAACAAACACATTACAACAACAACATCAAGCCTTTGTCCCACTACGTGGGGTCGGCTACATGAATCCTTTTTCTCCGTGTCCTGTTAAAAGTCAAATTCTCATTTAAATCTAATAAAGAAACATCATTTCTAATATTTTTTAATCAAGTATTTTTAGGTCTACCTCTACCTTTCTTAATATAAGTCAAATCTAATACCTCTACTTTCCTAACTAGGTCATTGGAAGGCTGCTGTTTTCTGTGACCAAACCATCTAAGGCGGCGGCTCTCTCTAATCTTATCTTTCGTTAGCGCTACTCCAACCTTTTCACGTATATGCTCCTTTTGTATCCTATTTCTATAGGTAAAGCCACTCATTCACCTAAGCATCCTCATCTCTGCAACACAACTTACACAAGGCCACATTGAACATAATAATTTCTAAGAACTTAGAAATGAAAAAATCATCAATAGTTGATGGCACTTTTTGGAAGATCTAGTTGGCTTAATGTCAAACCTTCGTAATGTTTAACAAGAAGTGTACACAAATCTGTCTTAAAAGGATCTCATGGTTTCAGTTCATTCTTTATTTCTATCTTTTTCAATGAATAGAGTATAGATGCAGAAAGCTTCCACTGATTAAACCTCTACTTCAGTTACCATATGTGACGAAGATAACATTTCATTACTGCAGACCTTCTCTTCCAACTAAAGATACTTCAACTAAGTTTTAGGATGATGAAATAAATCTATCCAGTAAAGGTTATAAATGGTTGTTTGACCATCAAGTGATAGCTTAATACATCATGAAGAAACAAATATAAGCTCCTTTTCCTCTAAAAAAACAACAGAGCATGGTAGAATCTCTAGATTGCAATCTACTTCATGGATGGCTAAAAAATAGAGCAAACACGAGGAATATGGTACAATTTCAGCCTTTCAATTATTATTGACCGACTATATTGCAGTCTAGAAGAGCTCATACATATGGTTTACTAGCTGACACATCCCTTTTGTAGAAATTTCAGAGTCTTCCATTATATTTCGTAGTAATCATGTGCTGCTGCACATGCAATACAATTTTCACCCACTAAATTTGTAATTTTTTGTCCAACTTTCAAGTGATATTTCAACATCTAGTGTTACTAGGCATTCTAGTTTCCCGCCCTCGCAACTAAATACACAAGTGAAACTGGAAGTTAGGATTTAAATTTGGGCATTTGGTAGAACAAAAGACCATAAAAACTAAAGCATTAATTACATACTGTTATAATCAGTAATATCTTTGGGCAACATAAAATTTAAGCAATTGGCTATAAATATGTAAAGCACTAGTCTATTCTTTGTTTTACTTATTTTAGGTAGACTAGTTCTTTAGTGACATTTTGATATGCCTAAGTATTATAAATATCTCTCCTATTATAATGAAAGACTTATGGAATGAAATAATTTTTGATTTCTTCCTCTGTAGTCTCTCCGCTTTCCCCTCTTCTTCTCTCGGAGTCTACATTTACTCGAAGGTTCCTTTCCCTTCTTGATATGGATAAAGAAACATATCAATGGTGGTCTCGTTGAGAATGACCTCACCTTCCCTCTCCTCTTCCTGCCCATCAGCTTTCCTGCTCCACTCAGCCGCAGCTTTCCAGTTAGCCCACACCTTCTTACAGTAAGCCCACCTCTGCCGCTGTCCACAGCCTCCAGTCAGCCAGCACCTTCTTCCGGTCAGCCGCAACCTCCAATCAGCCTGCCTTTCAGTGCACGTCTTGCGCAAGAATTCTGCATGCAGCTCTTCGGTGCCAAGAATTCCTTCCAGAGGAAGAATAGTAGGGGACACTTTGACATTTCAGAACCATCCGGAAATGTCCTAACTTAATCTAAGTGTTGGGCTTTATATTTTGTTGAAAGTCTTGAGAGCCCAAATTGAGAATAGAGAGAGAAAGAAAGAGAGAGGCTAAATTGATGTAGCAGAATTTGATCCAGCCATCAAAAGCTCTTGAACCCTTGAAGGAAGTTGTAGCAACTCTTCATCTTCAAGTTTGATGTACATTTTTTTAGGTAAACACCCTGGTATCAAATCAGCCATCGGTTGCCCCACTGGTTTCAAGAAGAGCAACCCCTTCAACTGCCCGATTTGCCCTTTACAAGGGCAGATTCAAGACCAGCAGGTCCTCCAACAGCAACAGCTGCTGTCCTTCTCCACTCTATGGGTCAGCCTTTAGCCACAGCCCTCCGCAGAAATCAGCCGCAAGAACCAGTACACACAGCAGCCTCTTCTCTAGACTTCAAAAACCGCTGCCAGCAGCCACATCCAGTCCAAAATCTGCTGCATCAAGAATTTATTTTCACTGACAGCAATGCTGCTAACTGCATATCCTTGTACCACCCATATTATGAAGAACCACTTCTTGTTTTTCTTTTACCACGCTAACCCATCATGAAAAACGCTGATTTAGGCAATACTATCCGAACCTTACAAACCAATCAAAAAATATATTTCTGTGAAATACAAAAATCCCTGCAACAAGTGAATGTTCAAATTGCCTCAATTGGCTCATCACTTCAACATGTCCATACTTTCATGCATTCTATTGATAAGAAACTTGATAGTTTGTTCATTAACCGCCTACCTCCTCTACTTCATCGAGATCCTTCCTCTTCCACTGGCATCCTTGGTTCCTCCGAACAAATCCCTTCTCCACAACCACTACCTTCTCCAACCATTGCCCATCGTATTCATCTTCCATTCTTATCTCAACCAATTAACATCAGTCCTTATCATTCTCCACATTTTTCATAAAGATGCCATTCATATTTCAAGCTATTTTTCTATTTCAATATTACTTGTTCATAAACTGGATGGTACTTGACATTTTTGAATTAATTCTAGAGTCCTTAAAATACTCCTCATTCAAGATATATTTCCTATTCCAATAGTAAATGAATTTTTAAATGAATTACAAAGAAATTTTTTTCCAAACTTCATTTTTGTTTTGCCTCTTAACAAGTTAGGATCCATCTAAAAAAATGTTCATGAAACTATTCATGAACTCATAATTTCTCCTTCTGTTTTTTTTTCCTCCTACTTTTTACAACTTTGTAGTCAAGCTTTATTGAAAGGGAAAATAAAATATCGGATCATGCTGCATGAGAAAATTTTGCAGCCTTCTCTTCATCTTTTACTTCTCTCAACCTTGAGGACAAAGTTGTTTTCCATGGTAATTGGAGTATTATACATCAACAATATCTTTGGGCGATATAAAGTTTAAGCAATTGGTTTACAAATATGTAAAGCACTAGGCTAGTCTTTGTTTTACTTGTTTTAGGTAGGGCGGTTCTTTAGTGACATTTTGGTCTACATAAGAATTATAAATACCTCTCTCTAGTCTCTCCTCTTTCCCATCTTTCTTGGAGTCTACACCTACTCGAAAGGTGTCTTTCCCTTCTTGATATGGATCAAGAAGCATATCACATACATAGGAGATCCAATTTCTAAATCATCCCATCACACCTTATAGTTGAAATTCAGGACTCTGTAAATACAGTAATAGTGTCACTTGGTTTCCTTTTTATCTCCTTATCAGGGGAAATGTTACCCATGAAGTCCACTCAAAATTTAAATATTAAGCTGCTTGGGTGTGGGTACTACTAGCGACCCATAACCAGCAAATCTCAATGAGCAAATAGAATGACAGCTTAATGGAAGTTATTTAAGGTCTTAACTTCAAAAAGTTAGAAGGAATATTCACAATGTCAATGTAATTTCAAAGAAGTATATAGTAAACGAAAGACCACAAAACATACTGTAGATCCTTAAGAATTGATGAAAAAGATTACAAGTTTGCTTACTTGACAATTAATATAATCAAGATTTCTTAGTAATTATATTCCATCACATTTATGTTTATTAAAATTACAGAATAATCTTACTTAGGCTTCCACTACCCAAATGAGACTTGAATAAGTTCAGTTGGCTGGCTTAAGGAAAAAAATGAATCTAAGAAGGAAATGAACTAAAAAACTTAACTAGCAAAATTTCAATGAATACCATTATTGAATGCTGTGATTCAAAGGAAAAAGATAGCACAAGGACCAAGTGAATTGCCTAATGTCACAAACAACAGCAGATGTACTTTTACTAACTGTAAATTGTTTTTGCTAGCAATTAAGAGAAAAGTAGATCAAACCATATAAGGGAATGCTAAGCTATCAAAATAAATGTAACTCTTGCCAAACTGACATGGCCAAGCTAAGCATTTTACCTGCTGCACTGCTGACAGAAGCGTTGTTCTCGCCCGGCGACCACCACAATTGGAGTCTTAGAGTGAGCCTCGCACACCTTGTGCCGCTTGTGATATTCCCTGCACTTGCTAAGGTCAGCAACGCAGCCATCCACAGAGCAAGTAGCAATATGACCAGTACTGCTTGGAACCCGAGCCCTCCTTGATGCACCAGAGGAAGTCACCATGGAAGCTGAGGCCCTCAAGGTTCCATCTTTCCACTGATTTGATAATCCGAAATCTCCTAATTCCCCAAGTTTCAAATCAACCGAGCAATCAATTCTGCCGCTTTGTTGTTGAGACTCACTGCTTGATCCGATTAAGGAGAAGAAACGTGTTTCGGTCTCTTGATGCGACTCTGCCAAATCCCAAGGAGGCATCTTCAAGTTCCACTCCATGAAAGCAACCCTTACAAGTTGTTTCCACAAACCTAAAATTCCTTTTATCACTACTTTCGGTTCGTTTACTAGCTATCACTTTCTTTGTTTTACGATTTGGCCTCTTGTCCCTATCCCGCAAACACCCATGCGTATCCTTAAAAAATCTTATTTACCTTTCTCCTTTCCCATCACAGACAAAAACAAAAGCAATTCGTGAAGACGTGAAAGAAACACGAAAAGCATAAAATTAAATGAAAATAAAAGAGAATCTGAAGGGAAAAAGGAAACATTTCACAATCGAAGGGCCATAAGAAAAGTCAAGAAAATAAGGAAATGCATCGTCACCTACCTAACGAGAAAAAGGTGATCAAAGAAAGCAAGAAATTGACAAAACTCAGATGAAAACCCTAACTAATCGGCAGCAACTCCAACTCAGAGAAACCAGAAAAGCATATAGACCATTCGACGGTTCGAAAAGAAGCCACGTCTTCTTAAAGAACGCAAGAGGAAAAATTAACCTACCCCAACATCAAAAAGAACTCATCTTGCAAAACCCTAAAGACAACCGAAAGTACTCAAGATTCAAACAAATAGCTGGATCGCATTCAATACTTACAAGCAGAGGAAGGAAGCAAGAGACTGATTTGGTTTATGATTCTGCCACCATTCAATCTCTGACATGGATTCCACAAAGCGAGGCAAGGGAGAAGGGAAGAAGCAGCGCAGTGGAGTGTGGTTTAAGGACTAATAGCCACCTTGTTCTTATCAAATAGGAGTAATTTCATCACAGATAGCCGTAGCTGTAGCTAACAATAATGAAGAGACCTATGCCATAGTTATCCGGAGAAGTTCAAATTTGCCTTTTTTAGGTTAGGGGTAGCCATTAAAGGTAGTAGATGGGCCAAAACTAGCTGGCCCTAAGGCCATTTATTGAAGTAATATATTTGCATAATTCTCGACATTCTATACGGCCAGTTCGTAGACCTATGTCATCCTTTTTTAAATTGCCATGGTTTGCCATTTTCTTTGCTGAAGTGTCCTGCTCTGTTCTACAAGATAAACGGATAAATTTTTCAAAGTTTCAGAGTCTAAGGATAATATATGCCAATAAATTTTAAATTCATTGTGGGAGAGTTGTAGATTTTTTTGGTTCTTTGATCAAAAGTTTATATTTTAATCATTAATAGATTAATAATTGAAATTAAATATCTCAACAACCCAAAAAAAAATTCAATCTTGAATTTTTAGCAATAAAATTTTAAAGTTTATCAAATAAATTAAATGGCAACTAGTGCACGTAGACATCTTTAATTTTTTTTTAAAATGGGGCCCATGCCCAATCAATTTTATTAAACACAAAAAAAATTATTTAATGAGAAAGTGATAGCATTGCCAAAAAAAGATCAAAGATATTGATATTTCATTCATAAAAAAAAAAGTCAGTACAAAATGTAAAATTATATAATAATGGCTAGATTTACGTGAATTGTTACGTGCTAGGAACTTTACGTCGGTTAGCTTTACTTAAAAATTCAACACGTACAGATAAAAGTTGTAAAAATTCGAGAAAAAAAAATTACGCCTTAAGTGAAGAAGGGAAAAAAGTACATGATCTAGCCCAATTAAAAAATCCATTATAAATAGAAGAGGTAAGAATCCTTCATTTCTCACAATTGAAAAAATTGGATAAAATTTTCTACTAAAGATAATAAAAATCAAGTATTCATAGATGGATGGTTAATATCTAACAATAAGGCTTGATTTCCCTTATAGAAATTATCAAAATCTAATGTCCATAGGCGAATAGCTAATACCCAAGAGTTAAATCTTATCAAGAGTCTGAAGATGGTGGCAATTGTTGATGATGGTCATCAACGCCGATATCGAATAGTGGTTGTCAACTACGACAGCTTGTAGTGGTCGGCGACATCAATAGCTAGAAAATGCAAGAAAACTCTCTAATTTTTTCCACTCCCCCCCCCCCCCCCATGTGAAGAATGAGCTCTATTTATAGGCTTTTTCATATATGCATTTTGGTAATTTGAAATAAGATCCTAATGTTGAGTGAACTTTTGGTTTGTTGAATTCATTTCTTCGAGTTAATCAATTCGACTATAAGCATGTCAAATTTAAAAAAAAAAATTTTTTTTGATCATCCAATTAATGTCTGAATTTTTCAATTTTACATCAAATATTTGCTTTGATCACAGTTAGACTAGGATTGGGTCACTTTTGATATCTTTGAATAATATAAATAGCTAGCTCCATATACTTCTGCTGTAAAACCCTTAAAAAGCTGATTTTTTTTAGTGCAGATCGTCTGTACGAACTGGATTTAGTACTGGACGAACTGAAGAAATTTGTGAAGAAATCTGTCATTTTCGTCTGTACGAACCTGGAGCAGTCAGGACGATCCGTCAGGACGAAATTTGTCCAGAGAGAAAATTCGTCCGGACGCTATTTATTTTAGTCTGTACGAAATTCTGCCAGAGGGCAAATCGTCCCGGGACGAATTTTGGATCGTCCGGGACGATCAGTGTTAATAAATATCGGATTTGAGATATTTTGGATTCATTTGAAGAGAGAGAAGGAGAAGGCAAGAGAGAGAAAGAGAAGGAAGAGAAAGAGAAGCTTGGTTTTGGAGCCCGCGGAGCGCTTTTCGTCCGACGACGCAGTTAGAAGATTTGTTTATCTCGCAGTAAGGAATCCGAATCCTATTTCTGTTTTTGAAGATTTCGAGTTTTGATATTTCTGTGCTCAGATTTGTGTTTTCGTTATCGATAAACGCGCCGCATTTTGTATTGACGAAACTTTCACCGCATAACTTTTGGTATGTTATAGATGTGATTATTCTGCACGTTCTAAGTATTTTCTGGAAGATTTCGTCCGGTCCGTTTTGATTCTGCGGAGTTTTATTTTGACTGCAAATTATTATGATGTCTGAATTGGTTTGTGCAGTAGAAGATTAGTCTTACAATGTTGATGTGCACGTTCTGTATTAATTTGGTGATCTGTAATTTCTGAAGATTTTTGTGTAAATTCCGTAGACTGCCGTTACTCTGCCCGATTTTCGTACGATTTCTGATTTGTCTGAGATTGATATATTGAATTGATATGCATATGACTATTGATATGATTGTTCTAGATTGCTTTAATATTGATTTTTGAATTGATTATTGAATTGACTATTGACTTGACTATTGATACTGAAACACAAGTAGAACCTGGTTGAACGTTGGTTGGAGATTGAATTGACCTGTACAGGATGGTGGGCCGACGGGCTTTCCTTTAAACATCGATTATGGATATCTACAACAGCACTATTGATGGGAGTCATAAGGGGTTTATAGATATGCCGACGGGCAATAGAGTGACGACTCTTTTTATTGAAACCAACGTATGGATATCTACAACAGCAATATGGATTCTACAACAGCAACATAGCCAGTTGATTGTACTTGTTCAGTATTATTGTATTGAATGCATGTTTACTGTATTGACATTCTGCTTTATTGATTTGATCGGATTTCCTGTATTGTACGGATTTATGGATTTCATTGATTGATTATTGAGCATGGATACTATTGATTATTGACATTGATATGGACATTGATTATTGACATTGATATGGACATGGGTGAATATAGATATTGTATAGATTCATTGATGCTATGGATATGGATATTATAGATTTATTGATATTGCTTATAGACTCATTGATATTATTGATTCTGCATTGTATTGACTTGCTACATTTGATTTATTGATAGGATAGATTGAGATTTATCGTATTGCTTTTCCGATGGATTTTATTGACTAGATAGCATTGATGTTGATTTGATTTGATTGATTGATTCGACACGACTGATTTGACGGATTGATTGATTTTCTTCTGTGTACGGATTTCTTCGAGATTGACGTGTATTGATTGAACTTGATTTATCGATTTGCCTGCTGCTGCATCGACTGGTTTCATTGACTATGGATTTCCGTATTGCATAGACTCATCGATCATTGACTGATATGGATTTGATTGACTGACATGCATATTGATAGCATCGTCGTGCTTTGATTTCAGTTATAGGTATTAGGTGACCTGCTGGGCTTTTTGAAGCTCATTATATGTGGTTAACAATTTCAGGTCCGAGCAAGGCAACTGGAATGGAGTTTGATCAAGACTGTCGACGAATCCTTTCACTATGGATGCCTGGGGCGTCACATCTGCAAAGCCATAATCAAGAGGAAAAAGACCCTCATAAGGTAATCCGTAGGGAAACAATTGAGTCCACAAGCCTCATGATAGAGTGTGATAATCATAGTAAAAAATATCCATATAGCCATCAAGTTCTAGTGGGTCGAAAGAAGAAAGTCTAGCAACCATAATAGATTAGGCATAAAAAATATAATGATTCAAAATTAAAGTTAGCAAAGATATAGCTTTTTAATGCAATGTGGGATCATATCCTTCAAGGACCTTTTTTTACTTTAAGTCAAATTGTGCACATCACTAAAGCATTGGTGATAGCAAAGTCCTTAAAGCAAATTAGCTTATTCCAATGTACAATCAGAAGTGGATAAAGTTCTTTGTTTGTAAAAATTATTAAAAAAAAAAAAAATCCATATCCATCCAATAGTAAGTAGTGCAAGTTGACCTATCACCTATTGTTGTGTGCAATAATTATTAGTACATTGTGGAAGACAACAAAGAAAATCATTAATAAAGTCACTGACTATGACATATATGTTATAATCAAACCATTCAATCACAAAGTTGCCCAAATTTTCAATTAATGTTTCTTCATTGAGCCACAAATAAGAAAAAAATGACAATTTGCTTATGTAAGGCCTTACAAAAGATGGATATTTTATAGATTAATTTGCTTCAAAAAGAGTCTTACGTTTCGTTTCGAACAGCTTTTTTACTGCCTTATGAAGTTGTTTCTTAGTATAAATTTTTTTTGAATTTAAAAATTTTATACTGAAAAGCTGCTTCTTAAAACAGTAAAAAGAAACTGTCACAAACGAAGCTTTAGACATTAGAATAATAATTATAGGTAGCAGAGTTATCGTTATATTATCTCCAAATTAATATGGATTTCCTTAGGGTTTAAATTTAAATTACTTTTCCTTATACATAAATAACTTTTTTTATTTATAAAATAATAAAAATATAAATTTATGAGGCATATACTCCCTCTTTGAACCATTCATAAAAATCTTGCTTTATAATTTTTTTACCCAAAAGAACAAAATTCTATGAATCCATCAAAAACAAACATAATCAATACATGCAAATAAACAGTGCCTAAACTTTACAAAATAAAGTAATCCATTGACTATGCAAATAAATAAATAATTTATTTAATGAATATGTTAATTACAATTAATGGTGTTAATTAACAGCTTGACCGAGTTATTCTTAATTAGTCTAAGCCCATTAAGTAAACGGCTGAAATTAATTATTTTTGTTTGATTTGTTAGCTTAGTTTGACCTTCTTAATTAGTCTAAGCCCATTAAGTAAACGGCTGAAATTAATTATTTTTGTTTGATTTGTTAGCTTAGTTTGACCTTCTCTGCCCATTAAGCATGAGGTGAATAAAATATCCAAAATCTAATAGTAGTTTGAAATTTGTGGAACACTCATTAGTGAAATTTAATTTTATATGCCTCATAATAAATGTAATAAGTCAAATATTCTCATTATTTTATTATTTGGAGAAATATGCACTAAATTTTATTTAGGTTTGTAATCCCTCACTATATTAATAGATCATGAATTATAGCCTCATTCAAGGCTTACTCAAACTTACAAATATGAGGGTTGCTTAAATGTCCCTCTTCACAACGAGCAATTATTACATCCGGTGTCTGTATGCGTTCAGAGATCAATAACCACGCGCCACGTCACCTAAAACTCGGTATTTTGGACTCGGTATTGCTCGGTATACATTCGGACCGTTCGGTTTTTGACCGGATGTAATAATTTCTCCTTCACAACACCTTTTTTGTCAAGAATAATCTAAAAGCTCAGGAGATCGGTGTATGATAAAGCTTCATAGTGGCAATCCTGACTTTTCAACTATCATGTGCTCAAGATTAGTTATATTATAATTTTAGTTATTTAGATTTAAAGTCATTCATTTGTAACACCCACGGTTTTAGAATCCATATAATTTATGTAATTTTGAATGAGTTTTGCTTAATTATGATTTAGTTATTCATTATAAGTTCTATAAGGTTTCATTAACCCTAAATAAGCCAAGCATTTTGAATGGGAAAGAGGAAATTTTAAGTAGCCAAAATGACTTCTAGAGTACTAGAAAATTAGGAGTGGTGGTGTTGTTGTATTGTGTTCTCTGTTTGGGAGTTGAAATTAAGGAGGTGATGTAGTGCTCGAGTTGTCGCCACCACAACGCCGAGCTCTTTGCTTGGAGAGTCCGAGAAAACTTGGAGTTTTCTAATTGAGTTCAACGGTGCTAGATCAAAATTTATATATATATATATATATATATATATATATATATATATATATATATATATATATATATATATATATATATATATATATATTCTAATTTTATTTTTACCCTTATCCCCCAACCCCCATTGCCAGAGAAGAAAGAGAGAAATGAGAGTGAGAGGAGAAGAAATATACAGAAAGAGGAGAGATATTCAGAGGCCACGAAGTTGCATATATCTTTTGGGCAAGTTAAGGGTTTCTTATAGCACGAGATTGACTTTTAAATACATATCTTTGATTTTAATTCTAATGTTTTATGAAAATATATGAACAAAAATATGTTTTTCTTATATTTTATGATATTTTCATAGTGTAACTTTTTATATATTATTGAATGGTTTATTCTAAACACTTTGACTATAAGAAGATGAATTTTCATTGGTCGATTTTCTCTGTGATGATTTCAATGCATATTGAATAAATGAAACATTAGTGATTTTCGTAATAGTTCTTTAAAAATCTTAAGATGCTATAATGAATTTCCTCTAAAATTATTATTAAAATAGAAAATATTCAGAAGGTGGGCTTTTACACTTTCAAAGTGGCTTAAAATTGGCAATTATGATAGATCATGCATTATCATAATCATTTGTTAAAGTCGTTATAATCTACTGAAGCATTCAATTTGCATAATTCATTCATGACATTTGAGAAGTTATGATCTCTAAATGTGGCAAGTGCCCTCTTTGAAATAATACAAGGGGCTTATATGTTTTGTTATGGCCTCATTTATCTTGTGTGGATGTGAGAGGGATTTTGGCCCCACTTGCTATATGCAAAGTGTGGGAGGTTGATCTATTATGTTCTGCTTTTTTCTGGCCCCACTTGTTATATGTAGGTGCGGGCGATAAAATTAGAGTTATAAGTAAAAGTAAACTTATAAGAAAGAAGTAGGACATATGCATCATATTCTTGCACTGTATATTCTAGAAATGTTATGAATCTAACACAAGTGATATTTTGAACACACTATGGTGGCTCTAAAGCCTCTATGTTTTTTTTCAAATAAACCAAGAAAAGTTAAGTGAAAGTGATACTCTTATAAGAAATATATTGTAATATCTCTACTATAAGGTTTATCTACGAAAGTACAAAAAAATTAAGTACACTCTAAAAACTTTAAGATGTTTACTTTTATTAGCATTTAAGTTATACATTGTATTGATTAACTAAATAATTGAATAAATTATTATTGATATTTTAATAAATATTGATATTTGTGATAGAAATAAAAAAGATGTCTACTGAGCTTTGTGCTCACTCCATGGATTTTTATTTTTAAGAAAAAGGAAAAGGCCCAGCCAAATAGAGTCTCACGATGAGGATGGGAGTGATATGATTCAAACTTCTAAGGTATTATTTTGTGATCTTGTGATATTTTTGATGTATAGATTTCATATAAATTGGATTATTGTATGTACTTTTTAAAGTATGGAATTAAATGGTGGTTAATTTGTTATTATGTTTTTGGATTTTTAGTTAGCTCTGGTTTGTTTTGTACTATGGTTGAGATAAAATTTAAGTTTAGGGATTTAATCCTTTCATTAGATCTCGAGGCATTACATCATCATTGGTAGTTTTCATTTTTAATGAGAAGGAGGTTCAAAGAGAACCCTATTTTAAAAAATGAACAAGATATGAACTTATAGTATGAGTTTTAAATATTGTTTGCACATTAAACCCTAAATTGCATTAAACATCATGTTACATATTACAATTGTTTTTTTTATATCAAGTACATGATATGATAAAAAAAATATTACAATTTTATTCAAATCATATTCTAATCTTTTTTTACCCCTACTAAATCTTTTTATTAAATATTTCATTTCTACCTATTTCATTTTATCAAAGTCATTTCTCTCCCCCTTAGGCAGCTCATTAGAGAAAGAAAAAATTGGATTTGGGAGACTCTGATTCATTTTTTGTTGTTGGGCCAGTTCTAAAATTTGTCTAGATCGAGATAGGTTACATTTCATATATCTCAATTTTTAAAAGTACAAAAATAAAAGATTTTTTCTGACTTTGTACCCTAGAAATTTTTATCATGCAATTTAAAAAAATGAGCTACTTTATTTAACTAGAAAATAATTTTGATTCCAAAAAAAATATGCTACAATACAATTAATGTTTCAAAACAATATTCTAAATAATCCCCTGTAATATGGTGACATCCTAAAATTGTAAAATTTTGATTGGCATTTTGAGATTGGTTTATTTACATTTTCTTACTACAATGTCACACACACACACTATATATACTACAGGAAAATGTGCTATTACCGTCGGATTTATGTAACACTAGCACACGTACTGGCGAAATATGCACCGGTAAGTTAACGGCGTAGCTTGTCCGCCAATATTTCCGGCGTAGCTTGGCCGCCAGAATTACCGACAGATCTTACGTCGGAATACGACAACGAAAAAGGTGTCGACTGTTCCTATTGTTTCGCCAGAAGATCCGCTGCAAATATTTCCGGCAAAAAAAATTCGTCGGTGTTAACTTTTCGACACATGAATTACCGTCAGAACAATTTACGTCGGAAATGTGCCGGGAAGGTCTTATTTCCGGTGGATTCCATCCGCCGGTAATAGCGCATTTTCCTGTAGTGATATATATATATATATATATATATATATATATATATATAATCTATTATGATGTTAAATGCACTAGGAGTCACAAAAGCCTAAAATTTTGAATATATGATATGTGCTAGGCATTGAGAGTCATAAGGGCTTGAATTCTGATATATGTTTATAAGTTATATTCAATTTTGATATATAAATTGCTTATTTATTTATTTTCAGTGCACAATCTACTTTATTTCAATCATCTGCCATTTATATTATGCTCATCGATCAAACCCACGCGTGATTAAATTTTTTATTAATAGAATACATCCAAACGAGCAAAGTTATGGGTCAAGTCTTTCTGCTTGATTTTGAATCAAGCTTGCATTTGAATCAAACTAATTTGAGGTCAACTCAAAATATATAAGAACAAAACCTGCTCCTCTTTCAACATTCATTTAATTTTTTATGTAATTCAAATGGAAGGTGAAAAGTCAATTCATTTTGTTAATATTAGAATATCAAAATTCATAAATATTTGTATTAAACACATATGTGTTTAATACAAATATTTATGTATTTTGATATTCTAATAGTTAACATTAAAACAAAAGGCATACATTAAATCTATAATTTTTGTGTAATTTAATCATCAATAAAATGAATCAAATTTTCCTAAATGGCTCAGACCTTATTAGAAAAAAATAATTATAATTTCAAAGCATGTAAGATTTCAAAATTGTGATGCCATATTTTTCTCACAAAATATGGCTAGGCCACCTTAACTAAATCAAAACTTGCAAGCAGATTCAACGATGATCTCTATTACTTTATCAAGCAAAAAAAAAAAGACATATTAAGTAGCATATCAACAACTCTTAGATAGATTCAATTCAACAATTTCAAAGTAAAATAAGACCCGCAAGAGCTGCAGAATAAAAAATGCAGATATTCTTATCATATATCTCGAGATTAATTAATGGATTACAGAGCAGGAAATGAAGATTCAAAACACTAATAGAGTAAACCAAAGAAAACCCAACATTCAACATCTGGCTAAGGCTTCGCTTGGGGCAGCTTTATAAGAAATTTTATACTAAACGGGTCGGTTTTCCGGACCCGAACCCGACCCGCTTCGGGTCCGGGTCAACCCGACCCAACCCGAATGACCCGATTCAGACAAAAAATTGCTAGTTTTCGGGTCCAAAAACGGGTCAAACTCTGCTTTCGGGTCAAGAACAGGTAAAAAATGGGTCAATCTCGTGTTCCCGGGTCAAAAACAGGTTTTCGGATCAAAACAGGTCAATTTCGAGTTGACGGGTCAATTTTGGGTTGACGGGTCAACCTGAACCCGCCCCGGTTTTTGAAACCGGTCGAATTATTGAACCCGAACCCGACCAATTTCAGGTTCGGGTCAACCCAAACCCAAAATTTTTGGGTCGGGTTCGGGTCGGGTTTTCGGGTCGGGTTTTCACCCCTATAAAAAACTGCTTTAAAAAATAGTAAGCAAGCTGTACCAAACGAAGCCTCTGTTTTAGCCCCAAGGAAAATAGTGTAGAACATGTTTAAACAAGGATACTTCATAATAGGAAAGAAGAAAAGCCAAATAAATGGATTTTCTTCAGCTGCTACCAATCTTTTTGTCTATCCAAAAGTCCCAAAACCTAGAAATTTTCATGCTTAAATACCTGCAATGGTTCAAAATTCTAATACGCCAAATCCCACAAAGTCAGTGATAGTCTCTCACCTTGGAGCTATTATTCTGTGCGGATACCGGACGGTTCTTCCGAGCTCGTTATCGAGCGGATACCGAGCGCTGTACATTTTGGGGTGACGTGACGCATTTTTATTGGTCTCGAGACGCCATCCGGACTCTGCACAGAATAATAAATCCTCACCTTGATGCTTGGTCAGCTGATTTAGAGAAGATACAGTACTCAATTACATAGCGTAGGACACATAGAAGCTAAGCATTGAGGGACCTCATATGATGTTGCAGTGTCACTCTTTCTGCCTTTAAGAGAAATTCAGCCTAGATTGATGCCATGTTTGGCATCATGGTGCCATCTTTAACAAAGTGCGCCATCAAATCTCTTTACAGAATGTGATCATCAGCAAACTAGAATGCTCTCCTTTTTTAGCCTATATTGTTTGTGTGCAAGTAAATACAAACAATTTACACATAAACATAATGTGAATATGATAGAAAAATAAGAAAGTATGATCTCAAGAAAAATATTTAGTCCCCAAAATGTTAAATTCTTATTGAGCTTTTTTGACAAAAGCCAATTACTTCATTATTGATATATCATCCGAAAAATTATCTTGATCGGGCATGAATCTTGATGCAAAATCAAGTTGGGAACTTCAAAAATTAAACTTGTGACCATCCGAACTCGGATTTCAGAAAACTTATAGTTGATCTTAGCGTCTCAAGAATACGAACCCAACGACACCAAATGCAACCCAATCCGAGACCAAACGGGTCCAAATCAAGGGTTAGAAGCGCTGTTGGAAGGTTCAAACCACAATTTGGATTGCCAAACGGTTTCCAAACATAACGTACTTATAGTCGAATCGAGCGGCTCTATGAGAAGAATCCAACAATCCCAAGATCACCAAATTCCAGCATCACTAAGACATTTAAATGTCCATCAAACGGTCCATGATCAATGAATTCAATATCGGTCATCCATCCAACTACTCCCCATTTACCCTTGATCTCTCACCTATTTAGGGGTCATGCCACTCCAAAAATTTATAAATAAACCCCTCATTTCTCTTGAAAAGGGACGCGAAGCAAGAAGAGAAGAAGAGAATATAAGGAAGAAGAGAAAGAAGAAGCTCCTCCTCGACCACCACCGGAGTCACGCTGGACCACCACCTGAGGTCCTCGGCCACCGCCGGAATCTCGCCGGAACACCACATGAGGTCCTCGACCACCGCCGAAGTTTCTCCGGACCACTACCTAAGGTCCTTGACCAATGCCGGAGTCTCGCCGGACCATCGCCTGAGTCCCTCGCCTTCGCATGACCACCACCTGAGACCCTCGCCTTCTCCAGACCACCGCCTGAGGCCCTCACCTTCGTTGGACCACCGCCTGAGACCCTTACCTAAGGCCCTCGCCTTTGCCAGACCACCACCTGAGGTCCTCACCTTCGCTGGACCACCACCTAAGGGCTTGAACTCCGCCAGACCACCACTTGAGACACTAAAACTTCGCCAGACCATCAACTGATGCCAGAGTTCTGCCAAATAACTGTCAAACTATTAACTGACGCCCAACTTCCAAGTGACGCCAGATTTAACACTAGACTTCAACCATTGACATTTGTAATCTGATCACCCTCAAGGACGAGTCAGCCCACTGTACTCAACTCAAATTCTAGTGAAATATTTTCAACTGGGCTAGGCCCGTGGTTTTTTCCCTTTTCAGGATTTTCTACATAACAAATTTTGTGTTCTCTGTGTGTGAGCTAGATATCCGTGCAACGCTAAGACGTAGAGTTACAACTCTATCGCCACGTATATTCTAGCCCGCAACAATTATGACTCATTAAAATTTTCAAATTGAGGTTTAAATGATAGTAAAACTATTAATTTGTAATGATAAACATAAGATGAAGGGGAATCCAAAGATTGATTGTGGGATATAAGTAGATGCATAATTATCAATACTCTTTTTTCTTCTTTATGTATCTTAAACGACATCAAACCTTCTTTTCTTTTTGTAAGTGATGATCAACAAGCACTCCAATAAATTTACTTTTGATATTATATATTTCCCATCACCATCCAATAGCTCCTTATCCCCTTCTAATGAGGTGCCTTTATATGCTTTGCTTAATCTTTTACTTAGATTTTCTAATATTCCTTTATCCCTTTCTCCTAAAAGTTACCATCTTAAAATCCTCTCATGAGATGCTCCTTTTCTAAGTCTTAGAACAAACAATCATGTTCGACACTCTTCAAATTTGGGGTGTTAGAAGACCGCCAATATTTGATTGGTTCATCTTAGAATCACATATTTTACTATAGGAGGTTAGGCTTTAATACATGCCTAGTCTACCTTGTGCAACAATTTATCATTTTTAGCCTAACTCTTCCATAAGAGGATGAACCTCACAAGTTTACACTTCTTTGTGTAAATTTTTTAGAAGGCCATCCATATCAATAATACTCCATGAATAGCAATTCTAATTGTGAAGTCATAAATTCAAATTCATATATCACACCAAAAGGTATTAGAATATGTCTCAAGATCCATGTCACCCATTTTAATCTGAGATTTGATTCATTTGTATGTCTATACTTTTTTTTTAAGTCTACCATTATTTAAGACTCTAAGGAATGGTTCCTTAGCCGCAATAGTCAGTTCCCACACTCATTTGATCATCCTCTTTTGATTCAAGCTTTCAGATGAGTGACCAAGTCGACCTCTCTTCATTGCTCCATTTCTGACATTCATTGTCAGTTAGTATCAAACAGTCATCACCTATTAATACCTCGAACACCTCAATGATCCTTTTATTACGACAACATGCAACATATCCAACTATCAAAATAATATTGTATCATATTAATGTCTTTTCCAATCATGAGAAAGAATACCCCTTATATTCCTTGACTCACACTAGCAAAACTATTTCAAATGGGTAAGACCTTGTGATGATTTTCCCTTTTGAGTTTTTCACATACAAATAGTACTATGTATAACAAATAAAATATAGAGTTTCCATGATAAATATCACCAAATATAAACCAAATAATACATTATTTTTAATTTTTGAAAATTAAGAAGTCCACACAAGTCAAATCATTGAGGAAGTTCTCCAATAAAAATATTAAATCCTATTAAATTCTGAGAAATTATTTGATAACACATTTTAGGATTTATGATAATTAGGGACTTAAACCGTTAAACGTGAAGAAGATAATTATATATTAAAAAAATTAATGTGTTATAAATTTAATAACATATTAAGTACATGTTACTCATTAATTATTATTTACACTATTAATTATATATATTTTAAGTTATCTTAAATTAACTATATTAATATTTAATTACTAATTATATTATTAATTATTTGATTAAGTTAAATTTGATAATTAATCTATGCACTAATTATATTATTAATTTACTTGATTATTAGTATTTTAAATTGTATTAATTAAGTTAATCAATAATAACTTAGAGTCGACTAGGGTTTGAGTTTCATCTTCTCTTTTCGTCATTGCTGTTCGGCTTCGTTGCTACGGAGGTGTAGAGATTGCACGCGTCGCTTCTTCGGCTCTTTCGTGGCTGTTCGACTTCGCTCCTTCAACGGCTTTCCCTTCCTGTCGGATCGGAAGCTACGATATTTTGATCGGAAGCAACAACGGGAGTTCGTTGGCTGTGAAGGTAACTTTCTACCTTTCGCGGGCTTCTTCGGCCAAATCCCATAAATCGGCCGAACCGAGGGACTTAGTAAATCCAGTATTTAAGCCGTAAATCCTTAAATCCGGGATTTACCCTTAGCCGGGATTTAACGCGCGCACAAACACCGTTTGGCTGGATTTAGCGTAAATTCGACTTAAATCCCGCTGTAAATCCGATACCAAACAGCCCCTAAGAAAGTTTGAAAGCCAAGTCCTTTTCTTTTTATTACCTTCCAAAATTTCTGTGATATAGTTTACTTTCATGGTGAATCAAACATTGTCAAAACTTGTTGATGCTTTGGTGGAGATGTATTTGGCTTATATATAGCCATTTCTCTTGAAAAAAATTCCTTATGGAAATGTTTGAGTCAGATTTCTTGTGGGAATATTTCAAATCTGATTTCTTGTAGAAGTGTTTGAATAGGATTGTATATTTTGGATTTGTTTGAATCAATGAAGGGAAGGTGCTTGAAATACATATATTATGCTTGAAAGAAGAGATATATCCTTGATGTTTATAGTTTCATTTGCTATGGCCATGTGTTGAATGCATATTTTACCATCAATGATGGTTACAAGTTATTGAGAGAATGGTGTTATGCGCATAGATAGCACTCTTGTTAAAATTGGAAAGGTTTGAGTGCATCTATTCCTTCTTTTGTTCAAATTTAGCATATATGTTCATGTAGAGAAATAAATGAAGTTGGCTTTGAATAACAACTTGCTTGTTGACATCTTGCTTGGTAAGAACAAATTTTCCATGGTTTATGGTAAGATGAATGTAATCAACATGTTTGTTAACACTTTGTTAGAGCTATTGCTAAACCCAACCATGAGATAGTAATGTTTGTCATCAAGAAGAGGTATTATATCTCATGAGTTATGATCAAAGTAGCACGCTTGTTATATACACTTACGTTTCAATGTTTAGTTTGACGTGAAGCATGTAATAAGGGTAAAACCCCGTCCTACAGATCTATATTTATATATTTTGGAAGGAAATATTTCTTTGAACAAATATTTCCATCTAAGATTGCTCTTTAGGGTTTTTCTTTTTTTCGAAGTACAGGAAATAAATTGAACTTGGTATTATATTCCATTTTTCTAGAAATAATTAAAGTTGCAATTTGTGGTATGAAATAACTTTGATTTGAAGAGATTATTTTTGTTGAAATTCATTTGCCGCCATTGTATAATTACTTCATGTAGAATGTTTGAAGTCATGTTTGATACTATGTGGTGAAAGAGTTTGCAATTATGCCTAGTAGCTTTGCTTGCTTTTCATTTCAACCATGCATGCAAAGTTGTGTAGTTTATATTAGAAGATGGCATGAACTTTAGGAAGGGAGTGAAGTTGCTTTGATTCTTTTTTCCCTCAATCACATTGAGCAAGCTAGGTCCTCAGGAATTTATGATTTTGGAATTCCAAGATTTAGTAAATCCTTTAAATCCGAATTTAGTAAATCCTAAGGGTGTTAAATCTTGAAAATTATTATTTATGCCAAATGATAAATCCTGTCAAATCCCAAGAAACTATTTGTAACATATTTCAGGATAAATGAAAGTTAGGGATTTAAATTTGAAGGAGATAATTATAAATTCAAGATAATTGCATAAAACATAATAAAACTAACTTGAGCTCATACAATATTACTGAAAATTCAATAAAGAGCAAATGACAAACTAATATTGGCAAAAAAAAGATGAATTATTAAATAAGAGCAAGCTTCAATTTTCCAGTTGGCTTAATATATGTTGCATGTGTAGATAAATTTTGTCACAACGATCGATTTCTTTGGCTTGCAATCTGAAATAAAGAAATCAATAAATTATTATAAAATATAATGTAGTTAGAAGTATACAATGCAAACCAAAATTCTTACTCGAGCATTCCATAAATTAATGGAGATATTGTGTTTTATAGCTTCATCCTAAATTATTTTTTCTTTTTGTCGCATGTAAATTGGGATCCTCATCAGACATTTTAAATTGCCCACCTTAAGCATCATGATGCATTTTCGTCTGGGACATATTGAAGTAGAGATCATGTCTGTGGTACAGACCAATTAAGTTGTGTAGAACTGCACATGCAATGACTATATCTGCTTGAACACTCAATGAAAACTGTCGTATGTGCATCAAAACCTGAAAACATTCATTCTAAATCCCAAAAGTTTGTTCAACTACATTGCGTAGTTGTGTGTCGATGATTGAATAACTCTTGCTTAACAATGTATTGCCTAAATGTACTTCCACGATAATCGCCTAATTGATATCGATATCCGTGAAATGGTTCAATCAATTTATCTTTATTGACATAACCTTAATCAACCAAGTAATATCTACCGTGGGACACTTTAACTGACCTTGCTCCACTGCTCATCTAAGTGCACACATGTTTGCAGCAGATCTCTCCCATCCAGAGGCTATATATATGAACTGTTGATCAAATGACACCGCAACCATTACATTCTATGAAGTAAATCCCTTACGATTACGATAACAATTTTGTAAATTATTACTGATTATTGCTGGAATATGTGTACCATCTATCGCTCCAACTACATTTTTGAAGAATGGGTAAAGTTGTTCATTTGTATGCACAAATGGATGACAATCAACACCTACTGGAGGTAAGCTTATAAATTCGTTTGCCAAATATACGATAGCTCACAATACTTGATTGAAGTACATGCTCATAGTTTCTAATGAATGCTGGAAGAACTCATATAATTGTTTATAGCTATGCACATGTGCCACCACACGTAAGAATATGCCTAGTTGTTTGGTTGCAAACATATTTTTCGTGTCGAATAGATGACCTCGGCCTATTAGCAAGTCCCATAAGCTTATGAATGCGTCAGGTGGCAACCTAAAACACTTGTAGGCTCATTCTGGATTATCATATAACACATCCAACACATATTGATGACCGGTATATGATTTATCAAACTTTGGCCGTTGGACGGGCTCTTCGTCATCTGTGTTCTCAATTTCCTCTAGAATACCCGAGGCAACTTCTAGAATGGTATTCGCCACATGTATATGCAAATCGACCATCTCGCATAGGCCATCAGGAATAACACCATGCAAGTAGTTTGACATCGGCTAGATTAATTGCAATAAAATACATTTTAATTAAAACCTACTAAAGACATGTAACATCAATCCATGAGTCATAAGTCATAACATGATATAATAGAATAAAGTGAATTAACACCTCAAAAAATTCTGTTAGCTTAACTGTGCTTACGTTTGGACTTTGCTTGCAGTAGGTTGTCAGGAATACGTCTAACAGAATTCACTATTTAAAGTTAACTAGAATGAACTCAATAAAATGTTGTAAAACCTTTTGAAAGAACAGTCTAGATTGCTTGTTCTCAGCCAAAGTTAGTAATTTAGTATCACTTTACAAGATTGCTTGTAACAAGCCAAAATTGTTCTTAAAAGGTACATATTGAATCCAAAGAAGTTTTGAAATTGCCCTTAATTATTTGAATGAAATATGAAGAAACAGAATCATAAATCAAAATTTTTCCTAAAACAGTACTTCTCATTTCAATGACCAAGTAGCAAAAACATCCAATTTCCTCCTGCAACAACTCTACTTATTTGAAATTACCAAATAACACAAACATACAGATAATCCTAAAACATCCATATTTTCCTATAACAACTATTCTTTTTTGAAATGACCAAATAAGAAGAAATAAACAAATAATCCTTAAATTTGTAATTAAATTTCAGGAAGTATTTTCATGATTTATACACTTTCTTGCTTCACAAATTGTCCAATCAAGATCGAACCTACTATTTTTGAGATAAATGCCATTAGATGACTCGTCGCTCATGGATTCAAAAATTTCTTTGTCAAATCCGGCGCAAAAACTTCGCTTCATTTTGGTTTTATTTAGCTTAACCATCGTACTACCAAATAATTATTTTTGCATTAACCATAACAAATATCATATTGCTATGCAATACTTCAAATTGAGTAGCATGGTGATCTTTACAAATTCAACTGAACAAAATGACACGAGTTATTATGAAAATAATTAACTTACCAATATACAACCTACGACGATATAAGCATGATTAACTGGTTAACTGAGCAACTCTACTGCCCAATTTATCTAAACATATTGATCGAGCAATATTACGACAGTAGTATTATTTAAGAATGATATATGTAAATCGAATAATGTATACTTAAAAAAAAAAAAAACGATAACACAAGCATGCATATAGAACGAAAATGAGAAAAAATCTGCACAAAAATTGGTCTTCTATCTATCCCATATGGGATTCATTATAGGAAAAAAATTTGGACCGAAACATGCATTATGATGTGTAAGCGGGCCTCTATCCACAGCGAAAAAAATTACCTGTGCATCGTGAGAAACCAAATCGCGAGTGTTAATTTATTTATTTAGTTGTTAATCTAATAAGTATTTGATATATAATTAATTAATTCATTATTTTTTGAAATAACTTATTATTTAACTAATACTCTTAAAAATTTCATAAATTATTTAATTATTATTTAATTAATTTTACTGATTAATTATACAATTGATTATCTCATTAATCACTTAAATATTCTACTACTCAGTAATTATTTAATTATTATTTACAATGTTAATTATATAATTAATAATTTCTATTTCAAATTATATTAATTAAGCTAATTATATTAAATTGTAATTACTTACCATACAACAAATTATTTAATTAAACTACTTTAAATTATTTCTTTATACTACTAATTATTAATTTAATCTAATTAATTGTTAATATTTTAAATTATATTAATTAAGCTAAATTAGATTTATTTCTAATTTGGATGGTAGGATGTTTAGGATTTGAGCTTTAAACTTAATTTATATTTTAAGTACAAGTTACCTATTAATTTCAATTGTAATTATCTTCAATAAATTATAATTATAAAAATAATATAATTAAAGAATAGTTTAATTATGAAATCACTTATTAATTTTAATTATATTTTAAATTATTTACAAGTTAATTATTATTATTAATTTTAATTATCAATAATAATTAATCATTATAAATAATATAATTAGATTTTAAATTAATTATCAATTAGTCTGAGTAATTAATTAATTATTAATTACATTATGTTTTTGATTAATTTTATTTAAATTAGTTGAATCAAATTAATTAATTTTATGATATTTCTCTGCCAATGCAATGGCCGCTGATTTCAAGAATTTTTCTGCTGTCCTGTTGTAACCGTCGGCCTAGGGTTTGTTTTTCCTCTTCTGTAACTGTTCATACATGTTCGACTTTGCTTGCTTCGCGTGTGAGTTTGAGGTAAAGATTTTAATGAGTCGATAAAAGACTTCACTTTCATTTGGGACGACCGTCCCAAACGAAGCCTTCTTTGCCTCCTTCGATGACACTCCTTCCAATAAGGTCGGAAGTCACGACAGCTCGTCGTTCTTTTGTTGGATCAGAAGTAACGACGACGGGAGGGAGCTCGCTTGTTGCGAAGTAACCATTTCGGCCAAATACTGTAAATCCGCCGAACTCCCGGATTTACTAAATCGGAGATTTACCATAAAAAGGTGTTAACGGTGGATTTATTCCGCCGTGAGATTTATGCCGAGTCAAAATCTTGTATGGTAGGATTTACGCTAAATCTTGCTCAAATCCTGCATAAATCTTGTTGCTAAACAACTCCTTTTTTTTTTAAATTGAAACTTGCTTGAATTAAAATTGACTCAAAATCTTAATCTATTTGGTCTGATTTGAAGATAACTCACTTAAACAATAGCCTTTATGAGTATTTAAACCATTGTAACCTAAATTTGATGCATAACATTAAAATATAGACTATTTTCATTTTTCAATTTTTTTTTGTTTTCATCAAAATTAGTACCCTCCTACCTATATAGCACCCTCATACCAAGACAAATCTCATGTGTATAGACTATTTTCATTTTTCATATTTTTCAATTTTTTTGCTTTCATCAAAATTAGTACCCTCCTACCTATGTAACACCCTCATATCAAAACAAATCTCATGTGTTTACAAAACTAACACCCTTTACCTAGATGACACTACGACATCAACAATATTATCAAGCCTTTATCCCACTACATGGGGTCAGCTATATGAATCATTTTTCTCAATCGTGTCTTGTTAAGAGTCAAATTCTCATTTAAATCTAATAAAAAATATTATTTCTAATATTTTCTAATCAAAGTCTATCTATGTGACACTCAAATATCAAAAATTGCTTTTTTCAAATTTGCAGCAATTTGATTGTGGCCCTCATAAATAAATGGATTTGTTAGTTTAGAAAAACGGCATGAGTGCTAGTTTTGTAAATAAATAAGTTTTAAGTGTCATGTTTGTAATTCCCCAGTAAAATATTTATTAAATTAATAGATTTGGCTTGAATCATCTTGAAAGTCAACTCAAAATCATTTAGATTCAAATTGACTCAAAGTTGGCTCAAGTTGAAACCATATTTTCAATTCTAAATCAAGCTGGCTTGCTTGAACTCTGACTCACATCAACCCTACTCTGATGGTTTGGTTACGAGGCCATGGAGAGTAGTGGTGCAGCTGTGCACTGTTTTGATGAAGTGTTCATTAGGAGAGCTTTGAACCTTATATTTTTTTTTTTCTGTCCACTTAGCCAACACGCATGCTGTTATAGGAAGAAGGGGAAGATGCGCAATCAATATCTAGGTAAAAATCTTCAAAATTGATCTGAGTTTGCAGTTGTATTTTGCAGGCCTTAGAACATCAATGGATCTAGAGACGGAGAACCATCTTGCTGCCTTATTGGTGGAAGAGGCTAGGAGATTGCGACGGGAAGCTGAAAAAGATGGGGTGCATGTTTATCTCCAGAAGCCCAATGTAAGAGGCCGCCCAAATTCACGCTTCCTGACTGCTACTGTTCTTGGTGTTGAACAAGGTTAGATTGTTATTTCACTAAGTTTTCTTTTCAAAAATTGCTTTTAGATACAATGTTGAACTAGGTTAGTTATGTTATTTCACCAAGTTTTCTCTTAAAAAATTGCTGTTAGATACAATGGAAGTTTTATAGTTAGGTGAATTTATGAAACTTTTTTTTGATTATGTGGTCTTCTTATCTGTTGTTTTATGGAAGGAAGAACTAGATGATCGTTCTGTATCAGTTGACTAACGTGTAATTTGGGAAAAGTATAAAGAAACATTGAGGACAGCAAATTTTCAAGGAAGTAGGCTTTTGTTTTTTTTTTACTTGCTAAACAAGGATGTTTCTGCAACAGAGATAGAGTGATATTTTCACAGGGTGAAGTAGTGTGTCTCTTTAAAATTTCACTTAACCTGAAGTTTACTCACTTTCAATTAGGTAATATAGATTTCTAAAACTTTGTAATTAATTTTTTTAGAATTCATCTTGATTTTTACACACTTATTAGATGAGTTATTCATAAGGTTCATTCTCTAAAATGTTGCAGAATGAACCTAAAATCTTCATTTAGCATCGTTTTCACTGTCATCATTATTAATAGTCTTTCCCAATCATTGGGGTTGCCTATATGAATAATCCTCCATTCATTGAAGTCAAGGGCTGCATGAGATTTTGATTGTAGTTCACAAAATCACTTTTGCATCAATTCTAATCATGTTACCTTTGATTTACATTTTTTTGCCAATTGCTTTTGTGTTAATTCTATTTATTGCTTTATTTATGAATTTCCATCTCTTTGCGTTGTATGCCACAATCTTTTTTTCCTTTTTTATTTCATTGACCCAATCTACCGTCCTCTAATGTATTAAATTTCTACCACTCCTGTTCTACTTTTATCGCATTTCCATGCAACATTCTTTTTTACATTCATGTTCAGCTTTGTTATGAATGAATTCTATGTTACCTAACACTCAAATTCATATAACATAAGCAATTAAATTATTACTTTTTTTAAAAAATTTAAGTTTCCATAATGTTCTCATATCATGTTGTACTTCTAAGAAATATCTATTTGGGTCTCTTAGCATTAAAACTAAAACTTATGCCCTCCTTATATATATATATATATATATATATATATATATATATATATAAGGTACTTAAACTTCTCACACCTTTGCTTCTTTAATCTTTCAATCTTTCAACTATGATATTTATTTATTTTTACAATCACTAAAAGTGCATATCATATTCTTGCTCTTTATTCTATCAAGTGCTCAACTTTTTTTTTTTTCGATATGTTTCCTCCATTTTCCCAATTTCTTTTTTACTTCATAAGATGTGGCACCTATTAGATCTATGCCATATTTAAGTAGCATACAATTGTGAATCTTATATTGAACTTATTTTATAAGCATCTATAAAATCAATATATAGATTACATGGTTAATTTTGATCTTTGATGCACCTTTTGTAGTAAGCTTCTCTTTCAATTATTTGGTCCTTTGTTTCTGAAGAATTTCATTGCGAGTGTTTTTTGACTATATTATTTCAGAATCTCCTGACTCTTTAAATGCCATTAAATATTCCATGTAAACTTATGGCATTACCTTAACATCTTAATTAAAGCTAGCTTAATTTCATTTTTTTATGCATCAACAATATAATTTCATTAAAACTTATGGCATTACCTTAACATTTTATTTTCTCTTCTAAAAATTCTTTTCCTTAAACTCTCAGTTACTAGTTTTTGTAAAATAATAATCATTTTAATTGAATATTTAGTTCTAGCTAATTCTTGATTTTCTTCACACTTACAACCGGTTCAATAAAAATCTTGGCCTCTGTTATCTTGACTTATTTATTATAGACCTCTTTATTCTCACCTTAGAATTTAGTCTACTATGTATATCATCTAGAGCTATGTTGCACCGATACGGATACAACAATACTGATACGACACGATACGGATACGGGACACATCAATTCTTAAAAATATAGGATATGGCGCGAACACGACATTATAATTTATAAATCACACATAAAAATTAAGAAAGTAATCAAAACATAATATTTGAAATTACAAAAAAAATGAAAGCAAAATCATTTGTAGCCTTGTAGCTTATTCTATCAAAATAAAAGTAAGCATTAAATGTCTAGTACAACAAAAAAAGCATAAACATAAATTGTCTAGCACATGAAGTTTCAACTATTCTATAGAAGGAATGCTATGATTAGCTTCTTCAGTGGTTTGTCTTTGAACTTCTATATCATCTTCAATAAATATCATAGCTTCTAATTCAGGCTCATCAAATGAAAGATTAGTAATTTCTAATATTCCCATATCATCAAGAGACTCAAATCCATCACTAAAATGAGAAAACATCGCTCGCAGCCACGGAAGTAAATACGACGCGTCTTTTTTTTTTTCGGATTTTTTTTGTTTTTCAATGGACACGCGTATCCGATATGATACACATATCCTTTTAAAATTAAATGGTATTTTAATTTGATACGGCTTGACCATATCCAACACATATCGGTGTCATATCGGAGGCGTATCCGTGTATCGGTGTATCAGATACAACACGCCTTCATAAATAGGTGTAATAGTGCAACATAGATCTTGAGCTACAACATTGAATTTTTTGACTATTACTTAATAAATATTATGTCTTAATAGTAGTTTTTTTTTTCATTTTTGGAACAGTTTTATTTTCTATAATAGTTTCTTTAACTTCTCATGACATTAGCAAGTCTTCTTAGTTTTTAACTCTTTATTTGTAAATTTCTTAAGTTATAATGGCACTCATTCTAATTTAACAATTTTATTTATGAGGAATGAAGTTTGGTTTCACTTTGTAGTTATGGTATCATCATCATAATTATCCGTTTTCAAATTATTTGGGTTACCTTAATGAGTTTTCATTTTTCATTTATTTTTCATTCATTAGTGGGATAAAGGTTTGATGTTGTTGTTGTTGTATGTTGATTGCTGGCTAACGTGTTAAGTCGATCATTAGCACAACATTTTTAACTACTTATATCCATTTTATTTTTGTTCCATTCTTTTTCCTTCCAAATCCTACAGCACTAATTTTATATGCCCATCTAAGGGTGCAATTTCTAGCCTATATTATATATGTCCAAATCACTCGGGTTTATTTTATGATGTAAGCAATGTCCCCCCCTCCTTTTCACAATTTCTTTGCTTTGGACTGTTTGGTTTCTGCTCCTAGCTTTCCCGGTTTTCCTTGCTTTGGGCTTTTCGGTTGCTGCTCCCTGGCTTTCTTGGTTCCCTTTGTTGGGTTGTTCGGTTCTTGCTGCTGTCCCTTAGCCTTCCTGATTTGTCTGGTGGGTTCTTACATGCCTTTAATGCTGCTTTTTTCTCCCCCTTTGATTGACTATAGTGGGCGGTTGAGCATGGCTTTTGGCCTCCTTTTCTTTCCTATTTATAGGGGCTGTTTGTGGCTATTTGAGGGGGAGGAAATGTGCTGATTTTTGGAGAAGGAAACCTGCGGGTTTTCTCTAGCTTGCGAGCTAGTCTTCTACCTCTATTCTTCTTCTAATTCGTCTCGGTCTTTTAACCTCTTTCTTGTCTCCATGGTAACCCTTCCATTGTATCTTCCTTCTCAATCTACAAAAATTTGTAAGGTGTCGTTATGTCTTAGTTAAGTTTGTTGTTGTATTTGATTTAAGTATTTATAAAGGAAGCGTTTATTTACATACCTAGTAGGCTTATGTTTTTTTTGGTTGCATCATTTTATTTTCAATATGTCACTCTAATTATTCTTTTAATATAATAATTCCTTAGTTTAATTTTCTCAGTTGTACTACACATTCACCTTAACATTCTTATTTTCATTGGGCCTAATTTAACTGTCAATAACATTTTTAGTGCTCAGCATTTTGATCCATACAATAACACCAACATAACTATAATTTTATATGAAAGATTTCTTATTAATTTCACATATTTTGGGATGTTTTTGTTTTATAGAATATATGTTTAAGTTTTGATGATATTATCTTATTGCATGCTAAGCTTGAGGTATTTTTTCATTTTAGTACCCCATCCTTAATTCTAGAAATAATATTCTTATCTATATCAACATTCTTCAATAAAGTAGATCCAAACTACTTGAACCTGTCACACTTGGTATCTCTTTATCTTATTATGATATTTCTATTGTTTGATAATTGTTAATGTCACTCAAATCAAAATTGCATATCATAAATCCTATTTTTATTTTACTAATTCTAAGTCATATATCTTCTAAATATTTTCTGCATTATTTTAAATTTTCATTGTTTTTTCTCCAATATATATCTCTCCTATTATATCTATGTTATCTACAAAAACATAGACAAAAAACATCACTTTGAGTGTCATCTTTATTGCTAATTCACGAAAATTTTTAAATTCAATGTTTATCCTTGTTGTAAACCTATTGTAATTGAAAACTTGTTGGTCACTCCACAATTATTTATATTGGTTAGTTATCCATTTTACATATCTTTAAGAACATAAACACATTTTTGACTCACCATTCTTCCTTAATATGCACTAAATCAATTCTTTTGATATTCATCTGGGTTTAAAAAATGTGAATCGAAAATTGAGGTGTTTATCTTTTAACTTTTTGTTGAACATAATGTAAACAAATTTGTTCATTCGTCCTATAGCCAATCAATTTATCATCTTTGTATGCAGTTGATTGAACACTTGAACATGCTCCAATTAAGTTAACATGGGAAAAGAAAACAAGTAGGACATAACTTATTACAATTGCTTTTACATTGAAGGATATTATCTCCTAATTATGTCCACCAATATTCTATAAGAGAATGAAAAAGAAAGGATTAATGTGCATAAGAGTAGGAAGTTAAGCTCTTAATTTGAACATTTAATTCTATAAATGAAATTTTTTAAGATGATCATTAGCTTTTAGATAGATAACCTCAGGAATAGAGCTATTCATGAATACATATAACCCAATTTTAACCTCCCTATCCATCTGAAAGTTATTATCATGATAAAATTTGGGATTCAAGTAATATGTGGCAACACATAAATTTTGTTATAATTGATATTCCCATTTTTTATCTATAAGGCCCCATATTTTCTTATTAGCAATTTTTTTCCCATTTAAATCTCTTATTATTTTTTCCTTTGTCTTATTCATAGCTTTATAGATGAATCCTATCACTATTGTCAATTATTTCCTCCATATATTTTTGAGTTAATTCTTTCAATCTAGTTTAAAATTTTAAATATTATGCACATTATTCTTTAACATCATCCTACACTTTCTTATGTTCTCCAATACTAAGATGTGTGCAACCTAAGTTATCTTTCAATTTCATAGCACCTGAAGTAATTCGCATTAAAAAATTTATATTTTTTGTAATTAGAGCCCCTTTTTTTTCTTCTTTTTTGGGCATGACTTGAGTGATATATTTTTAAGTTGAATATTTCTTCTAGTGCCACCATCCATTCTAATAAACTAAAAAATAATAATAAAGAATATTAAAAAAATGGAAATAATTAAAAGAAAACTAGCATTATTAAAATAAAACAATAAAAAATAAAATAAAAATAAGAGATTTTAACTTAATTAAAACCTAAAAGGCTAAAACTAAAAATTTAAACTTAAAACTAAAACAAAATAATGGAAAGAAGAATTAATAATAAATAAATAAAAAATATTCAAGAAAAAAAAAATTAAAAATAAACATAAAAAATTAAGAAATAAACTTAAAGTAAAAAAAAAAAAAAAATAAAGTTTAAAATAAATTCATGAAAAATAGTAAAAATAAATTAAAATTAACTAAAAATTAAAATTAAAAAAAAACCCTAGAAAATAATTTGTAATTATCTTGATTATAAAAGAAAAAAAAAAAAAGAAACATATCTTAAACAAAGAACTTGGACTCTGATTGCAATAAGCTTGTTCACTCCTTTAACTCGAAGGACATGCGAAACTCACACGATCTGATTGCAACAATCTATCTCTTATTCGCCCTTATGACATAATCTCTCCTTCTTACTCTCACCGCTAGTGTGCTTGCCCTCATAGACTCTCAACCTAAACAAAGAGGTTTTGGGCGACTAACCTGAAATGAAAGGTATATAAGTATAATATAAGATAAATTAATACTATATTATTATATAATATAATAAAATGACTTTTATTTATATATTAACTCATTTGAGTTATTTGTCTTAAAGGCCTTGAGGTGTATGCCATAGATAAAAGGCATAAACCTCGTCAGGGATAATGAGGTGTATACCTCAAAGCTCGGTGTTCCTTAGTTTAAGGGGTGCCTCGAGGCATGCGCCTTGATCATTTTTTTAAACCATGATATTCATTGTAATTAAAGGTGTTAGGCATCTATAAGGTGGCATAGTTGCCCAATGCCCAAGGTTCTAAGTGTAAGGCTTGGCACTCACTCAAGCGAAGTACTACAACAATAACAACACCACAACCATCACCACCAAGCCTTTATCCCACTATGTGAGGTCGGCTACATGAATCATTTTTCTCAATGTTTAAAATTGCGTATTTGGGTATTGAGGCGTTTTTCATTCGTGAGGCGAGGCGTAAGCCTCAAAATCAAAAGATCGCGTAAACATAAAATGATAAATTTTTTATATACTAATGAGTGAATAATATAAAACATAAAAAAACATAAGATATAAAGTGAAATCAAAATATCCCAATAATACGACAACATGAAATATAGTTCAACTCAAAATTTTATCTTTCCCAAATCCTAGTATTCTTTTCATTAACCTATAATTCGAATTTCCAAAAATAAATAACAATGACATATCACATAAGAACTCATAAGTCATCAACACTGCCATCACTAAGGGGTTCTTCATTTGAATCATCATTATGATGAATTGCTCTCTCCCCTTCCTCCTCTCCTATAGAGTCCAATGTCGGGCATTTACTTCAAGATTTATGTAAGTTTTAATATATATAGCGTGAGCCGAGGCGGACCTTAACCAAGTTGATGCACAAACCTCATAAAAAAAAACTCGAGGCGTAAGCATCGAGGCGTTTTTTACTGGAATTGCGCAAAGGCGAGCCTCATATTGCACAATTTTTATTGTGTCTTGTTAAGAGTCAAATTTTCATTTAAATTTAATAAAAAAAGGTCATTTCTAATATTTTCTAGCAAAATCTTTTTAGGTCTACCTCTACCTTTCTTAATATAGACCAAATCCAATACATCTACTCCTAACCGAGTCATCGGAAGGCCAATATTTTATTTGTCTAAACCATCTAAGGAGACTACTCAAGCGAAGTGAGATGCTAAAAATAAAAAAAATTATGAGAATGACTTTTGGAGAGTATAATTTAATAATCATCACAATTAAATATATAAATGTAGAATAAAAAATATGCATTTTCAAGTTTTTGTGTAGTTTCAAATAAAAAAATGACAATTTTTGTTAAAGAGATTGTCTAAAATAAAGTTCCCACAAGCATCAAAAGTTAAGTTTCAAGTTTAAATAAGTAGATAAATACATAAGTTGTTCATGGCCTAAGGTTAATCTAAGGTTTGTTACTATCTATTTCATTTTTTTTTCATCATCCCTACCCTCTTCCCCATTATCAGATTTGTAGCCCTCCTTCCTATGATATGATTGTACATCCTTTAAAAATTAATAAAAAAAAGTTTGCACCACAAACTTGAGTGCATGGGCGCCTAGCTCCTTTCACCAAGGCATTCGCCTAGGTGGTGCCTTTGTGATACTCACCTGGGAGCTGGTTCAAGCATTGGAGCCTCTCCTTGCCTCATCTCTTTGGTGTGCTTAGGTGAGCATTTAACTTACCTTTGATAATATTGGTGGTGTACTCGATCATGTCCTCTCAAATCAATAAAAATCATATGAGTGTCCTTTCTATGTTCTGTATGCTTATTTCATTAATTGTTTGAATATAAAAATCTCTTGCATGGTAAATCTTCTTGGCATGAAACCAAGTTGATTTTTCAAATTTAACATATATATATTTAGTGTATAATCCATTATTCTCTCTCAAAGTTTCATTCTATGCCCCTTAAATTTAATTCCTATATATACAATCTTGAAAGTCTCCATTATTCTTAAATATCGGTATTAAAATGCTTCTTTTTCAATTATTTGACATCATTTTATTCTTCAAAATTTTATTGAAAAGGTTGTTAACTAAGTCACTTCAGTTTCAATAGCTTTTCAAATTTCAACAAGTATCTCATATGGACATAAAAAATTTACTTTTATGTGTCTTCTTCATACCTAATCCACTTTGAAGTTCCAATTTACTTTACAACTTATCTAAGAAGGTTAACAACTTTTCAACTTTAGTACAGCTAAATGATGCATATCAAATCTACTCATCTTTTGTCATCAATCTTATGATTGTCTCATCCAAACGGCTATATTTTTTAAATTTCCTGAGTCATGACCAATCCAGTTATCTTCATTTAGAATGTCCGGTTGTTCCTGTAGATCTCCCTGACATTGATTTTGCTCCTTTCTGTTGTGAATTTATGTGATGATTAACTTAACCGTTTTCTGTGATTATCATGCACTTTTCAGGTCAAAACTCCATCTAGATGCTATTTTTGCTCACACCCTTAGATCTAGATATTCACTAGCACCGTCTTGATCAACTACCTGTCTTTTCTATGTTGCCTGAAGCTTGATTAACGTCCCTTTATTCTCCTCACTCCATAGTGCAAGTATTAACGGCAGTTATGGGACAGAAGGGGACTTCAGCCTGTTGAAATTCCCCGATTTTCTATTTGTTTCTATATTATTACCTTATATATATGAAGCCTTTCTTTTTTTTGATATACAAATACTCATTTTCTGTATTAAACTTTAGAAGAAAAAAAATCTAGAAATTCCGTGTACCAAAGCAACATATGATAAGATGCTATAATTACTACTAAGAAAAACTCAAGCCAACGTATGAAGTTGGAATTAGCACTCATCCATAACTTAGGTTGTATAAGCTTGAGCTAGCCTTTGAACCACAAACCTAGTCAACTTTGTTTCAAATACATGCGTCATCCAGACATTTGGGATCAGCATTATAAATCCACATTCTTCATTCATGAAATATTTATATGCTCAATTTAAATTTTTACTCAGTTAAGATATTTTCTGTGTTGCGTGGTTCTGAGTTAACACTTATAGGTACAGGAAAATGTCCTTGTAGATTATTTATGTAAAAATTAATTCTCAATTCTACACAGCAGGCGATAGAAAATTTAAGCGGATAGTCCTTTTAAGTTGATAATATTGATTATCAGTCTTTTAATATGTGGTTTTACCTATAAAATTAACCAAAGTTCTGTTTTTTTTTTCAAACTAATCCATGCAAATTATTTCCCTGATCCTTTTTGCCTGATAAATATTACTAACTGATTTGGGAATTATTATTCAAACTAACGCTGCATCAGTTTTTGTTAGTTGTCATTCAATTATTAGAGGGCCTTTCGGTTCTTATCTTCACTATACAAGCATGGTTGATTGTATCCTTTCTTAGTCGAGATTGAGGCTTCAGAATTACTGAACTGCTGCTACCCAGTGTTTATTATCCTAATGTTGCATTTCTTGCAGTATTAAAGTTTTTGGCTCGTTAGTCTTCCAGTTTTCATTATATTGCTAATGTCATTATGCAGAATTTTGAAATAACATTATTTAGATGTGTCTAAAGATTTTGAAGGAGGTTCTTGCATCTTTCTAACTTACTTTTATGGGTAAATAATTTTTGGGTCTCCGAGCTTTGACAATGTCTGATGAACCGGTAGATGATTTATTGCATAGGAGACTAGGACATGCCAGTTCAGCTACAGTTAATAAATTGTCATTGAAGTCTCTTCTCCGGTTTCCAAAAAAGTTTTTTTTTCTCAAAGATTTCTAAGAATATGCCTTTTTGACATTGAAGTATGTTTTTTTTGGAACTGCCATTCAAAAGGTAGGCGACTCCTTTTTATAGTTGTATGTGAAAGCATATACTGTTCAAAAGAAATTACTTTTTTTGACACCCTTCACTTTTGTCCTTGCTTTTAGATATTATTAGCTTGGAATCTTAAGGTTAATTTTGCACTTCAAATTGCCCATTTCATGATTGAATAGTTAGTAATTATATCGATTGCTAAAATGCCCTCATATATGATGCCATCGGTAGCATAGAATGTGGTGGAATTCCGCCTGCACTTGCAAATCATTACGTATGTCGAGCACACTGATGCTTATAGCCGATTTTTGCTGGGAAATGAATTGGTGGAAGTTCCATTTAGAGGTTAAGTGATGCAATTTGTAGTTATTTGCTCCTCATTGCTTCGAAGAAGATTTTAAATGTTAATATCTAAGCTTTTTCAGAATTTTACAGCCACATGTAAGATTCTGCCTGATATATTTATACTATATCCTATTATTCTTTGATGCTTTTTTTTTTAAGGATGATGAATTAGTGTCTCAAAGGTATATTTTCTTGCAAGTTTTTGAGGAGCACTACCATGATTTTGACATGATCTATGTTTAATGTACAAGTTTTATAATCAGTTCTTTGATAGGTTTCTAGATTTTTGATTTTTTTTTTTATGTTTATCAGTGCTTTTATGCTAATTTTTGGTTGTGCTGGTACTGTTATTATGGATGATGAGTATGTCTCATGTTACTACCATCATAAGGGAGTTATTGAATAAATGAAATTAGGAGGCTAATGCTGTTGAAGTGAATAAGGAGGTGAACCACTGCTCTTTTATTAGGCTAGTAGGACATTTTTGTATGTCAAAATATTTAATATTTGACTAATACTCACGTTATTGATCGAAACTGTTAATTTTAATTGACGTTAGGCTATAGACGTCATTTTGAAAACTGTTAGACAAGTTGGAGGACCCAAGGACCTAAGTGAGATACCAAAAGCGCCAAGGACATAAAATATAGAGAAATTATTCTGTGCGGACACTAGACAGATAGAACCGTCAGATTTTCTCTCTGTCTACAGTAAAAGCGCAGTGAGAGAACACCGGATGGTTCTCCCGTCTAGTGTCTGCACAGACTAATTCATCCAAAATATGGGGCTTTTGAAATCGCGGAGCAAAGTGAAATGCGCCTTAAACTTCGAGAACCTGATCTGATTCTCCCACTCTTTATTGTTGCATCGGTTATCTACTTTTTATCTTTTATTTTAACGCGTTGTACCTTTTCTGCCGTTCTCATTTCAGCTAATCGAGCTGCTGAAATCAGCGAAATGTGGCGTGCAAGGGAGAAGGAGCGTGAGTTGGATGCCAAGCAACGGCATGGATCAAAAGACAACCGCACAGGCATGCATGTGAGAAATGGCTGTTTACATGAAAATTCGAAGCCCTTGCTTGAAGAAAATTCTGCTTTGGTGACTTCATTAGATAAATACCGCAAGATAAATTCACCATCCGAAGGTTCTCAAACTAGACATGAAAATGATCAGAGAGATCACTCACGCCATTGTTCATCCAGTAAACCTTATTCTGAAGAATCTCATTCCAGAGGCTTTGTTGGTCTTCATGATGATGACATTGAGGAATTCCTGCATTCAAGGTTTTTGTCATTGCCATTAACATATTTTCATATTTGCTTTCTTTGTTGCTGATGAATAATTTACCAGGGTGAAAAGAGGAAGAGGATCTGTTGGCTGTAGAATGGACGAGCCTGGTCCATATCTTCCATCAACATCTGCTGATCTTGATGAACCTTCTGCTAGCCCTGCCAAAAGGGCTGGGGAGGAACGGAAGCGCCGTATTCTTGTTGGTCCAGAAAAGCCTCATTTCCTTAAATCCAACCCTGCACATATAGGGGTTGGTTATTCGATGCGTCAGGCAACTGATGAGTGTAAATCAGAGAAGGATCCTTATGATGAAAAGAGGAAATCGAAGAGGGAAAAGTCTGAAAGCAAGAGAAGGAAAGAGAAGTCAAAAAATCAAAAGAAGCACAGGAGGAGAGACTCAGTAAAGATAAAGGCAAAGTATGTGTAAACTTGAGTTACAAAGGAGAGATTAAGTCTGGATCGAAGCTGTATCCGATTTTTATGAGTGTATACAGCAAAAGCACAGTAAAAATACAGTGATGAACAATAATTGCATTTTTACTTTGCTTTTACTGTGTACACTAAAGAAAATCGAACAGTTCTTTTATCTGGACTCCACACGTAAGAATCTCTCGTTACAAAGATGTTACCTACTCCAATAAGTGGCCTGAGAAGCCTCTTAATGTTAAAGAAAATCTTTTGTTGTATCATATTTAGCTCAATTGTATCTATTATAGGAACTTTCTTTGTAATGCCAATGAGGTTAATCTCCTTTGCATATTTTTTGAACAATCTGCTTAGCCAAATTCCCTAAATTTTGTGAGAATGCTACTACAAATTCAACTTGGGTATTGAAAATAGGTTAATTCGTGGATGGTCATCAATTTCTTATCACTAATGCAACAATTATAAGCAATATTGCTATTTTGGTACTCTTTCTTTCTCTAGTTGTCATGAGGCTTGCTCAAAAGTAGAAAAATATTTCAAGAACCATGATATATCAACTTGTGGGGGTATTTTATTATTTCAAATATTTTAAGGGGTTGTTTCGTTATAAGTATTTTGTAAATATAAAAAAATAGATGTAATGTATTTAAAACACTCAAAACAAATTGATTATCTATATAAATATAGAGGAATTATTATTTTTTTAGGGGCTGTTTGGTTGCCTGAATTAGGAGTGTAAAGTAAAACAAATACCTGTATTTACTAAATTTGGCTGTTTGGTTAATTTTGAGCGGAACAAATGAAACGCGTCCGATGCATTAGGCGTGTAATCTTGAGGCTGTTTTGCGGGAATTAGAAACCCGCTCGATACGAGCGGGTTATAAATTCTTTCGACGATGGCGTCGTTGGTGTTCGGCTTCATTGCTTCGCAGGTGGTGTAAGATTCCACGAGAGGGTGGTGTAAGATTGCACGAGAGGGTTCTTCGGCTCCTTCGTTAATCTCAGACTTCGCGCGACGATCACGTTCCCTTTGTCCGATCTGAAGTTGCGCCATTTTCATCGGAGGTAAGGAGGGAAGCTCGCGTTAGCATCGTCGTTGCTGTTCGGCTGCATTGCTTCGCAGGAGGTGCGAGATTGCACGAGAGTCTTCTAGGGCTCCTTCGTTCTTGTTCGGCTTTGCTCCTTCGAACACGTTACCCCTGTCCGATCGGAAGTTCCGTCATTTCCATCGGAGGTAAGGACGGGAGCTCCAGTTCGCTTCCTCGTTTCTGTTCGGCTTCTTTGCTTCGCACGAGCTGTAAGATTGCACAAGAGGCTTCTAGGGCTCCTTCCTTCTTGTTCGGTTTTGCTCCTTCGACCACGTTCACGTGTCCGTTCGGAAGTTGCGTCATTTGCCATCGGAAGTAAGAACGGGAGCTTGCAATTTTTGAAGGTAAATTTATCCCTTTAACTCTCTCTTCGTCTCTGTTGATTTCTCCCTTTGATTGCTGAACTTTGATTTCTCTGTTGATTTCTCTAGTTCATGAGCCTTACGCCCCTAACCATATTTCTTGATCATTATTCACTTGATCGTTGGGGAGTAAGCTGTTTATGCTTAGTTGGCTTACTGTTATTAATCATTGGGTAGTATTCAGGTTTTAAGCTTAGCTGTACATTTGACAAAGACTGGGTTAAAATTGACATGGTTAAGATACCCGAAATCTGTATAATTGATTGTTGTCTTTCTTAATTGGAGAGATAGTTGATAAAGATGATAAATAACTAAAACTTTTTCTTCCTTTTTTGGATGGAAATAATAGCAGCTTATTCAACTATTCATGTTTGTATATGTATAATAATAATTTTAGAGTTATCTGTTATCAGTCATGTTTTGTATAATATCGTCTTTTACAGGTAGATGATAAGTTAAATTTTGTAGTTATACAGATGGTTAAGCCAGTGGAAGATGACGCTGAACTCCGTGAAATTGAAACAAATAATGAAGTGATTAAAGTGCTTTGTTTTGCAATTAGTACATTATGTGTACTATTGCTAGAGATTCAAGAGGAAAAAAAAAAATATGATCCTCAACGGAATATACAACGTGACACATATCTTTCTAGGTTGTATAATGGATGTGATTCGGACTGTGTTGACATGGTACGCATGAGGCGAGCGCCTTTTTTCAAATTATGTGATTTAATACGTACACGAGGATTGTTGTTAGACACAATAAATGTTCGGATCGAGGAACAAGTTGCAATGCTATTACATACACTCGGGCATAGTATTCGTAATCGAGTAATCCGATTTAACTTTCATCGCTCCGGTGAAACTGTTAGTAGGTACTTCAATGCTGCATTACATGCTGTTGGGGAGTTACGCAATGAATTTATCAAGCCTCCATCACCTGAAACTCCATATAAGATTAAATCAAGTAATAGGTTCATGCCCTTTTTCAAGGTATAATCTGTTTTTATTCAATTAAATTTTCTATATGTTATACGTAATCCTAATTTTATTATTTGTCAAATTTAGGATTGTATTGGCGCGATAGATGGAACTCATATTAAAGCTAGGGTTCCAAAAGAGAACGAAGCCGCGTTTAGAGGAAGGAAATCATACCCAACACAAAATGTTTTAGCAGCAGTAGATTTTGATTTAAAAATCACATACGTGCTTGCTGGTTGGGAAGGTTCTGCTCATGACGCAGCAGTACTTAAAAATGCATTAGAAAGATCAGATGGATTACGTGTCCCAGCAGGTAAATATTATCTAGCTGATGGTGGCTATTCCACACGAAATGGTTTTATTTCACCATATCGTGCCACAAGATATCACTTGAAGGAGTTCAGTTCTATTCAACCTACAAATTCAAAGGAGCTTTTCAATCTACGGCATTCCTCCTTACGCACTACTGTTGAGCGTGCTTTTGGTTCCTTGAAAAACCGTTTCACAATTATGAAATGTGAACCCTACTTTCCTCTACAAACTCAAGTTGAAATTGTGATTGTCTGTTGCATACTGCATAATTGGATAATTACAGAAGGAGGCGATGAGTTCATTCAATCCGAAGATGAATGGGCTAGAATGAGTCACTGTAGAAGAAGAGATCAAGCAGTTGTAGATGATTCACGAGAATGGCTAGATAAAAGAGATGAAATTGCTCAATTCATGTGGACTCGCATGCAAAATGATGGATATTAGATTTGTTTCTTAAATTGTTTTAAATTTACATGTGACTTTTATCTTTCTTGTCATTTATTACAGAATGATGTGCATATTACTATTTGTTATTGTTTGATTCTTTTGTGAACTACTTAAGCTGTATTTTCGTTAATGCTTGTTACATATATTTATACATTCAGCACTACTAAGCCAAATAATGGAAGAGATTGTCATTCATACATTCAGTCCTTTTATACTATTTTATGTTAGGGAAGAATGAATTCGTCACAAACAGAGATGAACGGTAATTCGAAAGCAAAGAGGAAAAATTTCTTATGGAGCTTAAAACCTGAATGGATAACTGGATTGCTTCAAATAATGATGGAATTTGTAAATGCAAATATGCGAAGTGCACAAGGATTCAAGGACTCTGTTTATCAAGGTGCAGCCCAAAAAATGAAAGAGAAGTTTGGAGTAGAGGTGACAGCTGAGCAATGCAAAAACCAAATAAGGCATCAAAGAAGTGTGTGGAATCACATTCAGGAGTTAAAAAAAAAATCAGGTGTATCTTGGGATGAAACAAAAAAAATGATTGTCATGGGTCAAGATGAATATGCATCACATATTCAGGTAATATTTCAATCACATAGTTTAAGTTGATATTTTTTTTCGGTTAACGGTTTTTTCTTTATTTCTTACAGGCTTTTCCCAAGGATGCTGCTTATTTAAATATTGCAATTGCAAATTATGTTGAATTGGAGATAGTATGTGGTATATCTAACCAAACAAGGGAAACATTTCTCCTGCGTTTACTTTGCACACAACCAAACAACCTCAAAGTAATTACTTTACACTGCATTTACTTTACACTGCATTTACTTTACACTGCATTTGCTTTGCAGGCAACCAAACAGCCCCTTAATTGATTCGATGTGAAATATGGAAGTTTGGTACATTATTTGTGATGAAGAGAAGCATAATTTTTAATTTTAGAAATTTGAATTATTTTTTGTTATTTTTATATTTAGCAGATTATAAAAGAAAAATTTAATTTTTTAAAAAATATCATAGCAAACTAAAATATTTTATCGAAATTGTTAATAAATTTTTTTTGAATGCTAAAATTCTATTGATAATTGATATAAAGAAATCACTCTAATATTTGAGATGGTTGTAGTCGCTCTCATAATATTATGTCTTCATCACCTTAAAATCACTAGAAGCCTTAACTAAAAGGACTGTTTGGGATGTCTATAATTTTTTTTTTTTGTAAAAGTGTTTTTTTTTAAAGTTATTATGAAAAATAGCTTCCCAACACAAGAATTTTTTGAAAAAATAAAAAAATCAAATAAAAACTATGCTTATTTTAAAAAATAAAACAGTATGAAAGCTGTCCTAAATGAAACCTAAGGTTTTGTTTGGAATATCTTTCTTAATGCTTTTAGAAACAATTTTTTAGCAAAAAAATTTTAGTTAAATTTTTTTTTGTAGAAAGGGCAGTATGGTTAGTATAAGTTTACTTGTCCAAATTATAAAGAATACAAAGTTGAATATCTTGAAAATATAAAATTTAACAGTATAATATTAAAGATTGTAACATTATAATAATATGTTTTCTGTGCATTTAAACCTAACTCGAATACAAATTTTTAGAGCTATAGGATAGCTATAATGTCCTGAAGATCTTTGTAACGTTGTGAAGTTTGTTTAACTCTTTGCGCAATTTCATAATGTTCCTCGCTAATGATCCGAGGTTGTAACATAGTTGACGTTGAATCCATTGGATCTACTGCTGGATAAATACCTTTGGCAGCTAATCCTCTTGTATGACTATAGACTTGGAAGGCTTTCCCAGTTCGCCCTAACGCAGTGTTAGGGTCACTACGAGCTGGACTCGTCGTGAAACTCACTTCTTCTTAGAGAAATGATGTGTGCTAGCCTTCCCTTCCAACCATCGGCGTATCCGCTTCCAGAGCTTATGCTTTATCCAATCCAGTTTGTGAGTCTATTCCCTTTCCTTTGGTTTCTGATCTCTCTGGCCCTCCCAACCTCAAACTAGATCTTTTTTCGCCAAGATCTATTTAGTCAATTACCAAGGATCCTTTGAAGCCAAGCCTTTTGGAAATCAAAGCTTCGGGAGCTGCTCTTTTCTGCCCGGCCCGGATTCTCATTCTCATTCTAGTAGTTACACTAAACTCATGTCTTCAGATGCAGATGCTGCGGGCCGGTCTGACCTATGTTACGTTTTACCTGGATATCTCATAGCTAGATATGATCTAACTCCCCCGGTGGAACTTCAATAGATCTTGACTTTTGCAATAAGAAAGAATATGCGCATTTGCCCAAGAAAAAGAAGAGACTCTGGCTTAGAGTCAGCAATCACTCTTCCTAGCCCAACAACGTTTCAGGTGAACCAGACGGGGAGGGTGTGAAGTCAGTAAGGAGGAACTCTTCCAAGTCCAATGAAAAGGAATGCTGTGGAATACCCGATTCCAAAATTATATGATAGTAAATTCATAATCACCTTTTAGCGCTGCTCTGGCGATTTAGGGTTTTCTCGAGCGATCGTCTTCTCCGCTGCTGATCGGCTCTTCCTTTCCATCGTGTCACTGCGTTTCGTTTGTTGGTTGTGGTCTGAGCGATTTTCGAGTGCGGAGTGCCCTTTGGGGCTCGATTCTCATGGCTGTTTCAGCTCCTCCGGTTAATCCTTGGGGGAAAGCTTCGGAGCCGTCTTTTGTTAAGAATAAAGGTTTTTTCGAGTTGGATGCTGAGGGATCTACTTCTCCTGCTAGATCTAGATCTTTCAAAGAGGTTTTAGCCGGTGCTTCTTCATCAGGTGATATTCTTCCAAATGTTCAACAATCGGTTTTTAATGGTGTTCCAGCAGTGCTTTTATCTGATGAGGAGGTCCTTAAGTTGGCCTCCCCTTTTCAATTTACTTTGGTCGAAAAATTTGGTTTACGTCGTCCTAATCTAGATGGTATTCGGAACTTCTTCTCTTCTTTAAAACTTTCTGGATTTTATTCGGTGGGTTTACTGGATAGTAGGCATGTTGCAATTCAATTATCTAACGATTTAGATTATAGTCGAGTCTTTGCTAGACGTTCGTATTTTATTCATAACTGCCAGATGAGGGTTTTGAAATGGACACCTTTTTTTGACATTAAGGAAGAGTCCCCGATTGTTCCGATTTGGATATCTTTCCCTAATTTAAGATTGCATTTTTTTAATTCTAAAGTCCTGCATGCATTGGGTTCTATTTTCGGGAGACCTCTTCAAACGGATCAGGCGACACATCTAAAACTCGCCCGTCTATTGCGAGAGTGCTTGTTGAAGTTGACATATCGAAAAAACATCCTACTGAAATTTGGGTAGGATCGAAAGCTTATGGTTACATGCAAAAAGCGGAATTTGAGAAAGTGCCTGAATTTTGCACTCATTGTAAAATACATGGTCATGCGCATAGTGATTGTTTCAAACTGCATCCGGATTTAAAAAAAAATGATGTGCAAAATGGTGGAAGACCTGCTATTATCGAGAATAATAAAATTTATTTGCCCAGAGTGGAAAGCAATGGAGGTGATAATGTGATTCTGGTGGAATCTCCTACCGCGATACAAAATGTTAATGAGGAAATTGTTGTTCAGAATGGAGGTAATATGGTTGAAGATGTTTATGAAAAGGTTGTTTTAAATGATATGGCTTTTGAGCCTGACATCTCTGAACAGATCCCTAAGAATCAAGAATCTAATATTGTTGCTACTACTGATCCTAAGCTTTATATATTGGTAGATGATATGCTTAATAATTTGCCTATTATGTCTAATTCTGTAGCTATTGAGAATTCTTTGATTGCTAACAGGACAATGATATTGTTGCGGGGAATGAAGTGGATAATTATCTTGAATCTTATGAAGAAGGTGAATTTATTCCTCCTTCTAAGGTCGCTAACTCTATTATGAATAATCAAGGTAAGTCTACTTCTTCTCTTGAATTAAACGTTTCGAAAAGGGAGGATTTGGTCTTGAAAGGAGGTAAGAAAAAAGGTAAACAATATAAAAATAGCTGTCCTGCTACCCCTAGACCCACCAGAGCTCATACTTCCTCAAAAAACAATAATGATTAAAGCTCTAATGTGGAATATTAGGGGTATTGGGGGTAAGGATTCTAAACTCAGAGTTAAGAATCTGTGTAGGATCTATAATATTCAATTGCTTATTTTAAGTGAACCTTTGATTAACTCGGATAAATTGGCTGATGTCGCAAAATTTTTGGGTTTTACTATGTATTTTTCAAATTGCTCCAATAAAATTTGGTTATTGTGGAATAAAAATATTTCTTTACAGATTATCGCTGACTTACATCAAGTGATACATTGTCATATAAACGTCTGTAATGTCAATTGCTTTACCTCTTTTTTGTATGCTGCATGTACGAGAATTCAACGGATTAATTTGTGAGAGCAACTGCATAATTTTTCTGCTAATATTAATGCACCTTGGTGCGTGGGAGGGGATTTTAACATTATTGCCAATGCTAGTGAAAGAAGGGGGGGTTGCCGGCCTAATAGTAGAGCTATGGAAGAATTTAATGACATGATTAATGTTTGTAATCTTAACGATATTGGTTTCTGTGGGAGTCCTTTTACCTGGTGTAGAGCTAATCTTTATCAACGCTTGGATAGATTTCTTTTTAACAACGCATGGTTATGTCAATTTTCTTCTTGCAACATTGAACATTTGAGTAGAACGCTATCTGACCATGCTCCTCTCCTTAATATTAATGTTAATAAACAGACCGGTTCCTTTGCTTTTAGATTCCTTAATATGTGGATGATGCATGATAATTTTAATTACGTGGCTGAGATGAATTGGAAGGCAACTGTTTTTTCGGATAATAACATTACTGGTATGTTAAGATTGTGGGCCAAATTGTCTAGATTGAAATAATGTCTGAGATACTGGAATAAGCATGTCTTTAAAAATCTTTTCTCTAATATTATTGAAGCTGAGTCCAAAGTGTCTGAGTTGGAAAGGGTTTATCTGGATAATCCTAGTGAAAGCAATAATTGTTATTTAAACTCTGCTAAAAGTTTTTTTAACCCAATTACAATGTCAGGAAGAAGATTTTTGGAAACAAAAATCAAATTCCAAATTTTTAATTGAGGGGGATAGAAATACTAAATTTTTTCATGCGATTGCTAATAAGAATAAGATGAAGAGTAAAATCCATAAAATTTTGAATAATGATGGTATTTTGTTGGAAACGGATGAGCTTATTTGTAAGTCTGGTGTGGATTTTTTTGTGAATATGTTTAATAATCAGTCTGATATTATTCCTTTATCTAATCCTTCGGTTATTCCGAACTTGATTAATGAGGAGGATAATGGTTTTCTTTGTCAATTACCTACGGAAATGGAAATTTTTAATGTTATTAAGGATATGAATGGCGACGCTACGGCGGGTCCTGATGGTTTTACTACCAAGTTCTTTCAAAAATCTTGGGATTTTGTGAAAGAGGATGTTATTAATGCTGTCAAAGATTTTTTTGAAGGTACTCCCTACCCGAAGTTCTTTTCCTCTGCTAATATTGTTCTTATTCCTAAAAAGGAGGGGGCCAATGCGTGGAAGGATTTTAGACAGATTAGCCTCTGTACTTTTTTCAATAAACTTAATTCTAAAATTATTGCTAATAGGTTGGCTAATATTTTACCTAGAATTATTTCTTTGAATCAAACGGGTTTTGTTAAAGGTAGGAGTATTAGCGATAATGTTTTACTGGCGCAAGAAATGGTTCATGAGATAAACACTAAAATTACGGGGGGTAACACCATTTTTAAATTAGATATTACTAAAGCCTATGACAATCTGGACTGGAATTTTCTGTATAAGGTGATGTCTTTGTTTGGTTTTAGTCAAAATTTCATTATGTTGATTAAAAATAGTGTGGAAAATTGTTTATTCTCTGTTATTATAAATGGTAGAAATCATGGTTTTTTCAAATCTTCAAAAGGTCTTCGACAAGGTGATACTATCTCTCCTGCTCTTTTCATTATCGCTATGGAATATTTATCGAGAGGTTTGGAAGATCTTTTTGCTAAGAATGTTCAACTTAGGTTTTACACAAAAAGAGGTTTCAATATTTCCCATTTGAGTTTTGCTGATGATTTCATCTTATTTACTAATGGTGCTATAAAAAATGTGAAAATTCTTATGAAATTTCTTTATAAGTTTCATAATTGTAGTGGGCTTGCTTTCAACACTGATAAAACCACTTTTATTGTTGGTAAATCTATAAAGCAAAATATGATTCAGGCTATTCAAAGGGTTTGTGGCTTTAAACCTAAACATTTGCCTATTAATTATTTGGGTACTACTATTTATAAAGGTAAAAAGAGGAATTTTCTTTTTGATGATATTTTTACCATTATTCAAAAGAAGTTGGCTAATTGGTCTTCCAATTTTCTTTCTTTTGGAGGTTGTTTAGTTCTTATTAAATCGGTTTTGAACTCTATTCCTATTTATCTTTTTCATACTTTAATGCCTTCTTTTGTTATTTGCTCTAGAATGGAGAGATTGATTAACAGATTTTTTTGGGGGTCCAAATTAAATTCTAATGTTATTCATTGGGCGGCTTGGTACAAAAATTGTGGGCATTTAGAGGAAGGGGGTCTGGGGTGCAAGAACATCAATGATACCGCTATTGCCTTTTCTCATAAGTTGTGGTTTAATTTTAGATCAAATAGCAGTTTATGGGCTCGTTACATGAATGTTAAATATTGTCTTAATATGCATCCGATTTTATGCTCTTTTAAAAAAGCCGACTCTCAGACTTGGAAAAGATTGTGTAGCATTAAATGGGAAGCGGAGAATTTTATCCAATGGGGTTTGGGAAAGGGAGATGCTTATTTTTGGCAAGATAAATGGTTAGGGGATTTTTCTATTGACTCTCTTTTAAATACTCACACCATTGAATCTATTAAAGTTTTTTCTTTTTGGCTGGATAACTGCTGGAATTTAAATAAATTGAAAGATTTTGTGCCTAACTGTGTGGTGGATAAGATATTGAAAATTCCCTTACAACTTACTTGCAACGATACTATTTTATGTTCTGTTTCTACGAATGGTAAGTTTCAAAGGAGGAATATTTGGGAGAATTTCAGGATACCAGCACAGAAATCTCTTTTATTTAGTGCGATTTGGCATAGCTCTTTTCCTATTACTTATTCTATTTTTGCTTGGAGAAGCATTAAAGGTTTCATACCTGTGGACAATTTGCTTCAAAAAAAAGGTATTACTTTAGCCTTTAAATGTTTTTGTTGTTCTAATACTGAAAATATTGATCATTTGTTCATTAATGGTTTGGTGGCGAAAAAGGTTTGGTTGTATTTTAGTAGTATTGCTAATAAAAATGTGACCACGTATCAGAACAGCTTAGCTTCCATGCTTGAATGTTGGTTTATTCCTATCAAATGCCATATCCTGAATTTTTTGCCTATTTTGATTTTATGGTATATTTGGAAAGCTCGTAATGAGGCTAAGCATGACAATATCAAGATGGATCCTACTCTTATTATTAACAATATTAAGAGAAAGGTATCCCAGCTTTTTAATATGAATGTGATTTCGAGCAAGACTTTTGCTAAGCATGCGGATTTAGCTGGGGTTTTTGATATTCATTTAGATACAACGTTGGTTAATATTCTAGATTCTTTCGTGTACTGGATTAAACCTAAACTGCCTTATGTGAAATTAAATACAGATGGTTCGGTTGATAAGGAAAAGGCTGGAGCGGGTGGAATCATTAGGGATTTTGGCGGTGAGATTTTAGCAGCTTTTGCTGCTCTGGTGTTTAAGTTGAATGTTATTTTGGTTGAGCTATAGGCTCTCCATTTTGGTTTAGATCTCTGCTTAAAAATGGGTTTTAACAATGTGTGGATTGAAGTAGACTCTCTTTTTATTGTTCAAAATGTGGGTAAAGATAATATTGGTAATGTTCATTTGTTTTATCTCTTTAGATTTATTAAGATGATGTTGAAATTATTAAATTTCAAAATTTCGCATATTTATCGGGAAGGGAATGGTTGCGCGGATTGGCTTGCCAAAAAGGGTTCTTTGATGGAGGATTATGAGGAACTGGATATTCTTAACATTGACCCAATTCTCAAAGGGATGCTTTTGATGGATCAATGTTCTTTACCTTACATTAGACATGGTTGACCTGTTTTTGGCTCTTTTTTGGTTTTGTTTCTTTGGTCTCTGTTGGCTGTTTTCTTTGAAGATGGGGTTTTGTTGGGGGTATTTCCTGTGTTGGTTTTCTAGCATGTGGCGGTTGTTTTACTTTTTTTCTACCCTTGTGATGGGTGTCGGTTGGCCTGCTTTGTTGGTTTGTCTGTTGGTTTTTTTGGAGCCGGATTTGGGTTGTTGCCGGTTGGGTTGTATTATGAAGATCCTTGTTTTATTTTCCTTGGTTGCTTTGTTCCAGGATTGGGTTTTTTTTCATGACTGTCTTTCTGTTGACCGTCTTTGTTGTCTGGATAATGGTGGTTATGAATTATTGTAAGATCTATGGTATCGTTTGGTTTATTGGTTATGGTGGGATGTATTTCTGGAGGATTGCGGGCTGCTTGAACGTTATGCAATGGGTTTTTGCTTTCTGTTCTAAGGTTTTCTTGGTGATTTCCTTGGGGGGTAATACGGGTGGGGGTTTTGGATTTGAGTGGCTGGAGTTGGAGGGTTTTTCTACTGGTAAGAGCAGCTTTAGCTACCTTGGCCAACTTCTTTGGCAGATTTTAAATGGTTTTATGAAGTGCAGGTTTGCTCTTATTGGAAGCTGGTTTTGTATGATGTTTTTAGTTATTGGTGATAATATGGTTGTTTTGAGTTGTTATTGCAGGTACTATTGCTTGTGGGACAGAATTCTGAGAAGGTATGGTTTATTATTTTCTGTTTTTTCTTTTTGCTTTTTAGTTGTGTTTTTTTGCAGGAGAGTGGAGCTTAAAGGTATCAAGATCAAATTTTCTCTCCTTTTTTGGGTGCTATCGCTGCATAGCCCGTATTATTTAGGTTCTTTTTGTAATCGTAGTTTAAGGATCCGCCGGCTTGTAGGATTTTTATTTTATTTTTGGAATGTTGCTCTTTGGAGCAGTAGAAAGCTGGTGGAGCCTTTTAAGGACATTGTAACCGATTTTTCGATTATGAACGCGTAGGCCCCTTCTGTGGGTTTTAATATATATATGATAGTAAATTATCTATTCGATCGGTTTTTTAAGCAATCCAACAAACTTACTGAAATATTTTCAAGACATGCTAAACTTTACGTATTCTTACTGCAATACATAACTTAGAATGATTGGTGAAACTATGTACTAATTTATAATTAATGACTCTAATTTTACTAAACACAAAAGACTATTTTCTTATAAATAAACTATTTTTGGAATGCACTTCTAGTGAGTTGGAACTTGACAAAATAAATTTTGAGGCAATGAGAGGTAAGTTTTTTTTACTTTAAAGTTTCGTTTGGGATGGCTTTGTTATTGCTTCGTAAAGTTGATTTTAGTTAAAAAATCTCTTGAAATCTGAGAAAAAACCAGTAATCTAATTTTTTTTTTTTTTGGGGAAATAGTAACATATGATGACATGAGAATCTCAAAGTTGGCAATTACTATTAACATATGAGAAAAGTTCATAAGAATATAGGAAGGGATTAACATAATGAAATTAGAAATGCAAATATGAACATGCTTGCACATGAATTAAAATTGTTTCTAGTGAAATTTAATGAATTAATTAGTGAAATGCATACTAGATTTATTAAAATTGTAAACTCATTAAAGTCATTAGACATAAAAATATATAAGAATGTTGATTTGATCCAAAAGATTCATCGTTATTGTTTTTCTCTGGATTGGCGTCCAGAAGTACTAAGAATGATGAAATCTAATGATCTTAATTTCTACTTATTATTCACTCGATTGATTGCTTGGTTCTCTTTCAAGATATGAACATGCACCGACAGTGAAAGAGCAGGAGACTCTAAGAAGAAAGAAAAGGAGAAGAAAAAAAAAAATGGAAGAAGATAAGGAGAGAAGGAAGAAAGCACTATGGGTTAAAATCTGATTGTGAATGCAGTAGTTCATGATCAAAAAATTTATAAGAACAGGCAAATCTATGCCTTCTGTATAGAGAGGAGGACAACAAAGCTCAAGAATGGGGAAATTAAATGTCATATTAACAATTAAATGATGCATTTTGTGATTTTCTTTAAGAATATAAAATTGAGAAAAAAAAACATTAAAATTAGATATGCAGTACAATGATTTAAAGAATGATTATGATGATTTGAATAATGAAATAATATTTCAAAATTAGGAAGAATGAATACTTCATTAAGATCTAAATTAAATTTTCTTTCAAAATCTTGTTCTAGCATACCAAAAAAAAAAATATTCTCTCTCTATCCCTCACTACTAAAAAAATATGTTTTTTCGTAGCACTTGTTAGGGGTGGTTTGAAAACCCCTGCCAAAATCAGCTTTTAGCACCGGTTTTCACAGCTGCTATTTGCAAGGTCTTATTCTTCGACGTTCGCTTCTCCTTCTCAAATCCCTTCTCTTTGGAATCTCGTGCGCGGCTCTCCCTCTTCCCGTCTCTCTCACTCGCTCGTGCGTAGATCGTGGCCTTCGATTGGTAGTAGATTTTTATTCCATGTCCAATTTATGAGTGAAGAATTTAGTTGAGCAAACTATTTTTACTGCATGTTATGTAAATAATAGATTTAGTTTTATGTGTCGTTTAATATATTTTTCTTACTGCTTTCTATATAGAAGCTTTTAAGTACAAAAATTTCATGAAAGCAATAAAAAAATAGTGGTAAAAAACCTTCTCAAACGAAGCTTTGGACTTCAACTTCTTGAATAAGAAAACTTATGAATTATTTTGAGGAGAGATCAAAATCTAAGACTGAGATTATGTACATATATTTGGATTTAGATATAAAAATATTGTTAATCATGAAAAGATTCATCAAAAAAATTTAATAGTAAATCTGATAATGAAATATTTTTAGTATATTCAAATATAGAAAGATCATATAGAATATATAATATAATGAAATTATCAATAAAAATTTAGCTTTTGTTATCTTCGATAAAAACTTAGGCTTAATTTGGTACAATTTTCTTATTGCTTCTTAAAACAGAGTTTCAGTACAAAAACTCTATCTGTTTTAAGAAGCAATAAAAAAATCACTCCAAACAAAGCCTTAGTTGATTCTATTGAACATGACATAGAAGAACAAGACATAATGAACTCAGAATATAACTTAATTTGGAGGGAAAGCGAGTTGAAACCTTGGGGATTTTTTCATCATGTATGGCTGATTGTGCCATCTTTATCCTTGTTTTGAACCTTTGATCTCGATCTTATAATGGGGGCAATCATCTTTACCTTAATGTTCTACATGGCTGAATCTCATTTTTAGCTAGCTAGCATATCATGAAGCAACTCCAAAATATACGAGTTGTGCACATTCTCTATGAAGGAAGCAGTACTTGGTCAGACAAGTTGATAAAAATATTTGTATAGAGATTGTTAAAGTTCTTGAACCTAATAGTCATTAATTTGGACCCAATCAAAGAGGGTGAGAAGGTTTTCCAATAGATTTAAGAAATCAATCTAAAAGAGAGATAATTGTCTATCTCAAACATAATCATATATCCAACGCAGAAGAATGGACACAAGCTTTTTCACATGAAAAGTGGGAAGAGAGATAAATTAGGGGGCCTTATTTAGTTTAACAATTTCCAATATTTTTTGGATGAATGGCAAGCTATGACCCTTAAGAAGACAATGAAGGCTTTTTTAAAGCATCCCTAAAAGAGCTTTCAGCATTATTATAGGGATATCGATGGTTTAAACACTAAGTTATAGGTTTCATTTGGGATGAATTTCTTATTGTTTCTTAAAGCAATAATAAAATCATCCCAAACATTTTGTTCTCTTTGAAAGTTTCTTCTTTCAAGGATTGGGATCTGATTATTCTGATCTTTGTTTATGGGTGGCCGATCAGTTTTGTCTCTAGGGGATTCTGTTTCTTTCTAGGAGGTATGTGCTTAATTTTGAAATCCTACCTTGGCTATGTTCTATTGATTTTAACTTTTGTAGGTCAAGTTTCTAATGTCGTGAAGCTTCCTATTTATGTTCTTTTGATCCAATGTTTCTTTTTTGTTGGGGTGTTGACCTCTTGCTCTCTTCTTCTTCTTTTTTTTTATATGTTTTGCTTGTAGTATAATAAGGTCCAAAAGCTCCTCAATTTTTTTTTTTTTTTTAGCTCTTTGGAGCAGTAGTGGGCTACTGGATCTTTTAAGGACTTATATTATTTTTACTTAATTAACCCGTAGGAAATTTTATGGGTTTTATTTAAAAAAAAAAAAGAAAAAACGCCCCAAATGAAGACTTAATTTATGTTGTGAATGATACCATTCTAGCAGCTAGGTCAAGGATTACATTTGCAAGACTATAGCTATCTCCCTCAAGACCGATAAAATTTTTCTCTTCCACACCTATGCTATCTCTAAGTATGCTGGCCAATCATTTAACACCATAATTATTAACAATAACTACTATAAATCAATCATTTTTCATAGCATTAAATGCCTTAAAAATTATAGAAAAAAAGTGAGAACATGTAATTTATTTTTCACATAAAAATAATGCATTCCAATCTCTTTTCAACAATCGTGCATAGGATAAAACATAAATGAAATATATATCAAATCTCATTTTACTAGCTAGATTTCTTGCACTTAATGTTGGTCATAATTTTATATTAAATTTAAACCAATAATCACATAAAAAATGAGGTATTTCCGCATTGCATGATAGTAGCTGTTTTTCTCTTAGGCTTCGTTTGAGACGGTTTTCTTTCTGCTCCATAAAACAGCTTTTTAGTACATAAATTAAAATTTTTATACTAAAAAGCTGCTTTAAGAAGCAGAAAGAAAATCGTCTCAAACGTAGCCTTAGTCGATCAAGCAGCCACGTATATCTCACCTCAGCTTTTGCAACCCTTGTAAATTTCACTCCCTTTTCTCTCTTGCTCTCTCAATATGTTTTTGTGGGTAATTTACTGTACCTGGATCAAATTTTGTAGCTCTTCCATTGCTTGGCCTGCCTTTGATAACGTTTGAATTTACTGTTTACTACTGTTGCTTAGCATGTTCAGTTTTTGCGTATTTAATGGAATGTTAAATGCTTTTATTTATCTCCAATTTTGAAGCACAAACATGCAAAAATGTAAGGAGAAAAAGCAAAGGGAGAGAGATCTAGGGAAATATAAATTTAGCAGTCTATGATATATATTTATCATCTTTAATCATGCACAATTACACAGGCTTCACTTAAATAATTGAAAAGTGCTAGCAGTACAAGATTCAAGAGTCCTTAATTTACAAATAAAAAAACAAAGGAAGAAGGCGACTTTTGAAGGTGAAGGTGGACTCCAATTTTGTTCATCATGGGGCATTGAAATGCCAATCTATGAAAATCTACTGTAAATCTGCATCTGATTCAAAATTTGTTCAAAGTTGTCATTGTTTCTCTCTATAGGATGAGTATGAATCCCTTCGTATGTTGTAACCACAACTTCTTCATCTTTGGATAGCCTCTGAACTTGTTTCTTAACACTGCAACCTTGATGTGTGCAACGGTAATAGCTTCTGTTACAAGATAACTAAACAAGTTAATTATATCAAAAGCATAAAGAACACTTGTCTTTTCATAAACATAAATTATTTTACTATTAGAATGACAATCAAAGTCGCTTTAATGAACACTTAATATATTTTAATTTAAATATTCTTAATTACCAAGAAAAACGAGGTTAATTACTTTACAAAGATAAGCTTATAAAATTACAACCTTATGAAAAGCTTAAATTTAACTAGTTTTAAAAGATAAGTCTTTAATTAAGATAAAAAACTTAATTATGATAATTAAATTTACTTTATTGAACATAAAATTTATTTAATTATCATGAGAGATAACTTAAACACTGATGCATAAACTCATAATCTAGAAAGAATAATGATATGCAGTTCTTTTTTTCTTTGTTCAAAGTCTGAGTGACTTTATTCACATTTATTTCAAGATTGTTCTGTTGAAGTAGACATTTAATCATGGAATATATAAAGAGAACAGCTGTTAAGATTTTATTTGGGATAATTTTAGACCACTGTTTTTTCTACTTTCAAAAGATTTTTATATTAAAAAGCAACTTTAATAATCAATAAGAAAGCCGTCCCAAACAAAGCCCAAGTCTCTCATAGGTGAAATTATTCTGTGCGGTCACGGATGCTGTCTGAAGGCGAATGATCAGGATGCGCCACGCTATTTTTTGCTGTGTACCGGGTGACATAGCACATCCTGATTCACCTCTGGATAGTCCAGTGACCGCACAGAATAATCTCTCCTCTCATAAGCATGCATGAAAATATATTCATTTGACAAGCACAAATATTGCATGTTACTCACTTCTATATAAATATATAAGCATAAAAACCTAACTGATAAGATGCATACCAAATTCAAGAATATATATAATTAAGCTTTTAGGAAGTTCTTAGCTTTTCCTTGCTTTCCAGGCTAGCTCTATTCGGCATGAACAAGCAACCAAATATTACATTGTAAATAGCTTGTGTGTCAAAGTTTGACACTTTGACTAGCAATAGGATCTGTGATTCTAGAAAGTCTAAATTTGAAGTACCGGCTAACTTTCTTGGTCACATGTCTTGTTACAAACCATATGTCAAGTTATAAGAAGATGTCCCTTTATCTTTAATGAAAAACTGGAAGAAACGACTTATCTTTTACCAGTCAAAGATTCTCATACTATGAATACTATGAAATACATGCACCTCATGATTTCAAGAACATATATATATATTTAATGTCATATTCTAATTCAATTTTTAGACTTCACCAAATTAATTCTAATTTAATCCTCAAAAGATCAGTTTGATCAATTTTATATAGTCAAGAGATTAAGATTTAGTTTGGAACAAATTTTTTAATTGTTTTGTTTTTGCAGATTGTAATCATAGTTTTTGTTTAATCACTTATTTTTCATTGCTTTCAAAAAATTTTTGTACTAGAAAATTATTTCTATGACAACTTTCAGAAAAGTTGCTTTTTCTACAGCAGTTTTACAATCACTTTTAAAAGAACCTACGGCCATATTAAAAGGATCCTAAATTTAAGTAACATAATATTCTAAAATTAAATTGATATATAATGAGTTTCTTTGAAGAAGAAAAGTCATTAAAGCAACTTCTTCTAATCAAACTAACTAGTCATAGTAGTTTGAATATAAGCTTTTAATGTTTTCAATGTGGATTACCTACTGTAATAGAGCCAAGTTCATTAAATGTGCATAATATGCATGGAGTAAAATAATTACAAAATCGCCTGCAACTAGTAGCTATGCACAAATACAAAAAAGAATTTGTCTTCTACTTAGTAAAAAGGATTACTGAAGGAGGTTTATATTGATAATTTTTAATTTCTCCTTCCAATAGTATGATGAGATAATAAGCATCTCAAAAAAAGATGCACAATGAAGCGAAGTGTGAACATATATATCCATAAATGCTATTGAACAGCAAATTGCTGAGGGTCACAAAATTTGAAAGATGAAGCTTCAGCTGTGTCAATTATGCAAACTCAAAATAACTTCATGAAAAAATTTATTTCAAATTCAGTGTGTGTATGGAAATAAATAGATAGATATGGAAATGCATAACCTGCTATGAATACCTACTTGATTTAAATTGATTTAGTACTCGCTAAATCACTTTTTTTTTTCTTTTTTTTCATTGCTTCAGTAGGTTAATTAAGCTAATTAGTAGCTAAGGCTGACCAATTATGGTGGTCACCGCAACACATTTTTGTTCCCAGAAGATCAGGAAAGCTGAAAACCATATAAACAGTTCAGAATAACGCATGTGTGGGACTGAATATCCCTGCTCTTGAATTAATTAGTTCAAACCTTATGGAAGGATGATGCTCAATCACAGAGAGAGAGAGAGAGAGAGAGAGAGAGAGAGAGAGAGAGAGGTAAATAAAGGTGAATATACCTTGGAAAATGGTTGTTCTTGACAGCTTTCTGGCCATACTTCCTCCAACGATAACCATCGTCGAGGATGTCAACCTGACTCCTGGTCTGGAAAGCAAAGCGTGGCCTTCTCACCTTCTTCTCTCCCTTCTTCTTCCCACCACTAACTTCATTCCTCCCTTTATCATCTTCATCGTCACCGTCCACATCAAATATGGCCTTCTTCTTATGACCATTTCTATGACGGTCAATAATATCACCACCAGTATCCATCTTAAGACTATTGTGCTCGGAAGTAATTGCACTATAATCACCACTATTCAGAGCCACAACCATGCTCTTTGCCTCCAATACTTCATGAGAAAGCTCAGAAGTCGAGCTAATATGGTTCTGATCACTTTGAAGGTAATTCCTTGTAGCTCTAAACAGACCCTCGTAAGTGTTATTCATCTGGATCGCTTCAGCTGGGAGAGGTTGTAGATGGCCAGGAGAATAGTTGTGCTGAGCGCAACAAGTAGAGGAGGAAGAAGATATTATACTATATGTTTCCATCTAGAGAAAGCAGAGAGAGAGAGAGAGAGAGAGAGAGAGAGAGAGAGAGAGAGAGAGAATAAGCAGAGGTGGAAGGCCGGCGGCAGCTGAGAGGGATGGGCCATGAGATACAGTGGAGGAGCTGAAGAATAAGAAGAGGCGTAAACGGCACGTAAAATGTAATGCGCATGGTATGATGACTGCGCCCGCCAGGACAGCAAACAGCGTTTTCTTGTCCTGAAGATGAACAACACAAATTGGGCTATCTTATTTTGGAAAACACGTTGCACCGCCATGTTTTGACTTCTTTTTTCCACGGGATATTAAGATCTAAAACTGTACACATTTGATTTGGAGCTTTTATCATCAACTAAGAGGTGTTCAGTTTATAATTTTGATATGGCTATCAAAATCGGGTCATGAGTCGAGTTCCGATCGAACTCAGAACTGACCCTCTAGTTGACCTGACCCGTTTTTACAAACGGGTCATATATTTCAACCAGGACCCAACCTACGTGGGTTACCGGGTTGACTCGACCCTACCTGCAAATAAGGCAGCGACAACGGCTCGGTCGAAAGCCCGCGGTGGTGCGACAACAATGGAAGATGCGACACGGCACACGCGACGACAGCGTACCGACAACTCACGCGAAGAGATGCGACTCAACGCGGGCAGGCGGTGAGTAGTGTGGGTACTCGACGCGGGCAACATACGCGGGAAGATGCGATCATCAAGTTTAGATGTGTCATTCCGGGTCATTTATGGGTTTTCGGGTCAATTCAAACCCAACCCAATTTTTAAAATGGATCGGTTTGTTGAACCCGAACCCGACCAATTTCACAAATGGGTTGACCCCAATCCAAAATTTTTAGGTCGGGTTCGAGTCAGATTTTTGAGTGGTCATGTCAAATATTGACACCCCTAAATTTTCATATGTGATGCACATATGAGCTTACTTAATTGGTCTAATTATAGAAAAAAAACTATAACTATTGGTGGGAGGTATTAAAATTCTATTGATAAATAAGATTAGAGTTTGAAGAGAAATATAAAATGAAAAATTTAGAGAGAGATACTTCGAGAAGATCATTATATTTGATTTTTTTTTTAGAATGTGTTATTTACATCGATCCTAAATTAATAAATTTAGGATGAGATTCAATGTTATACGAATGATAAAATCAAATAAATATACAAAAAAAAAATTATATATAAAGGCTTGATAAAACTTTGCTATAAGATACATAAATGTGATTGGCTGCTAACTTTCTAACTATTTGGTGGCTTTCGAAGCCTTATCAATTGAGGCCGAGTTTTATTGGACAATTTCTTTTGATGAGTTCTCTTGGACAAGTAAGCTTATTGCTTTTGACAACTTTTAACAAATTTCTTTGATGGGATTTTCTATTGGTGACTTGATAAGATGTGCCATTGGATGACTTGAAGCTTTGAGTGACTTTAATGTTACTTTTAGCAATTCAAGCCTTGGTGAATATTGAGTTGATTTAAGGTTAGTGACTTGGTAAATTCAATTCATATCATATGGAAACCTAATTGGATGGACCTAGGCAAGTATGTGTGCGCATTAGTTCATAAATACTCCCATCTTTTTTAAGATACAAAAAAGAACATTATAATAAATCTCTTAGAAATCAACTTGGATTTAGATAGTTGGCAAATTGGCTATGATTGATCATACGGATTCAATTAATTATATCATTCATATTAGCATTAAAGAAAAAATATAAATATTTGTACAATGGCTAGTCTTCTCTTTCAACACTTATGTTATAGCTACCTATTTTCTACGAAGAAAAATAATTTAGATGACCTCTTTTAGGTAAAAATTACTTCCACACACTCGTGAACATATAAGAAAGTTAATTCTTGCAAAAAAACATGAATATATGGAAGTGATGTTGTAACTAAAGCAAACTTTAACAAACTAAACTAGGAGTTGATTGAATTAATTAAAGGAGCTACTTATTATGTCTCTTGGTTGATCCTAGAGTTTCTTCTTATCTTCACAAACCAATAGAGATTGATTCTATAAATATTGCTAAAAAAGCTATCATCTTTGATTCAGTAGAGAATGTCAAGATTAACGTAGCACATAAAGGTGGCCCTGTCATTAGAGCAAGAGAATGAGCACATGAAGCTCATGTTATGAAGCACCCACAAAGATTTACATCATTTATGTATTATGTTTCATACATTTTCATGTTTAAAAGAAATTAAGTGAGCTGAAAAGTGTTGTATTGGCTTTTTATTATTTAAATTGTTATTTTCAAGTCTTGGAGCGAGGTGGTCGGGCAATAGGATGCCTAGGAAAAGTAGAGTGGCAACCAAGCATGAAGGAGAAAGTGGTTAGGGTGGTTTCAAGTGTGGGCCACCACTCCATCCAACTCCTTTTCCCTCCTTTTTTGAGTTTAAATGCCAAAAGGTGTGTCTCTTGGTCTTATGTTAATCGTATAAGACCTTTTTTTATGGAATTAAGTTTCTTACACATTTTGGAGAAGAAATTTGAAAGAATTTGGATGCTTGGTGAGCAGCCAACCCAAGAGAATTGGGTGATCCTCTTGAATCTCTATTTTGGTAAGTAGAGTTTATTTTTCTTGCATTTATTTTCTTTATTATAACTTTCATAGTGTGTTATTGTGATATTAATATACCTTATAAAAATCCAAATTATAATTGTCCTCCCTCAAATTCTAATAATCCTAATTGCTAGGACTAGCTACACCTAGTGTTTTGATGAACTAATTTTGTTCTACTAATATTTGACCAAGCTAAACCCCATAAAAATTTTCTAGAACTTTAGCCAACATCCCATTCTCCAATAAATCTAAAACTCTTAGGGTTATTCTAGTAAAAATTAACAAATCAACCTTAGTTCTTATTTATGTTTGCTACTCAAATCCATTAACTTAATTTAGCTCCATATAAAATCCCAAAAAATTACCAAAACTCCACCAAAACTTTAAAACTTTTAGATCCCATCTAGAGTATGTCCTTGAACCATTTAAAGGGGAATATTATAATTATCCCTAATCTATAGAAATACATAACAAATTCCCCAAACCTTAGTAAGAAGGTGACACCAATGAAGTGAGAAACTTAGAGAGGTTTTTTACAAATTATGGATTTGAACACCACAAGAGGTAATCTCTAAAATTTTGGACTTGATTTACATACTTTAATGGTCTTTTATTTTCATGGCAAACACATGTAATAGATAGTGTAGCATCAGGTGTCTATTTATCAATTAATTATATAATTAAAATTTTTATACATTCATCAATATAAATCAATCCAACATAAGAAACTAAAAATCATATACATAAAAATAAAAAAAATTATATTTATCCCTCAAAATTCATGTACATAAGCCAAGTGATCAATCATTATATTCATTTTAATTTTCCAAGCTCATGACTACAAAAGGATAAAACTAGAAAAATACAAAAAATAAAAGAAAACTTGAATTCATGATCTATCCTCACTCCACTGAATTCTAACCCCTTCCTAAAATATATAAAATTACAAAGTTAGCTAGTAACTCAGTATCTTACTAGAACATACAACTAAAATTAATAAGGTAATATGAATAATATGCGTGTAATCATTCAATCATAATTAGTATAAACATATAATTATGAAACATGTAACAATAAATAAAATAGTAACAAGTCATATGATCAATAAATATTAGTACAACTATGAATTTTAAAAGTATTGATTAGTAATCAAGTGAATAGTGATCAATAAATTCTACCAATCCTATACCCAACAAATATAAAATTATTTATACAACATCTTATTATATTTGTACATTTGTCATTATCATATGCATATCATATAGTATTTATGCCATAGACAGATATATATCGTATAAATCATGTGATTTTTATATATCAATATGATAGCTCAAAATCTTAACTATTAAGATATTATCCACTTTAGCCTAAGTGCCTCACAATTTTATCCTGTTGGTGCAACTTCCTAATATGTCACCCATCCGAGAATTGCTTCAAGATAAGAAAGCTTAACTACGAAGTTTCTTAAATAAAATTTTAACTATTACACCAAAATGTGCTTTGATGTTTAAGATTTTAGCTTATTTTACTTACGGGATTTCACAATCTCCAAACTTAGTTAATTTGCATCCTCGTCAGAACTTCATCCCATAATCATCCATCATGCAAATATTATTATAGAGGTAACCCTACACGTTTAAGTAGTGGCTCCCCCATCATGTAACATTTTATCCCATACAGGGTTCAAGAGATGGCTCTCATGCCATAACACTTTGTCTTGTATGACACTTAGTTATCATCTTTCTGTTGGTGTATTGCTCTGATATCATTTGCGACAACCAAAATTCTTTACTGTTGAGATATTATCTTCTTTGACCTAAAAGCCTCACGATTTTATCATGTTGGTGTAACTTCTCAGTAGGTCACTTATCCTAGAATTACTCTGAGATGAGCACGCTTAACTACAAAGTTTCTTAAATGAAATTCTAACTATTACACCAAAATGCACCTTGATGTTTAATAGTTTAGCTTCTTTTATTTAAGGGGTTTCACTTCAAATGCTTTTGTATTAATTTTATTAGTTATCAAGTCATAACATTAAGCATTCAATAATGCCTTCAAAGTCTTCTAATCATAACATTAAGAATTCAATATGCCTTCAAAGACTTCTAGTCAGGATCAACTAGATAACACTAATAGGAGAATAAATGAATTACAATTACAAAACTTATAAACTACTAAAAATTTTGAACTACTTCAATAGATTTTAGTCAACCTAGCTACCTAAGTTTAAAATTGAAGTATTAGGGTACTAATAACTTCTTTAGCACCAAACCCTAAAGACAAAAAAAAAAAAAAAACTTCATACAAAATCTTGTATGAAAATGGGAGAAAATTTCGATGAATTTTTCTTTGGGTTTTCTGAGGTCAAGATAGGGCCATGATGTTGTGTAAGTAATTATAGTATGGTTAATGAGTATGCTCATTTTTTTCATATGAAACAGACTAATTTTATAGAAAAGATGGTTCATTTATATATAAAAGAAATTATCATATTGCATGGTATCTTTAAGGCAATTATTTTTTATTGAGAGTGTAAGTTTGCTTTCTACTCCTTGGCTTAGAATCCTCTTAGACTTACATACCATATTTGTTCAAGTCTATTCTTAGTGCTTCCATGCTTTTATGATTGTGTTATTTACCCTCCTTATCACTCTCTCTTGATAGGAAAATATTTGAAACATGTCAATCTTTTCTAGCTAAGTTAAACTTTCAATATAATCATATTATTTTGATTATAACATCTAGATTTGATAATACTATTATGGCCAAATCTACTTTCTTCTAGTCATCCTCCTTAACAAATACGTACATCCCCAATTTAACCATGCATTTTTGGTTGAACTATCTATAAATTCAACTATACAAATTTAGTTAAGTTAACTCTAGTGGAATCATGTTTTTTTTTATTCTACTTCTCCATTAAAGACTATTTTATAGAATTCCTTTTTAAGTTTTAACCATCCTTTTTATTTTTGTTACATCTCATCCTGACTCAATCATGCTTATATAATTGAGTCATTCTATTATTCTACTTTTCAATCATTCTATATACTAATACACCTATATTCATATCATTCATTTCCTTATGAATAATGGTCTTTATTCAGACTAGTCTAACACTTTAAGCATTAGAAGTTTCTTTATGTGAAACATTTCTATCTTTTAATTATTTTGACCATTCCAAAATATTTAGAATCTTGAGCTAGGAAATTGATTTCTTTAACTATCTTTGTTCATATGGCTTGCATTTGCACCTACATAAAATAAGTCAATACTTGACCTAATAATTCAAACATTAGCAGGTTTGACTCTGGTTAATGATTATGGTAGTTTAACTATCATATTAGATGTTTGTTCATTTAATAATGAAATTCATTCTCTCATAATTGAATCATATATGATTGTTCAAGAAATAAAATTTAACTAAAACATGTCATCTTAACATTTAAAAAAAAAAATCATTCATTTAAAATCAACTAAATTAAGGTGATAGGCCTTAATTTAGTTGGAACCCTTAAAATGAGCTAATTACATAATTCATCACACTTGCATGAGCTAAACCTTACTAACCTCAAAATTTCACACATACTTAGATGTTGTGATAATCCACCACTTAGTCACTTTGCATAAAAAGGTTGTAGTTTGGTCGATGACTACAAGAAGATATTTTTTGCCACATTACATATAACTCTATGAGTTAGGTTATTTATTAGTTAGGATGCCTTATGGTTTGTGCTTGATTTTCTGGTTCCTTTACTATAATAAGTGTATTATAAAAATATTCTCTTTTATAGGTGCTAGATGTAAAGCCTTTGTTATTTTTATTTTTATAGGGGTTATATGTTAAATATTTAAAATTTCTAATAAATGAATATCTATAATATAATGCAATACTTAATTTACTTTTTTGCATTCTATGTTGTGTTGTGATAGCTCTATTTAGTAATAAGTTTCTTTAGATTTCTTTTTGGAGAGGGAGTTGGGGGGGGGGGGGGGGAGCTTTAGTAAATGGTGAACAAGCATATACATTTAGACTAAGTGACAAGCTATATATAGGAGTAGAGAGATCAAGTAAGATTTTTCTTTATTATTACTTACATCCTTATATAGATTTAGGTGAATTCTCTTATATAGCCTTCATAGCACACAACTTATTTATTCTTAAAATTTTTCATAGCACTTTATATGTTGTTTTTACTTTATTAGAGTTATGTGTTTGTTTATAATATAGACAACTTGTAGTAGGCTCTTAGAATTTTTTTTTTCTAATCATCATTACTAAATTGATAAATAATTTAAATATTAATTTAGGAAAAGAATTTTTTAACTTAAGAAAATTAAGTCTCTCTCAAGCTACTTCTTAAAAGAACTTTGTTCTCTTAGTATCTCTTAGATAAGATAAATGATAGAGTTAGCCATTAATCAAGTGCCAGTACATATTCATATCATGGCCATTTGAATATAATTTTTTTTCATTTAAGAACATATTAATTAGCACTATAGCCATGGTACTTAAAGATAGATCTCTTTAAGTAGGCAAGAATTTTAAAACACCTAAAGGTTATCTTAGTATGTTATGTAGCAGGAATCTTGACCAAGAAAGGGTTGTATATTTTGTTGGGTACCTCTGGTAACATATAATTGGGTTAGTTCATTCACTCCTTTCTTTAGGCAATTTTCTATATCATTAAAGATTATAAGTTATGCATCTTTTCAAATCCACCTTTTATTTTTTATTTTTATTTTTTTGTATAGGAAATTTGAGTCTTTCTTTCTTAGTTTGAGATCATGAGGCTAACTCTAGGTTATGCAATTCATGGTTGTTGATAGATAGTCTCATAATTGGGTTGGGTCAACTACCATCTCAGCTAAGTGAATTGAAGCTTAATTTTATCCGAACTAATGTTATTCTTCTCCAACAAGATTCAAGTTAGTTAATGTTGATTCTTATGATGGGACTTCTAATCCTTACGAGCATGCAAACCACTACAAGACCATTACTTTTCTTCAATAGGATTCTAATGCACTCCTCTGGTAGGTCATTCCCACCATCCTCAAGGGTGAGGTCCACACTTGGTTCTACTCTCTTTTGAATAGGATTATCTAAACTTTTGGCCATCTTGTTAGGATTTTAGTCAAATAAATTATTGAAATTGAAGGATTATTAATTAATATTATGATCTTTCTTGGATTTACAAAAATGAGGGTGACTCTTAAGAAGCACTTCTTAATATTCTCCTTGGACACTTATTAAATTATAAGAGTAGACCATGAGCTACTATATAGTGTTTTTCTTAAAGTAGTGCACCTCATTCATTAAGGCAAAAGATTATTTATTTCTAGATTGATCTTTCTAATTACGTAGAAACACCAAAAACTGCTAATAAGATCATCAACACTCAACAAAAGCAATTCAAATGACATTCAAGTAAAAAAAAATTCCTAATAAAAAATTAATCAATCTTCCTAATAAAGAAATTAGAAGCAGTCAAGAAACTAGAGACATCTTTCCTATCAAACTTAGCATGAGTCTCTAAATACACCCCATTAAAAATATCTAGGGATGCTATTCTATATGAAATCTAGAGTTATAAAGGCCTTAATTAACCTAAGCCACTAATCAAGTGGCAAATATTAATCTCAATATTGTCACTTATATTGCTCAAATCAACATTTATCAAACAAAATTGTTCATTTAAAGGAAGAGATTGAATGTTTTATGCAACAAGGACACAAAGTCTTCATTTATTAGAGTAATATATGGACTGTTGGCATCATAAGATCTAGAACAAATAAAATATTAGAGTTATTAATATTATTATAAGAATGCCCCACATTCTATTTACCCTTATGTACATGAAGATTTGCTGAAATAAGTACATTATTTTGATAAATCTAATTTTTAGAGAGTATATTATCCGGCCATATCAATATTCTTTATTCATCTAAGCTAGAATTAGATTTTTTTTTAATCAAAATAAAATTAATAATTTAAATTATAACAAAATCCATCTCATCATTCCTGTTACCATTATGCCTGTTAAATTAAATTATTATATTCAGCAGCGACAACTAACTTTTAATCTAAGCTACACAATCAAATAACATATCATTTCCTCTTCTTATGACCCTTGGCCAAGCAATTTGACTTGAAATTTCTATCTTTGGAATTCTCTCCTTTCACTGCTGATCTATTAACACTGCCTTTATGCTTCAACTTGTGCTTTCTATTTTTGTGCCTTGGAAGATTTGATACTCGTGGTACATTAGTCTTAGTATCCTTATCCTCTTCCTCAAAACCTGTAAACCCAATAAGTTTATCAAATTCGCTTTCATCAATAGCCCTTCTCTTGAGTCTTTTCAATAACTGGTACTCGCATTCCAATTCTGCATCGTCTTCTTTTGTTCGAATAGATTTTCGCTGCTTTCCAGTTTTCTTTCTTACCAATGTATGAGCAAGTTTAAAACTTTGCTTGTCAGTTTCTGGTTTTGGCAGTTGAGATTCTGCTTCTTTCTTCTGTTGCAATGTCTTCTGTCTTTGTTTCTCCCGGGCTTTGTCTTTATATTTGATATGAGAAATATTAACATCATTTATAGAAGTAAAACCATCAATCGATAAAGAATAATGCTTAACTTCTGGCATTGAAGGAATCTGCAATAAGCCATATCCCATTGCCAATTTCCCTATCTCCAGTTCTTTCCATCTGAAGATGTAAGAGCAGTGATGCTCTTTATATGCACGAATAAATGACACAAATGCTTTAAGACCCTTCTCCATGATAGCTCGATCTTTCATTGCAGCAGCCCTTATCAAAGGAATGAAAGTTAGAATTAGATTATCTACTATCAAGACTATGAAAATTTTGGTTGATACAAATGCTTGATGGACATTATACCCATCTTTGCCTTCATGATTCTTAGAGTAATCACTAATGGCCGCCATTCTTAGCCTCATGAAATTCCTTATGATGTAATTTAAATTGAACTGGTGTAATTTATGGCAGTTAACCTTTGCAATATAGTTTTATAGCTATCACACATAAACCCCAATTGATGATCATGTTTCTAACAGCAAGGGGTATGAAAGAATAAGGGAAAATCTTCTATTAGCTCATATTTCTCCAATTGAAGTTGAACTTCTCATCTCACTTGTACCTCATCTTATTTGGATTTTTAGTAGAAGATATATCTCACCAAAATAGTCCATATCATAGTTTTAATTACATATCTACTTTTTTAAGCAAGTTTTTAATCCAAATAATCTTATATCTGCCACTAGATATCAATAAAATTTCTCATTAAGCAAAGTATTATATATTGTCTCTTTATTAAAAAAAAATTACTTGAGGGCAGGTGGTAGGCAACATCCCCATTTTAAACCTTTTATAGGCATGCCTATAAACAATCCTTGAGATTATTCCATCAATTGAAGGACAAGACAATTAAAAAATATAAGCACATTGTGGGAAACTTCATAACATTAACTTAAAGCTTCCTAATTAAATTTGGGTGAGTTCAAATTTAACTGAACTCCAATTTTAACAAATTTATAGTCAAAATGAATATTTTGATGAGATGGGTCTCATGACTCAAAAATTATTTTGATTTGAATTCAAATGATTCCAAATCAAATACTTAAAGCAAATTAGAAAACTACATGATATTAATTATGACTAAATATATTAAGAATCTTGCATGTTTATAGTCAAAATGAATGCCTAAACTATAAAAATTCAATGAGAACAAAATCATTTAATTCAAAAGTCATTAAAGCACTTAAATTCTTAAAAAAAGGTCTATGACTTCGTTTGGGACGACTTTCTTACTGGTTCTTAAATTAGTTTTTTAGTACAAAAATTTTAATTTTTATATTAGAAAGCTGCTTTAAGTAGTAAGAAAGCCTCCCCAAATGAATTGCCTATGTTTGAGGGAACCAACACCAGCCTTCTGATGAAATGTTTCGAGATTTTTGCCCAAAATTAAATTTGGGATGAGTCCAATTTTAACTTAACTCCAATTTCAATAAATTTATAATCAAAATAAATATTTCGATGAGTTGGTCTCATGACTCAAAAATATTTCAATTTGCATTCAAATGATTTCAAATCAAATACTTCAAGCAAATTGAAAAATCTCATAACATTAATTGAAGGACTAAATAATCTCAAAATCTTAGGTGCTTTTATAATCAAAATGACTGACTAAGTTATAAAAACTTAATGAGCTCAAAATCATTCAATTCAAAGGTTATTAAAGCACTTAAATACTAAAAGAAAATTTTATAATTAAGGAAACCAACACTGAACTTCTGATGAAACATTTCAAGATTTGCCCAAACTCATCAAAAATTCACTCTGAATGAGCTCCATCACGAGTCATGACAAATTTTTTCCTTTCATTTTTTTTTGATGCGGTGGGCTGTTTTCTGTTTGGGATGGACAGCGGATTCTGTAAGGCGGTGACGGAGCTTGCACTATACAAAATAAGTGATAGTGGTTGCAATTTTACTTTGAACTGTATCCATTCAGCTTGTCATTATACAGAAAGTTTATCTCACACGTGAGGCCTAAAAAAAGTTTAGTATTTTGCATCAAATATAAAATTGGTATTGTTGTAATTAGCATATTGTTATCAGATCCACTAATAAAATTAGTATTTTGCATCAAACATAAAATTGGTTTATTAGATAATTAGCATATTGTTATTAGATTTAGATCCACAAATAAAATTAGTATTTTGCATCATACATAAAATTGATTTATTAGATCCACTAATAAAATTATTCGGATTGAGCCTTCGTTTGAGACGGCTTTTTTACTGTTTTCTAAAACGGAGTTTTAATAGACATAATTTTTTATTTTTTACTAAAACTCCGTTTTAAAAAGCAATAAAAAAGCCGTCCCAAATGAAGCCTGAAACTCATTCGCCGTTGCTGCACGAGAAAAATAAGAGGTGCATTATGTAGGTTTTATTTGGGGCAGTATAAGTTTTTTTTTTGGTCAAATATAAATTTTAAAAGTCAAAAATGTAAAAAAAGAAATGATAAGCTGTTTTCAAAACGCAGTTTATTTTTTTATTAACTGTTTTTATTATCATAAAAGAATTTAAAATGTTGTTCCAAATGAAACTTTAGGGTTATGTAGCACTTTCTTTTATATTATTATTATCACACTTATATTTGAATATTTTTTTTTAGTGTATTTAAAATTTCATATAATTGTGTCATATCCCAAGATTTAAATGTTAAAAGTTATTTATTTTATCTTTTAATTAATCTATCAAAGCTACTAAATTTATTTAACTAATAAAACCCAATAGAAGCTAGGGGTGTCAATTTCAGGTCACGAGTTAGGTTCAGGTCAAACGGGTCAACCCTAACCCGGGTATGTAAATAGGTCGGAAATGTCGACCCGGACCCGACCCGTCAAGTTGCCGGGTTGACCCGACGACACGGAACCGCGAAACTCGAGAACGAGCACAAGCGGGCAGCATCGAGCACGGGCGCGTGAGGGCAGGTGCGCGGGCAGGCAGAGGAGAGCACGGGCACGAGTGGGCAGCCTCGGGCAGGGGCGCGTGCACTGGAAAGCCGAGCGGCCTCGGCAGGCGCGCGGGCAGTTGCTGGCGGTGCGCGGGCAGCCAAGGCAGGTTCGCGAGCAGCTGGGGCAGTGCGGGCAGCTCATTTTAAACGGGTTGGCAGGTTGACCCGATAACCCATCGGATCAAACCGAACCTGATCCGTTTTTCAAACGGGTCGAGTTCTGGAACCCGAACCTGACCTGTTTCTAAATCGGGTCGTGTCAAACCCGAAAATTTTGGGTCGGGTTCAAGTCAGATTTTTGTGTCGTGTCAAATATTGACACCCCTAATAAAAGCAATCATATACATCAAAATATTTCACCATAATTATTTTTTATTAATATTCATTTACACTAGTTAGAAGTTCAATCAATACATTAGTCTTTCTTTCAATATTCCTGACTATCAAAGAATAAAATGAAAAATATACAAACATAAACCTGAAATCATGAAATTAGATTAGCCTCGCTCAACTAGATCTCTACCCAGACCTAAACATTAAAACCACAAAGTGAGTTAATAACTCAGCAGATTATCAAAACCTACAACTACTATCAATACACGATAGAAGAAATAATATGGTTGTAATAATTCAATCTTGATTTATATGAATAATAACAATCACTATAAATAATATGACTAAATATGATCAATCTTAATCAATAAATAGTGTAAATCAATGAAATCAGAATGTTATGGCAGTTTCATACCCACATTATTTATAATGCAATATTAGGGAGCCTATGATCTATGCATATATCCATTAATAATAATAAATATGCCCATTAAAGCTCTTCTGGTCGTTGATAAATATATAATATATATTTTTATTAAGAGCAACCATTTTTAAAAGCCGTAATATACCCAGGGGTGTCAATATTTGACACGACACGAAAATCCGACCCGGACCCGACCCGAAAAATTTGGGTTGGACCCGACCCGATTTCAAAATGGGTCGGGTTCGGGTTGACCCGCGCGGTTGTCGAGTCAACCCGAAAACCCGTTTAATTTAAAAAATTTGGATTCCCGCCCGCTGCTCGCTGCCCCTGCCCACGCTGCTGCCCCACGCCCGCTGCCCCACGCCTGCTGCCCGCGCCCCTCGCTGTTGCCCAGTGCCCGCTGCCCCGCGCTGCTGCCCCCGCCTGCGCAAGCCCTAGCGTGTCGCGTCCGCCCCCTTGCCCGCTGTCCGCCAGCCGTCGTTCCGACATTTAGGCGTCGGCAGAACCCAAAACAGGGTCGGGTCATGTCAACCCGGCAACCCGCCGGGTTGGGTTCGGATTTTCGACCCATTTGTCTACCCGGGTCTGGTTATGGTCGACCCGTTTGAACCCGAGTCAGTTTCGGGTTCGACCCGAACCCGACCTGTGACCCGAAATTGACACCCTAATACCCATGAAAGTTCTTCTGATCGTTGATAAATATATAATATTTTTATTAAGAGCAACCATTTTTAATCATTGATCCTTCAATTAATGTCTTATATGGGATTAATCAGCATGCATGAAATAGTATGGTTACTGTAAATAGGTTTTGCCAATTGTTTGAGAGATTAATTAATCTATTAATTATTAATAAATTTTACTTTCATGCCCACATCTCTAAGAAAATTAAGATAACTATTGTTATTCTCCTATTATGACACTTGAAGCATTCCACTAATGGATAAGAAGCCAAAAAAAGAGAAAAAATTACAGTCAATAATATTTTTCCTTAAGAAAATCAATTAAAAAATTACATTTTTCCCCTTATTGACAACATTTCTCACATTATTACTTACTATTCCATACAGCATTTGTCTTAAATACATGAAAATATCATTATAAATGTCAAATCATTTTATTAAGGTCTATCATATTTCTTCTTTGAATATCTTAATTGAGTATCATGTTGGGTGGGACATAGAATGAATGAATGATCCAATTTTGAGCCGAATTAGAGGCGGTTCAAATTTGGATAAAAACGTGTAGATTTGAATCAAATTCGAGTTTAAGCTAGCTCAAGTCGAGTTGGATCGGCTTTAAGCTAGCACGATTTAATTTGGAGCTGGCTCAAAATTAAATAAATTTTTTTTATTATGAAAACAAATAAATTTATTAATTTCTTTTTAAAATAAAATGTATAAGCATGTATCTCAAGAGCATTGCCAAAGGAAAAAAAAAACCTAAGAACTTACAACAGCCCTAAACTCTTATAGTTGATGGCCAAAATAGTAAATAGCGGAGCAAGAGTTAAAATATTGAGGTAAATCCAACAAAATAAGCATAAGCATGTAGATTAACGTTTCATTTGGAATAGCTTTCTTACTACTTTCTAAAATAATTTTGTAGTACAAATTTTTTTCAAACTAGAAGAGCAGATAGATCATGTTTAAGTGATGAAGAGCAGATAGATCATGTTTAGAGCTCTCTTTTTGCAGTCACAAACTCATAGAGCCAAACTGCGAGAACAGGACAATGAGGAACACTTTAATGTTCAAATCCAGCCGACTAACTCTTTCAAATCATAAGTCAAATATGTTCATTTGACGCAACTCATCTTGATCTATTGGTTGAGAATTTTAGCTATAAAAAAAAAGATTTTAAATTCAAAACTTGCATATATAATATATTTATGAATTTGTCTTAATTGCCCTAATTGTCCCAAAAAAATATACACATTTGCTTCAAGACAAGCTAAAATTTTATCGAACTTTGACCAACTTGCAATATTCAAGTTAAACTCTCAGCTCTAATTTTGTGATCTATAAAATCAAATGTCCTATCAATTAATAGTTGCCTCCGACGTCTATTGACAATAATTTCATAGTTTTAACTTTAATTTTATTTTTTTTATGATTATTTATTACCTTAAATTAAAATATTATTCTAATATTACTTATTCTTAGATACCAGAAATTTAAATATGAAAATAATATTGTCATAAATTTTATTATTATTAAATACTTTTGTATGCCTAGAATATTGGTCAATCCAGTAATTGGTCAAGAGTAAGGAATGGGACGTCACATCATGAAAGCAGCCTCCCCACATTACATCTCATGCATTGCGTGAGCCTTTGCAACTGCCTAAGCTATAATCACTCATTAATCAAATATTTAGATTCATAATCTTATTCTATTTTTACTTAAAATTTGAAAATAAATCTTTGATAACGCTATCTTCAGCTTGTGACTTAGGATCTATTTGAAATATTTTTTTATTGTTTTTTTTTTTCAGACTATAATATTGACTACTATTTTCTCGTTGTTTTTAAGAAGTTTTTATGTCAGGAAGTTACTTTTAACAACAACTTTAAAACGAAAGTTACTTTCTTATAACAACTTTATAATATCTTTTCATAAAGCTACAGCTATTCCAAACACGTAATTGGGGTTCGTTTTGATCCGCTTTCTTCCAGCTTTAATTTTTTATGCTGCAATTATAATTCTATTTGGTTCACTGAATTTCAAAAAATTTAAGCTAAGAAATTACTTTTTAAAGCAACTTTTAAAAAGGTTATTTTTCTCGTAACAGATTTATAATCATCTTTATAAAAAAATATAGTCATCACTCATCCCAAATAGGCTTCTAGGGTTTATTTGAGACGGTTGTAACTTTTTTTTTTATAAATATAGTTATAAAACTGTTATGGAAACAATTTTTTTTTTAAAATTACTTTAAAAATCAACTTCTTAGTATAGAAATATTTTAATAATAATAAAAAATAATAGTCAAATAAAATTATGATTGTGATATCAAAAATAAACTATTAAAAAAATATTTCAAAGAGAAAGTTTAAAAATATCAAATTGATAGTAATATAAAAACAAGGTTATATACAAGGTTATATATGTAAAAATCGAGGGTTTTCAACTTTTTTCCCCTTTTTCGCCCTGCTAGGGTTTTTACCCTAGCGGCGGCGTGCCGTTCTCGACTCTCCGGTGGGGGGTTTCATGCGTGAATCCAGGGAAGTTTTCTTACTTTCTTTGGTTTTTTCGTTTCCCCTCTGTGTTTTTTGTGTTTTTCTTCCCGGAGTGCGCCGGATGGCTCCGAAATTGTTTGATCCTGGTTTTTTAGGGCTTCGAATACTTCTCGTTCTTTTCTTCAAGCTCTTTTGGTTCTTCCTCCTGTAATGATTTTCCGAAAATGAAGGTGTCGTCTTTTCGCGGTATGCCTTCTCTGTGGATTTCGGATGAAGAAATCATGGCTTTGGCAGTTCCTTTTCAATTTGCTCTAGTTGGATTTTTTCCTACGAAGCGTCCTTCACTTGAATCGATTAGAAAATTTTTCTTTAATCTTAAGCTGAATGGTGATGTTTCGGTTACTTTGCTGGATTCATCTCATGTGCTGATCAAATTAGAACAAGATTTGGATTATTGTCGTGTCTTCTATCATAGATCTTACCTGGTTTTCAATTGCTTTATGAAAATTACGAAATGGTCTCCCTCTGTTGATATAGGGATTGAATCTCCTGAAATCCCGATCGGGGTATCTTTTCCTTCTTTAAGGCCGCATCTTTTTTCACCAAAAATTTTACATGGATTGGCTTCCATTTTCGGTAAACCTCTCAAAATTGATTCGGCTACGTCGTTGGGATCTAGACCATCTGTAGCTAGGGTTTTAGTTGAATTGGATATCACTAAGTCCTATCCTAATCGTATTTGGTTGGGTTCTGAAAAGCTTGGATATGTGCAAAATGTTGTTATGGAGGATTTTCCGGTTTTTTGTGGCAAATGTCATTGCTTCGGCCATGCTGTTGGTGAATGTCTTTCTAAAAATTCTGCTGTAGTCTTGTCTATGTTAAACAAAATTGCT